>CM033644.1:43683443-44165399 GCA_019512145.1 Engystomops pustulosus | reverse complement strand
CATTATCCTGCTGAAAGTAGCCATCAGATGTTGGGTACATTGTGGTCATAAAGGGATGGACATGGTCAGCAACAATACTCAGGTAGGCTGTGGCGTTGCAACGATGCTCAATTGGTACCAAGGGGCCCAAAGAGTGCCAAGAATATATTCCCCACACCATGACACCACCACCACCTGCCTGAACCGTTGATACAAGGCAGGATGGATCCATGCTTTCATGTTGTTGACGCCAAATTCTGACTCTACCATCCGAATGTCGTCATCAGACCAGGCAATGTTTAGCAACGCCAATCTTCTACTGTCCAATTTCGATGAGCTTGTGCAAATTATAGCCTCAGTTTCCTGTTCTTAGCTGAAAGGAGTGGCACCCGGTGCGGTCTTCTGCTGCTGTAGCCCATCTGCCTCAAAGTTCGACGTACTGTGTGTTCAGAGATGCTCTTCTGCCTACCTTGGTTGTAACGGGTGGCGATTTGAGTCACTGTTGCCTTTCTATCAGCTCGAACCAGTCTGCCCATTCTCCTCTGACCTCTGGCATCAACAAGGCATTTCCGCCCACAGAACTGCCGCTCACTGGATGTTTTTTCTTTCTCGGACCATTCTCTGTAAAATCTAGAGATGGTTGTGCGTGAAAATCCCAGTAGATCAGAAGTTTCTGAAATACTCAGACCAGCCCTTCTGGCACCAACAACCATGCCACGTTCAAAGACACTCAAATCACCTTTCTTCCCCATACTGATGCTCGGTTTGAACTGCAGGAGATTGTCTTGACCATGTCTACATGCCTAAATGCACTGAGTTGCCGCCATGTGATTGGGTGATTAGAAATTAAGTGTTAACGAGCAGTTGGACAGGTGTACCTAATAAAGTGGCCGGTGAGTGTATATCACAGTATAAATATCCACAGTATGTAATAAAGGAACCAGAAGCATGATGACACTAAGACTCATGATTGAGGGTCCCCTAGTGGAGACGAGGTGCCGGCAAATTGTCCCATATTTTAGAATATTTATCTGGTCGACATCTATGTTTGTATAGCACTCACTCAAATGGGTTGATAGAATTCACTAATTTCTTGCATTGGGAAGTTGTAGGTGGACGAGGATTCATCCAGCATATAGCAATTACCAGAAGACAAATTTTCGGGTTCAGTAAATCAGTTAATACACACATAACATCACTCCGGCAGGACTGTAGCGCAGGGAAGTCCCTATTTGTAGCTTTCTCAGGCTTTCCTCCTTCCCAATTAAAGAGGCTCTAATTCTTTGTTCCTGCTGCAGAAAAGTTGGGGAAGAGAGAGATAGTAGACTTTTGATAGGTAATTGTACCTTTCCTCCTTGCGGCTTATAAGATGGCGTCTTGCTCCCTGTTACACTTCAGATAACCAGGAATGGATGTGCAGCTGTGGTGCAGATGGTGGTGGCCTGGCAGTACATGGTGCCCTCTCTCCTCTGCATAGGCTGATGTATAAGCCTCAGGGTAACCCAGAACCAGTTTTCAGGAAGCGCAATTGTGCAGGCATCGGGTTGAACAGGTCTCCAACCTGTAAAATACATGCTTCATTCTTTGTGAAACGCTCCTCCAGTAACCCAACATCCACACAGATTTCTTATATTTTGGTAGTTAAAGAGATGGTTGACGCTTGTGTGCAAAAGCAACTGTGCAGATACCTCTTTCAGTGTGAGTTCAGCAGGACCTGAGAGGAAGTCGGTGGGAATAAGGTTGGCGGTTCAGCACTATCTTGGTCTCCCTGGCAGGCAACTCCCGGAGTTTAGCAGTGCCTCCCAAGGCTTTGAAATAATTCCAATTGCTAGTGCACCACCAGCAATTGTGAAGTCCCCCTTCACACCATCTACAAGCTAAGCTGAATGGTCACTGATTAATTGCACAATTCTATATACAAATATACGTTGCACAGCCAATGGTCATATAGATCAAGAGGAGTCTTTTGATGTATCCGGCAGTGCTGGAGGGATGGGGACTTTGTGATACGACAGTGGCGTAAGATAAATGTCCCCCTATGTTTGTATATGGTGGTATGAAGATTTTGTTTGAAATTCCTTAAAGGGGTTTTCCCATGTAGTACAAGTTAGGCCCTATGCATAGGATAGGATGGGGGACCCCTCTTTGCTTCGGGAGAGTAACGGAGGAGACGGCAGCACATGACTTTTCTGCTCCATTCATCTCTATGGAGCTGATGGAAATCGGTGAGCGCAGGGCTCGGTAATTTCGGTCGGCGCCATTGAGATGTTTGGAGCAGAACGTTCATGCACGGCCCTCTGCTGCATTACTCTCATGGAGCAACAACGGTTCCGACTGAGGTAACTGGGACCCTATTGGAACCCTTGCTTTCGTGGTCTCTGGGGGTCTCATCACTGAGACCCCCACCGATCAGCAAGTTAGGCCCTATCCTGTGGATGGGGACTAATTACAATTCGCAATGTATATAGAATAGAATTGTGATGGTTAATTTTTCACAAAAAAGTGTATGTATGTATGAAAGGACACCCACCCATGTTACCAAGAAGTCATTCATTGTCCATTTCAGTGTTTTTTTAATTTAGTAATGTCTCTCTACACTTATTCCTCAAGACATGTCCAACTGTGGTCTAATGAGGGCTGGAATGGGAAAATGTTAACAAAGTATAGGGCAGCATGTTCCAGGTATTTTACTTGGCTTGTGGCCTTTCATTTGGGCTAGAAAATCGGAATCTCTGTTCAAATGCCATTAAAACGGTTATTAATCTTATATACTTGTATTTTGCTAAATAAACCAGTGTGCTGGTTGACATAAGAATGCCTGAATTGCTTACTGATTAAATACAATTTCCACCATATTTTGGTTACTGTTAAATAAATAGCCAGTTTGAGGAACACTGACCACTGCTCTTCACGTTGAATGACTTGTTTTCAGATGAAAATATGGTACTCCACCCAAATAAAACCAAAAGCTTGTTTGTGCTGATGTGTCTGGTAATGGTGCATGCTGTGTTACAAATTAGGCGAAGTTGTGGCTTTTTGTTAAGTATATTATGACTGCTCAGAGATGTGATAAACGTCTGGTATTTCACCTCCATAAGTAAGGTATGGCATGTAGTACATGCTAAGCCTTGTTACCTTATGTGTGTTTGTATGCTAACAGTAGCTACAGGCAGTGAGTGTCAGTAAGTGAGCAGTAGCTATAGACAGTGTGGGTCCAGGTGATCTGTACGGCACCTAGAAAAGTGTGTATCTGGGTGTATGTGTCAAGCCCTGGTGTGGTCTCGCGAGGCATAATTACCAGTGGTGGCCGCTGTGGGCGTTTGACTGTATCGGGTGCAGAGTGGCTCTGTGCAGTAGTGCTCCCCTGGGCTGTGTGTGCTTGGTGTGTAGTGTCTGGTAATTGGATGCATTTGGTATCCCGGACATGAGAATTGAGTTGATTAGGTGTGCTGTGTGCTAGGGGAGTAGGAATTATCATAAGGATGCCATTTTGTGTGAGTGGGCGGAGCTTAAGGGCTAATTTGCGTGGTTCCCTGACGTAAGTGCGACCCGTGTTTGGACTCCGGTGTGCGGGGTTCGTGTATATCTGACCTCTAATAAATTATTTGACCATTCTCTTGCTATTTGATTCTGTGCATCTCTGCTTTCTTGGATATGACCCGGTTCTGTCTGTCTACGCTTGTCCCTCTGTGTCTGGTCATCTTTCCGGTGCAGTGTAGGGATTGTTGACCAGAAATTCCTAACCAATAGGGATTGCGAGGCTTGTTAGGTAGTTGACAGGGGTTGTGGGTGAATTTAGACCCTGCACTCCCCTTTCTCTACAGTAACATTTGTTTATATAAAATATACATTCAGCTGACAAACATGTGTAATCTTTCTTGATGCTAACCCCAGTCATTTGATGTAGGAATAAGTTTAGGAGTGACATTTGTACAAACACTGGTTCACGCAATTATGCGCCGTGTAGCCTGGCCAAGCATCCAGCCGTGTGCATGTGAGCGCTCATTACACCTCTCTTATAATAATATGAGTAATGATAAATTTCCCCTTTGGACTAAGAAATCTGAAGAATAGACCATAAGTACACCATGCTACAACAGGATTCAAGTTACCTTAAACAGGCATTCTGAAAAGTTGATATAATACGCATTGAAAAATATTAAAAATAGAAACTCAAACAACCAAATTCAAAGAATCGAGACAAAATATGATACTAAAGGTCCTTTTGAAGACCCCATAAAACAAGAAGCGAAAGATAATAATTTCTCACATCGTGGTAAGTATATTAAGCAAGATAAATTATTACACTTGAGTGGCTTTTAACATTAATACTAAAATCTATACAGAGCAATCCATAAGGATGTCTCATAACTGATGTCACCATAGATCAATAGCTCTGTACAGATGTTTGAACCTTGCGATGGAAGATATAAAAGACTGTTGATTTGCCAGTGAGGTGAACATATATATCCGCAGTTTTTTCATAAAACGAGGAAAATGGAATTTATGAAAATTTACAAAAGTTTAATAAGTAAACAGGACAGGTAAAGCTCAGTTTTGTTTTTTCTTAAAGGAGTAGGCCAGGAATTAAATTGATACTTATAATGTGCTATCCTCACGATACTTGGCCCCCAAACAAATGGACCAACAGCCAACTACTTCCAGATCTGGGCACTGTGTTCACACAGCCACATGCAGCTGATAACTATTGATGACCCCTGCTTAGAAGAAATTTATGATCATGGTCCTTGGCATATAATTAATTCTCCTTTCCTTCTACTTTGGTTAAAGTGCATTATACAGATTTAAAAATGTCAAACTCCTAAAAACAGGGCTACCATCAGGGGATGTTCCTTGTGACTGCAGTCAAGGGCTTCACTGGGAGAGGGGTCCGGAGTCACAGAAACCTCAAACCCCCCCCCCTTCCAGAATGGAGTCAGCTCTGAAGCTGTTCAGTAGACAACAGAAGAGTGGAGGCTGATGCCCTTGTTATCACAAACAACTGCAGCTACTGATGGGAGGCAGAAAAGGTTGGGGAAGGGCATCACTTCCGCAGAGATTTACGGAGACATAAACTCAGTGTATACTATCTCTTTTTCCCCCTGTCTCACTCATACACTCAATAGATGCTGTCTCCCTCCTTCTGTATCTCTTATATACTCAGTAGATGTTGTCTCTACCCCTGTCTCTCTCATACACTCAATAGATACAGTCGTTAGCTGCAAAGAATGGGTAGACAGTGCCGAAGCTGGTTCCAAAAAATAATAAGAAGCAAATACTGAATGGAGGAAAACATTTCTCAATAAGGAAACATACTGGATCATGGAACTCAATAAATACCCTAAAGGTCTTAATCTCAGATCTTCCATTGACAATAGACTCTCTAACGTAATACTTCCAGACTTATTCATTTCTCCATTTTTTCATTGTGATATAGTGTATATTTTGGTGGATACTTTCTTCTTTTGAACATTATATAAAGTATTTAATCTATAAGGTTTTTAAATAATCTTTGTAATGACATTGTGGTTGTCAGTATCCATCCAGCAACTGCGCAACCACAACCAGGCTTGGCGCTAGCTAGATTAGCTAAATGGTGAGATTAGGTAAGTGGTGGCGAACTCACCCTGCCTGAAACAGATAAACCGCCCTGGCAAGGGCGAACCCACTATCAGGAACCTAACTGACAGTCTCTGAGTGACCCTACAAGATAACAGGAAACTTACTTACTTCTTTTGGCAGCTGCTGGATGGTGGAACGGGCAGGTAACCGGAATACAGGAATAGACCAGTGTTCACACAGGTGCACAGAAACCGACACAAGACAAAGACAGGAAAGTGGAGTTACACTAGGGGATAAACGATACTGAGGGACAAACAACAGATACAGACAGACAAGCAGAGTCAAACAAACCGGGTCAAAACCAAGATGGCGGCAAAGGTACAGAATCCATACAGAGTCAATACACAGAATACCAAAAACCGCAATGGCAAGAGCACTAGAGAACACAGAAGACTGAATAACCAGCACCCACTGAAGGGCTGGGCAGAATATAAGGCAGTAATGGACATTACCCCCAGCACTGACTGGCTCAGCCGTCCATCACTCAAACCACAGCTGCAGGCAAAACCAGTTCAGAAATGGAGCTGTCAATCACAGGCAGCAGGTGTTTTCTTCATCATTCCCCTTCTTGATGTACATGTGACATCTTGTCACATGACCGGGAGTAGGAGAATATCTGTACCCCCTTGTATAAGAGTAGGTGTTTACTATTTCATGCCGTGTACTGGGAAGCAGAAAAAAAAATCCAAATGCTGTGAAAATAGTGAAAAAACGCATTTGTGGCGTTTTCTTGTGGGCTTGGATTTTACGGCTTTCATTGTGCACCCCAAATGACATGTCTACTTTATTCTTTGGGTCGGTATGATTACGGGGATACCAAATTTGTATAGGTTTTTTTAATGTTTTCATTTACAAAAATTAAAACCTCATGTACAAATTTTTTTTTTTTTATTTTGCCATCTTCTGGCACCAATAACTTTTTTTATACTTTTTGTATGGAGCTGTGGGTGGTGTCATTCTTTTGCGACTTTTGATTACATTTCCATTGCTATTAGAGATGAGCGAGCACTAAAATGCTCGGGTACTCGTTATTCGAGACGAACTTTTCCCGATGCTCGAGTGCTCGTCTCGAATAACGAGCCCCATTGAAGTCAATGGGAGACTCGAGCATTTTTCAAGGGGACCAAGGCTCTGCACAGGGAAGCTTGGCCAAACACCTGGGAACCTCAGAAAAGGATGGAAACACCACGGAAATGGACAGGAAACAGCAGGGGCAGCATGCATGGATGCCTCTGAGGCTGCTTAATCGCACCATTATGCCAAAACTATGGGCAACAGCATGGCCATGACAGAGTGACAGAATGAAGCTAGATAGCATCTAAAACATCCAATAATTGACCCTGACACTATAGGGGACGGCATGCAGAGGCAGCGGTTCTGGCCGCCAAAAAGCAAACGGCGGGAGCTGCCATTTTCTCGAGCGGAAAATGGAGCGATATTCGTCCGAGCAACGAGATTTTTCGGTGCGCTAATGCTCGACCGAGCATCAAGCCCTCGGCACGCCATTTTCGCTTCATCTCATAGTCATATCCTGTATAAAAAACCACGAAAAAAACCTCATTGTGAATCGTACAAAGAATTTCCCCAAATAGTTACAAAAAGGTATTGAAGCTTTCCAATGTTATTCATACATGGTAGTATATTTGTATTTAATAAGGAAAAAACAAACACCTTTTAGTAATATATAATAGATAGATTATATTTTTTAAACTTTAACACCAATTTGGGTACAATAATGCCCAATTTTGATATCCATTGATCTGTTGTTCGATCACCACGCTCCTAAATTCCTTATAATATGCATCTCTAAATCATGATATATACTGTACTGAAGAGAAGGCAAATCGTTGAATAAATATCGTCCTCAAAATATTTCCCCTGTTTTTTTGTCCTCAATCAAAGGATTTTAATTATACTCTGCTGTTTCTGAGTCTAGTAAAATTTCCTTTCGGCATTCTTCCTCATCTTTATAATGTCTGAACAAATACGTTTTGGCTCTCACCAAATTCCCCTATGGGACATTGATTTTAAAGTGTTGGTAATTTATCAATCTCACTTTTTTCCTTGTGTGAAATGGGGAGGGATTTTATTTACACCCCTTATCACGACACTGTTTTCAGCTCAATGACCAGACCGATTTTACAAATCTGAACCCCGATCTCCACCGTTAACGTTAAATTGGTTATATTGTCTACCTCAACTTACCTCCCTTCGGAACTCTTTTACACCATATCCCGGTGCTTTCCTTTGTTATGAATTTTTTCTATTCCTCCCTAACAATTCCGTGCTGGACAACACAACCTCTCAATGGGGGGGTGGTACTTCATGTTTAGTTATATATAAAATTTAAGTGATAAGTTTTTGGCAGTTATCGGTATCGCAAAACACAGTGAAATTTGGCAAAAAGTTTGTAAAATTCTTCATTTTCCCAAGTTTGAAAGTTCGGGTTCCCAGACAGGAAGTAAAACACTACCACCAAAAGTTTGATAATTAACATTTACAGAATATCTATCTGCTTTATTTGGGATGATAATTTTATGCGTTCCGTGTCATTTTTCTTCCTAGGATGTTATAGGTCAGAACTTTAGGTGCGAGTTTTTTCTTCTTATTTTCAATGAAATTGCCAAACCTCACATTTTTGCAGGGTACAACTCAGTCTTCCAATGTGCGGACTATTGAGAGCCTCAAATACCGTAAAAACCCCATAAAAATTAAACCCCACTATCGGACTGTAGTTCACCCCTCAACACTACTGTAAATACAACACAAACAACTTCTACATTAAGTCCAGTAACCCCGTTTAGTGTTTTCACGGGTTTAAAAAGCTTGGACCTTGCGAAGTTTCAAACTGTCAACATTTTTTTCAGTCAAATCCATTCATATTAGACGGTCTCAAAAACTGACATTTTCAGAATAAATTAAATGAAATGAAACGCACTGCAACACTTGAGTGCCCAATTCCTCGCCCGAGTCGTACTGTATCCCCTATGATAGTGAGTAAATCTTTCTGCTACGGTGTATGTGCGTCACGGTCCTGATCTACGAATGAAATGGAGGCGCCATTCACCTCCAGCAGATTTATTGGTCACATTTCTGTTGTACAACCGTATACATTTTTATTTTTTTGGTATTAGCTGGCGACCATATGAGGGCTTTATTTTTTTATGGGATGAAAACGAATGTACTAAAATATAATGAGCGTTATTGTTGGGAGTCTAAAAGAGCTTATTCATAGACGAGGTGTTAATTACTAGTTCAAGGGGGAACACAAGCAACAAAACATCAATTCCACTTTGTATTTTGGATTTGTAGCATTTCACTTTTTCCCCACCCGCTCTCATACACGAACTCGTAAAAAATAATAATATTTTAGGAGAGACCATCTACTAGCAAATTGTGAGCAATTTGTAGTAGATGCACTGCAGCAAGTACAGCCACCAGCAGATCAACCAGAAATCAAATATATATAACGCTACTGTAGGCGTAAGTAAGCCGTTTGGATTCTCCTATGGCTATTTTCTAGCCAAGTATGAAAGCACACTGCTATGCCAGATGAGATGACGCTGAGTTATTAAAAAAATAAACGTAAAATAAAAAAGGAAATGGCAGACTGTGCCTAATTGAAATCCAACCCCTAATAAATTTTCCCACTTCGGTCTTTGCGATGGATATGTGCGTCACTAAGCGCAAAACACAGCGGTCGCAACTCTCACTACAAATTGCTCACAATTTGCTAGTAGATGCACTGCAGCAAGGACAGCCACCAGCAGATCAACCAGAAATCAAATATATATAACGCTACTGTAGGCGTAAGTAAGCCGTTTGGATTCTCCTATGGCTATTTTCTAGCCAAGTATGAAAGCACACTGATGAGATGACGCTGAGTTATGAAAAAATAAACGTAAAATAAAAAGTAAATGGCAGACTGTGCCTAATGGATATGTGTGTCACTAAGAGCTAAACAGAACGGTAGCAAGTCCCCCTGCAAATTCCTCACAATATGGTACTAGCTGCACTACTAGTGCCAGCAAGCCCAGCCACAAGCAAACAAAAAAAAAAAGTAGAACGTTATTGTAGCCCTAAGAAGGGCTGTTGGGTTCTTGGAGAATCACTCCTGCCTAACAGTAAGCTAATAGAACACCCTAACGCTTTCCCTGACCAGCAGCAGCTCTCTCCCTAGCGGCATCCAGACACAGAATGATCCGAGCAGCGCGGGCAGCGGCTAGTCTATCCCAGGGTCACCTGATCTGGCCAGCCAACCACTGCTATCGATGTGTAAGGGTACCACGTCATGCTGGGTGGAGTGCAGAGTCTCCTGGCTTGTGATTGGCTCTGTTTCTGGCCGCCAAAAAGCAAAACGGCGGGAGCTGCCATTTTCTCGTCCGAGCAACGAGCAGTTTCGAGTACGCTAATGCTCGAACGAGCTGGCAGACTGTGCCTAATTGAAATCAAACCCCTAATAAATTTTCCCACTTTGGTGTTTGAGGTGGATATGTGTGTCACTAAGAGCTAAACACAACGGTAGCAAGTCCCCCTGCAAATTCCTCACAATATGGTACTAGCTGCAAATAAAAAAAAAAAAAGTATAACGTTATTGTAGCCCTAAGAAGGGCTGTTGGGTTCTTGTAGAATCACTCCTGCCTAACAGTAAGCTAATAGAACACCCTAACGCTTTCCCTGACCAGCAGCAGCTCTCTCCCTAGCGGCATCCAGACACAGAATGATCCGAGCAGCGCGGGCAGCGGCTAGTCTATCCCAGGGTCACCTGATCTGGCCAGCCAACCACTGCTATCGACGTGTAAGGGTACCACGTCATGCTGGGTGGAGTGCAGAGTCTCCTGGCTTGTGATTGGCTCTGTTTCTGGCCGCCAAAAAGCAAAACGGCGGGAGCTGCCATTTTCTCGAGCAGACGAAGCCGTTTCCTGGCATAACACGTGTCGGGGTTCTGCACAGCACCCACGGTCTGTATGTTACCGAGATGCATTGAAGTGGTTTCCCTTTACTTATTCTATTATCCTTGGTTATGCTATATTTAGAGTCCTATTATTCTTAGTATCACTATTTACTGGCCTTACCTTGGCCTATTGGCATTATTCTGTTATCCTAGGGAACCTCTGCTGCTATATATGTTTTGAGTTTACATTGGGTACTGTGCAATTCTTTCTGTATGTTGCTCCATTTTTTGTTTGTCATTTTATATGTATAAAATAATAAAATGAAATTGACTTTTTAACCACAAGGTTGCTTACATCAATTATTTGCTCTTTCTCTGTTCTATGTAGGTGTATATATATATATACTCTGTGGGGGTGGGTTTTGGTCAGTGCCCCATTGACCTCACCCCTGTTTTTCGTTTCGGTGTCAATTATGTTTTGTAAGAAAACTGTGCGCATTTGGATATATAACAACTGCTTAGCAAATAAGCAAATCGTAGCACATCCAACAGGATAAAAACACTTTATTCTTCATTCTTTAAAAGGCATACATCGGTGTGTAAGTAGGCAATGGAGACCTACGCGTTTCAGCTTATTTAAGCCTTACTCATGGTATAATAAAAACAAAATGAAAGCACACATTAAATGCTCTACGAACACCTAATTGCAAGGATAGTATCCGGTTGGGGTGGGGACAAGAGAAGGCAAACCGCAGCAAGAAATAACATCAAATTCACAGGCGAAAGATAGAAGATCGCAAGGCATATGAAAAGATCGTTAAAAATAGTGAATGTATCCTCAATAATAATAGCAACAAGGTTAATAAGTGCCTGATGATATATGGTACATGGTAGCATAACATAAGGAAACTGCTGAAAAACTAAAAATATCAAGAGCATAAACATGAAAATGTATATAAGAAACAGAAAAGAAAGCACCTGTAAGTAGATATATTCAAATGGGGTTTAGTAAATATAAGACAAATCATTTTTAGAATTCATGCCATCAGGGTACCTACACCCCAGGGCGAGAATCCAATATGCCTCCAGTATTAAAAGTAATTTTCTCCAATCTCATTGTGATTGGCTCTGTTTCTGGCCGCCAAAAAGCAAAACGGCGGGAGCTGCCATTTTCTCGAGCGGGCGAAGTATTCGTCCGAGCAACGAGCAGTTTCGAGTACGCTAATGCTCGAACGAGCATCAAGCTCGGACGAGTATGTTCGCTCATCTCTAATTGCCATACAGTAGTATGGTAGTTTATGGTAGAATCAATTGAGCAACCTAGGTTTAAAGGACCCTAGGGAGTCTGAGAAATAGTAAAAGTAAAAATTAAAAAAGTTTTTTTTAAAAATTTAGAATAAAAAAACCTAAAAATTCTATTCACCCCCCTTCCCCTAGAACTGATATAAATATAAACAAACAGTAAAAATAATAAACACGTTAGGTATCGCCGCGTCCGAAAATGCCCGTTCTATCAAAATATTCTAACCCTGTAATGGAAAATAGCGGCCAAAGTCGAAAACTTTTTTGCCATTTTTAAAAATATTAAAAAATCAATAAAAAGTGATCAAAAGGTCGTACAGTCCTAAAAATCCTTTTTTTTACACGTAAAGAACTCTGTGACGGCTTGTTTTCTGCATAACAAATAGCACTTCATAGTGATGGTATTTATTATTCCATGTCCTGTACTGGAAAGCGGGAAAAAATTTCCAAATACAGTGAAAATATATACAGTGAAATACATTCTTCGGGTCATACATTTAACTCTTGTAGAATTTTTTGTTTTTATTTTGCAATCTTCTGGCGCTTATAACTTTTGTATATAGTGTACTGAGCTGTGGGTGGTATCTTTTTTTTGCGACTTTTGATGAAGTTTTCAATGCTATCATTTTTAGGACTGTATGACCTTTTGATCACTTTTTATAGATTTTTTTATATTTTTCAAAATGCCAAAAAAGTGCCATTTTCAACTTTCCGTTATGGGGTCAAACACAGTGAAAAAACATTATATTTTGATAGATCGGGAATTTTCGAACGCCACCATACCTAATGGGGCAGATTTACTTACCCGGCCCATTCGTGATCCAGCGGCGCGTTCTCTGCACAGGATTCGGGTCCGGCTGGGATTTAAGAAGGTAGTTCCTCCGCCGTCCACCAGGTGGCGCTGCTGCGCCGAAAATAATCTTAACGCCCCGGAATGCACCATCCCATAGCAGGTGAAGGTGAGCGCTTCCCAAGCGACACATTTCGGTTTTTTAAATGCGGCGGTTTTTCCGAATACGTCGGGTTTTCGTTCGGCCACGCCCCCCCCCATTTCTGTCGCGAGCATGCCGGCCCCGAATGCGCCACAATCGGATCGCGTGCGCCAAAAACCCGGGGCAATTCATGTACAAGCGGCGCAAATCGGAAATATTCGGGTAACACGTCGGGAAAACGCGAATCGGGCCGTTAGTAAATGACCCCCAATGTGTTTGTGTATTTTGCTGTTTATTTATATTTATACCAGTTCTAGGGAAAGGAGGGTGATTTAAAATGTAAGGTTTTTTTATTATAATTTTTTTAAACTTTTTTTTATTTTTACTTTTACTATTTTTCAGACTCCCTAGGGTACTTTAATAGAGATGAGCGAGCACTAAAATGCTCGGGTGCTCGTTATTCGAGACAAACTTTTCCTGATGCTCGAGTGCTCGTCTCGAATAACGAATCACTTTTTATAGATTTTTTTATATTTTTCAAAATGGCAAAAAATGTGCAATTTTTGACTTTGGGCGCTATTTTCCGTTACGGGGTTGAACGCAGTGAAAAAATGCTATTATATTTTGATAGATCGTGAATTTTCGGACTCTATATGTCTAATGTGTTGATGATTTTTATGTTTATTTATTTTTTTATCAGTTCTAGGGGAGGGGAGTAATTTGAATTTTTAGGTTTTTTAATAATAATTTTTTTTTCCTTTTTTTAATTTTCTTTTTACTATTTTTCTGAATCCCTAGGGTACTTTAGCCCTAGGTTGTCTGATTGATCCTATAATTTATGTATATGGGGATTTTCCTCCTAATTCATTACCATGTGCTGATAGCACATGGTAATGATAGGGTTAAAAAGAGACAGCCTTGGGTCTTTGGAAGATGGATGACGTTACAGGGAGTGACGATCCAAGGCAAGATGGTGGTGCCCATGCGCCGCCATCTATTTGAAGCCGCCGGCGTCGATCAGCGGGAAAACACCAGCAATTGGTGCTAGCACCCATCACGGGTGTTACCGATAAGTCTTTGCTGCAATATGCAGCAAAGACTTACCGGCTATGGAGAGGATGTAGCCTGTGAGCCCTCTCCATGCACCAGGACCCGACACGGGTAGTAGTAGTACGGCGCAAGACCAATACATTTTTCACATTTCAATTCAATTACTTTGGAAGCTGGACCTTATTTTTCGGACACTTCTTTTTATGTTTTAAGGCAATTGTAGAAGTTTTTACTAGTCATTTTATACAATAGGGATCACCGGTCTCTCGTGTTAATCATCTAGGAAACATTTATGTTATCAGATATTTTGGATTTCCTTCTTAAAGCAGCGTAACCATGGGCCCTGGTGTAAAATTCCAAGAGGGGCTTTTGTTGGCTGCATCTGGCTCTCAGATCTTTAATGAATAGTGATGGCTGCTGTGTCTCTTAGACTGATCACTGGACACAGACAGCGATGTTACTGCCGCCTATGTCCTTTGTGCGACAATGGTGCCATCGCCGCCATCGTCTGAGCCTGGGTCAAAGAGAAAAGCATGTGGGTCTTGAGGAGCTGGCTGTAGGAGCTGTACTCAGGTAGGTGATTATTCTTTTTTTTTTTTGCTGTGACTACCTATGTACTGGGAAGCATGTGCTGTGGCAACCTGATCTACTTGAGGGCATGTGCTGTGGCAACCAATCTACCTGAGGGCATGTGCTAGGGCTACCTATATACTGGGAGGCATGTGAAGTGGCTACCTATATACTGGGAGGCATGTGCTGTGGCAACTGATCTACTTGAGGGCATGTGCTGTGGCAACCGATCTACCTGAGGGCATGTGCTACCTATCTACTGGTAGGCATGTGTTGTGGCTACCGATCTACTTAGGTAGCCACAGCACATGCCCCCATCTACTGGAGGGCATGCTCTGTGTCCACCTATCTACTGGGTGGCATGTGCTGGGGCTACCTATCTACTGGGAGGCATGTGCTGGGGCTACCTATCTACTGGGAGGCATGTGCTAGGGCTACCTATCTACTGGGAGGCATGTGCATATTGTAGGGCTCTTACGGAATAACATTTTAAAATATGTGCCGTTCATAGCTCTGTCAGCCAAAAAGGTTCCTGACCTCTGTCCTAGAGTATGAGACAGGGGGCCCTTGGCTTCTCCCATAGTTCACTATAATAACATCTTCCAGTGTGCTGAGCTGTGTTCTTCCTGTGTAGCACATGGGAAGATGCTTTCATAGTGACACACAATGACAGCTGCGGGCCCACATCTCCTGATGGGCCCAGTCGCGGTCACAGGGGATTGTTGCGCCACTGCCTAATACCAGGATTATACATAGAAAGATAATGTTATCTTTTTTTAACTACAGCAAACTTTCCAGTGTGATTCTGGTCTGTAATTTAGATGTATACAGATGAAGTGAACACGGTAACAGCAATTATGATACCTATCCACAGGTTCTAGCAATTTAGTTGGTGCACTTCACTATACCTGACGGATTTGCCAAAATTAGAAGTTATAAAGTAAAATTGTTAAAACTCTCAATTTAAGGCATGCTGACTTTTTCTATAAAACTTTCTAACTGAGCATTTCAATGAGATTAACCCCTTAAGGACGGAGGGTTTTTCGGCTAAATTCTCGCTCTCCAACTTGTAACAAATTTTACTTTCCCGTAATGTTATTTATTTTAACATGCCGTGTACTGCGAAGCTGAAAAAAAATTCCAAATGTGGAAAAATTGAAAAAAAAAACGCACGTGCGTCACGTTCTTGTGGGCTCAGTTTTACAGACTTTCACTCTTCGCTCCCAAATAACACGCCTACTTATTCTTTGGTTCGGTTGCGATGCGTGCGGTGATACCAAATTATATAGGTTTTATTGTGGTTAATACATTTTCAAAAATTAAACGAATGTGTACAAAAAAGAAAAAAAATTTTGCCATCTTCTGACGCTAATAACTTTTTCATACTTTGGCGCACGGAAAGGTGTGAGGGGTCATTTTTTGGAAATGAGGCGAAGTTTCATTGCTACCATTTTGAGGTCTGTGCGACATTTTGATCATTTTTATTTCATTTTTTAGTTATGTAAAAAGGTGTAAAAGTCGCTTCGGACATTTGGGCGCCATTTCCCGCCTCGGAGGTCACCGCCGGCCGTAAACCGTTTTATATTTTGATAGATCGGGCATTTTGGGACGGGCGATACCTAATATGTCTGTGATTTTACTGTTTGTTATGTTTTATATCCGTTCTAGGGAAAGGGGGGGTGATTTGAACTTTTAATATTTATTAATTTTTTTTATTTAAACTTTTTTTTTTCTTTTTTTTTTCACTATTTTTTAGTCCATCTAGGGTACATTAACCCTAGATGATCAGACGCTCCTACCATATACTGCAATACTACAGTATGCAATATATGGGTTTTTGCAGGTCCTACATTACAATGAGCCACTGGCTCATTGTAACGAACCTGCATAAACCATGTAGCCTCGTGTCAAAAGAAGACCCGAGGCTACACATGGTAACCGATCGCCGCCCCCCGAGTGACGTTTCGGGGGCTGTGGCGATCGAAAAAAAGATGGCGGCGGCGTTTAGAGGGTAATAGCCGCGATCGGTGCAAGCACCGACCGCGGTTATTAGCGGTGGGGGTTTTGTGCAAAATGCAAAAACCCCCACCTCTGTATGAAGAGGACTCAGCCCGTGAGCCCTCTTCATACATCCCTTATACCTCTGCGCCGTAGAGCTACGGCGCAGAGCGTTAAGGGGTTAAAGAAACAAGAGACAGTAGAAGGAATATTTTCCAAGGATTGTTTCATTATGAATTTGGGTAATTAGCACATGCATTTAATTGAACAGTACAAGTGAACACAAGAAGGTGTTTAATATATCTTATTGGAGGAAAGTCCCTCTTTCTCCCCTTACTTTGCCTCATATTATCCTCCTGTTTAATCTACTATTTGTACTGAAATATCACTACTCAATTCCTTCTTGCTAGAGAGATATTAGAACAATAAGGTGTTAGAATACATAGAGTCTCAATGAAAAGGGGAGGGGAACAGTGAGTCACAGCAGCTAGGCCAGTGATGGCGAACCTTTTAGCAGCCGAGTGCCCAAAAAGCAACCCAAAACCCTCCTTATATATCGCGAGGTGCCAACCAAAAATTAAAGCAGTAACTTATTGCTCCCTGTTCTTCAACAACTTTCAATCATATTGGCCTCCTGAGGACAGCAACACAGTAGAAAGATGAAAAATTTGCATCATTTTAGCTGATTTCCAGTGTCCCTCTGTACACAGAGAATCGTGGGGCCAGCAGGAGGTTCTCCAAAGATAATTCAGCCCTGTCTACTCATTCTCCCTCTTCCTACAGTCCCAAGTAGTGAAGCAAGTATGAAAATATGACCGAAAGCAGCATCTTTTAAGTTGCTTGGAACTGCAGGAAGATTCTTTGAGTCTTGTCTGGTGTGCTGGGGCAATGGCCCGAGTGCCCACAGAAAGGGCTCTGAGTGCCGCCTCTGGCACCCGTGCCATAGGTTCGCCACCACTGAGCTAGGCCATCAACACTCCTGCAAATTACTGTAAAATGAAGATTACTTAATAAATAAAAATATACACTGGACCACTGATTCTGGCAAAATGTGTTGGAAAGCATTTTAAATGTACAGAATTTCAATAGAATTACAAACAGAATTGTTAACTACATACTACTTCAGGCAATTTCCTCACAATATACGCTTTTCTTCCTTAGCTAATGATTGACATTCAAAAAGATCTAGGGCTAATATATACGTTATGTAGCCCACCCCCAAGGAGCCTTAAAGGGGTTGGCCACTTTTCAATAAATCTGTTCCATTAGACATATCTCTGCATCTATATGCACCTGTACTTTTGCCTCCTGTGAGGGCTTCAGCTTTTCCCTGCTCTCCACATGCTGCACTTTGCATCTCTACACAACTTCCTATTTCTCACTCCTTCAGTCCATATGTAATGGCAGCCTCCAGTGTGTTTTTTTTTTATCTCAGTTTGTCTCACTGACGCAGGGAGAGAGGAGTAGGATGCGTCATCATCTCCGGCTGCAGGTCCCTCCTATTTACTTGTGCAAAGACATGTATACTGTACAGAGATCCACATATAGTTTACAGACAGCACTAAAGGAAGCACCATAGATGATCAATTGTTGAACAAACTGGGTTTGCATAAACCAAAAAACAAAGTTGGTGTGTCATAAGGCAAGGTATGGAATATTAGAACAAATATTTATTGGGTTAACATATTTAGCATACAAAAGACTCACAATTAAAATCAATTAAAAAGTCCTACGTACATACAAGAAATGCAAGGTTGGTTACACAGGTAAGCGTAAACCAACAAAACCCCCTCACACATGAAATGTAACACTTCCAGAGTAATCTGTAGACACCTGACTGTGTGTGCTAATCGGTCCCAAATGTAGACAAGGCAATGAATACAATCAAAGTATATAACATAGAAAGGTAAGTAGGTGTTGTATAAAGCCTAAATACATTACACTGCACACGGAACCATGGTGTTCCAGTCGGTAGAAGAGAGATCAAGGAGTTAAGTCATGAAATGGAGGTGGAGGGGGTAAAGGGCTCCCCACGCGTTCCGTCTCCTACCAGGAGACTTCCTCAGGGGTAGAACTGGGTTTATTATTAAGGCAGTAAAGGAACGTGGGTAATTTATGTAAGAGAGTGGCCAACCCCTTTAAAGGACATCTACCACCAGATATACTGAAGGTAGACTATCCTCGCTAGATAAAGAGAAAAAAAAGATTTGTTCAGCTCACCATTACCAATGCCGTTACCATATGTAGCCGTAACACAGACATGTTTTCCGAGGATCAGTATGTAAATCTAAAATGGAAAAGGAGTCCAGCATCAAAGCAAAAATTCCAATAGGTAAAAATCCACTTTATTGAAAAAAGACAACATACAGGGACGTCCTATAACATGATTCTAAATGATTCCTCACTGTCATGTCCATTACCTTGGGTGTGTGGGTGCTCTTCTTGTATTCTGCAGCATCTGTATAACCTGGAAAAATACTTTATACAAATATGTAAATGAGCCAGAGGTGCTCTGGCCGAGGTCACCGGACAGCCTCTTCGCAGAGACTCAATATTCACCCTACGGTAACGTCCCATCAGTGCAGACAGCCAGTGACATCATTTGGCTGTCTACAAGTCTTGCAGATGAACGAAAACTCTTTCCTTGCGCAGCCGGCAGGTTACAGTATTTTTCGGACTATAAGGCGCACCATCAATTAATGCCTGCTGAAATGTCTTCGGTTCTATAAAGGCACACAGGATTATAAGGCGCACCTAATTATAAGAATGAATGGCCAGCAGGTGGCAGACCTGTGCACAGTTCAAGACAGCTGTTGTCTGTAAGTACGGTTCATATATAAGGCGCACTGGACTATAAGGCGCACCTTTGATTTCTGAGAAAATCAAAGGATTTTTAGTGCCTTATAGACCAAAAAAAATATACTTAAATTTATATGGTTCCAGATGTTTATTCCAAATCTACATCCAGAGTTACTGTCCACTAATCATAAAATGTACTAAAAAGGTGTTTATTAGGTGTTCTCTGTAAATAGGCTTAGACGAGTAACCGCACAGCCTCCGATCACAAAGGACTGGCAAAGTAATACAAACCTGACCTGGCTGGCAGATCCAGAAAACAAGTGTATCTGCAGAATAGGCTAATAATGGTACATTATTGTACACAATGCTTTATTGTGGAGTTTAAGTGTGTGTTCTTGCAGTAATCACACAGACTCTTTTTCTATTGGAATCCCAGTGTGTTCTACTATACGGCATAGTGTTCCCTGCAGTGTCTCATTTAACAACAGGGACTGCAATAAGTAGAAAACATTGAGCAAAAATAAAACAGCTTGTAGAGGGAGCTTTGTTTCACGCATCTTGGCATCCTCTGGTGGTTGGGTTGCCAGAAATGTTGAGGTTATGACTTCACATCATCCATTTTTCTCCTTTATTAACGAGCTTATTTTGTAGCTTATTAATCTGTTTGTATATTCTATTTTTTGTATAGTTTTTTTTTTCCCTTTAATAGCGACATATTTGCCAAACCATTTGCAATAGCACATTGATGATAATCCATTTAAAATAGTAGCTTTATTTCATCCACATAAAAATCCATGGACACAGCATGCACATAGCATGACTAAGTCCGATAGGACAAAACGCGTCAGTTTTTTATTGTATCTATGATGCCTAGATTTTTATGTGGATGAAATAAAGCTACTATTTTATATGGATTACCATCAATGTGCTGGAGTTTTTTCCTTGCTTACACTCCAGGAACTTGGAATACTTTTTACAGAGCCACTCGTTGCCCAGGCTGTGTGTTTATGGTCATTGTCATACTGGAAGACCCAGACGATCTTGAAGGCTTTTACTGAAGGTAGGAAATTGTTGGTAAGAATCTCCTAATACATGGCACAATCCATCCGCTCTTCAATATGGCAAGTCAACCTGTCTCCTTTACCACCGCTATGCTTGGGGTTGAACTTCTTCCTCCAAATATGGCTAATGGAGTTCCCTCCAAAAAGTTTTTGGTCTCATCGCACCAAATGACCTTCTCTATAACATACACAAGGAAAAGGCCAGACTTGGACAACAGTTTACTGAAAGTACTAACTACAAATTTTATTAAATTTGCTGAAAAAAGGAGACAGACATTATAAAACGTGTACTATATTGGGGGGAAATTCACGACATTGGGGTGACACTGGCAGAGAACGACACAGAAAGGTTTAAAGTGTAATTCATGTACCTGACACTGTTGTATATAAGGGATTGTATGGTGACACCCACTTCTGCACCCCTCCACGCCCCATGGAGGTGGCGTAAAGGGGAAATAATCACAAGTGCTAGCAATAAGCAAGCATTTGTAATAATAATTCTTATAATAATTCTTTTATTTATATAGCGCACACAGATTACGCAGCGCTGCACAAAGCATGTCAAACAGTCCCTGTCCCCATGGGGCTCACAATCTAAACAACCTACCAGTATGTTTTTGGAGTGTGGGAGGAAACCGGAGGGAACTCACGCAAACACGGAGAGAACATACAAACTCTTTCCAGATGTTGACCTGGGTGGGATTTGAACTCAGGACCCCAGTGCTGCAAGGCAGAAGTGCTACTCACTCAGCCACCATGCCGCGATTATTTTAGGGTTTCTACACCAGTGTCCAGGCGCAGAAGCCCTGTTAAATTCCGCCCTAAGTGCCCTACGGTCAGACCAGAGAAACACTATAATTTTAATATGAGCTATAGTGGCAAACAGGGCAGACCTTATAACATAAAACAGAATATATAACTTAAAGGAAACTTGCAAGCAGAAACTATTAAACCATTACAATGGGGCATATTTACTTACCTGGTCCCTGTGCAATCCCCAACGTGCACTGTCTGACGAGGATGAAGTCTGCCGCGATTCACTAAGATCGTGCACCCGAGATCTTGCATGTGTCCTTTCCCCGCTCGGGTCTGCCACAGTTCACCTTCTTCCCATTGTATGTGAGTGCATGTCTTGCGACACAATTTGAAATTATAAATCCTGCGCTTAGTCCGAATTAGTCGGGTTGTCCAACGACCACGCCCCCGATTTCTGTCGCATGAAAGCTGGCACGATGCGCCAAAATCCAATGGTATGCGCCAGAAAACCCTTCTTAATGCATTGCATATCGGAAATCGAAGGATATTCCGACAATAGTGTGGTCCGCGGAACCATAGTAAATGAGCCACAATATGTTGCCTACCAGCTTATCATGTTTTTTTCACTACCCAGTGCAGAAGCATCAACCAGAGAATAAACTTTGAAGTGAGATGTGAATTGGTGTATAGAGTCAAAGAGGCGGAGATTTTAACACTGAAGTCAAGAGCTCTCTTCTTCAGAAAGCCCTTCCAATGTAATTAACCCCTTCACGCCCCGTGAAGGATATATCCGCCATGGAGCTGTGAAGGTTGTATGAAGAAGGCTCATAAATATCCATTAAAAGTGAAAGTTGGGACAAATGCTCTGTTTATATTATCTTTTTTTACTTGTGTGCTTCTCAAACACAGAAAATTTGCTCCGAATTACTAAACATTACATACACAAAAAGGCATTGACTACAACGTGTTTAGTTGCACCAGTTTAATATGTTAATAGTCATTTGGTTTCTTTATTTGCATAAATAACAGGTCAAAGCAAACATTTCATGACTGGCTTTATAGCAGCAATATGTGATGTCTCCCCCAGGTTCATAGTACGAGTGGTCTTTGAGAGAGTTCACATTGGACAGCTTGGTCACTTGTGTAAATACTATGCATTGCCCGGGAAGTCAGTCACATATAATGTATGCACACAGCTAATAGGGTGGTGTCCTGAATGAGAATATCCCAGTGTATGAGGGTAGTTTCAACTATTATCTATACATGTAGGTAATATTAATGGAAAGTGGGCAAAACATCTACATGTTTTTGGCTCTATGGTAAGATGTATAATATATATATTAACCATTTAAAACATCAAGTTACAAAACAATAGGAAACTTTTTACAATTTTAGGCCAATAGCAGCGTTTAATCATTTGTATTCTTCAGTAATAGCTGTCGGCCAGTACAAATCACTAAAGAACTCCTCGTGAGGCAACTGCTCATCTTCTAGCTCGTCCTCCACCGACTTAAAAAGCTCCATAGTTGTCCGTGCATCTTCAACGGATGAGTGCCCCTTGTGCCCAACCTGAAAAAAAGATTTCATCATAATACAGCAAAAATAAATGTAAAGTCATGGCCAGAAGTTTTGAGAATGACACAAATATAAATTTTTACAAAGTCTATTGCATCAGGTTTTATACTGGCAATTTGCAAGCTGTTATAAAGAGTGATCAGCTTAACAGCAATTAATGGCCAAGTCAATATTTGCCTAGAAAATGAACTTTTTCCCCAAAAACACTTTTCAACTTCATTGCAGTCCTGCCTTAAGAGAAGCATCTAACATCGTTTAAGTGATTGCTCCAGTAACACAGGTGTGGGTGCTGATGAGGACAGGGCTGGAGATCAATCATAATTAAGAATTACACCACTGGACACTTTCTCTTCTGTTAACCATGGTTATCTCTAAAGAAACATGTGTAGTCATCATTGAACTGCACAAAACTGGCCTAACAGGGAAGAGTATCGCAGCTAGAGAGATTGTTGACTAAAGTGCAATCTATCGCATCATCAAGGAATTCAAGGAGAGAGGTTCCATTGTTGCCAAAAACGCTCCAGGGCGCCCAAGAAGGACCAGCAAGCTCCAGGACCGTCTCTTAAAAGTGTTTCAGCTCGGGATGTGGCTACCGTCAGTGCAGAGCTTGCTCAGGAATGGCAGCAGGCAGGTGTGAGTGCATCTGCACACACTGTGAGGCGGAGACTCTTGGAGCAAGGCCTGGTGTCAAGGAGAGCAGCAAAGAAGCCATATTCTGCAAGATGTATAGGGAGTGGGCTGCTGAGGACTGGGGTAATGTCATTTTCTCTGATGAATCCCCTTTCCGATTGTTTGGAACATCTGGAAAACAGCTTGTTTGGAGAAGACAAGGTGAGCGATACCACCAGTCTTGTCTTATGGCAACTGTAAAGCATCCTGCAACCATTCATGTGTGGGGTGGTTTCTCAGCCAAGGGAATCAGCTCTCTCACAGTCTTGCCTAAAAACACATCCATGAATAAAGAATGGTACCAGAATGTCCTCCAAGAGCAACTTCTCCCAACCGTCCATGAGCAGTTTGGTGATGAACAATGCCTTTTCCAGCATGATGGAGCACCTTGCCATAAAGCAAAGGTGATAACTAAATGGCTCAGGGAACAAAACAGAGATTTTGGGTCCATGGCCTGGAAACTCCCCAGATGTTAATCCCATTGAGAACTTGTGGTCAATCATCAAGAGACGGGTGGAAAAACAAAAACCAACAAATTGTGACAAAATGCAAGCATTGATTGTGCAGGAATGGACGGCTATCAGTCAGGATTTGGTTCAGAAGTTTGGTCCAGGGAGAATTGCAGAGGTCCTGAAGAAGAAGGGGCAACACTGCAAATATTGACTTGCTGCATTAATTCATTCTAACTGTCAATAAAAGCTTTTGTTACTCATAATATGATTGCACTTGTATTTCTGTATGTGATAAAAACATCTGACAAACACACATAAAAACCAGAGGGCAACAGATCATGTGAAAATATAATATTTGTGTCATTCTCAAAACTTTTGACCATGACTGTAGAAAAGAGCGTAGAAAAAAAAAATGTCATGTGACCATGGTGACATCATCAAAGGTCCTTGAGCTACTTAATATGAAAACTGTACCCCATATACATATCAGACCACATAAAACAATCACAGCATACTCCATGGACTTCTACTCCTCTGCATGCAGCCTGCTGTGATTTCATGTGATAAAATATGCTGTGATTTCATGTGATAAAATATGCTGTGATTTCATGTGATAAAATATGCTGTGATTTCATGTGATAAAATATGCTGTGATTTCATGACATATATGCTTTGTGTACAGTTCCTAATGCAACAAAAGCTATAGGACCTGTGATGTCACCGTGGTCACATGACATTATAGCAGCATACAGAGATAGCTGCTGGATTCAGCCTGAGGAGGCCACGCCCACCTGGACTCGCTGTAGCCATGCTTAGTTACCAGATAAAACTATAAAGTTCAATATATGGGAATCTCAGGGGAAGATTTTTTAGCTACAAGCAGGGTGTCAGATAGTTACTAGGGCTCTATAGGAACCTGTCACTACCTGTATTTGTGAAAATAGTGGTGACGGGTTCCCTTTAAGAATAAGCCTATGGAACCATCTTGTACGTAACCTGGGGACTGCCTCTACCATAAATATCTGACAGATGCCATCTCAGCCACTTCTACGAGACGCAGCAAATCTACCTAAATTATGGTTATGGATTCCAAACCAACAAACTGTTCCAGCTGTTGGTCAGTATGATAAAAGTCTTACAAATGCATTTCTTCATTAAAAGTACAAATATCGTGGTATGTATGGCTTTAGCCATGAGCAAGATATTCTTACCGAAACGCTAGTCTGTAATAAGTGTTCTCTCTTTTTGTATAACATCATAGTTGTACTTTTATTGAAGAAACATTTGGAAGACTTCTATCATACCGACCGAGAGCTGGAACAGTTTCTTTGTATGAAATCCATATACATTTCCCGAGACCCAGGTGTTCCTTTACTCATCAATGCGGCGACTGAAGTCGAGGATCCTCCGGCCAGTTTCAAACGAAAAAGGCCTGTGGGAAAGCGGCCGGAGGATCCTCTACTTCAGTCGCCGCATTGATGAGTAAAGGAACACCTTCTAGGCGAACAGACTCCGATTGAACACTGTGTAAATTACGGCTACATCTGCGGCATCATTCTTTTGTTTCATACAAATTTACCTGTATTTTTTTACGTAGAACAATTGCTGCAAATTTCTTTAAAGAAACCGCCTGTCTTCTTTGTAATCCTGCCTTCTTGTAGAGTTGACGGATTTTAATGGTGTCTCTAGTGAGTTTCTCAGGATGATAATATTTCAAAACTTTGAAATCATTGTGTATTGCGTGCCCAATCACGATCTTACAGTTCAGAAGATTCAGGATCTAAAAGAGGAAAAACACAAAACGGGATTATACAATAATTTTATAGGTGTAGTGTATTAGGCACACTATCAAATTCTGGCCAGATCTCCTGTACTTTAGGAGGTTGATGTTTACCATATGTCTGAAGTGACGCTGACCATTGCTGCTACAGTGGACTGTCTGTAAAGGGGTATTCCCATCTGGCCATTCACATTTCATTTGAGATACAGATATATATATACACACACATTTCTTCAATTGGATGTTATAAAAAAAATGTTCCTGTGTGAAGAGAATTTCTCATAAATGTAGTCATGTTGTCCCTTAGAAACAAGATAGCTTCCTCAGATAGGACCACCCTCGCACTCTGGCAGCAATGGCCACACATGCGCTATAGAGTCCTGCCAGACCACCTGGATTCAGCAATCATTACCAAGGACGGCTGTGGGACCTGCAGTAACTCTCATTTCATATACAAAAACTTTCTGTTTCTTTGTGCAATGCCTCCAGCACAGGTGGTTGTATCCAAGGCCACAGTCTTGTTTCTAAGGGACCATATGACAACATTTATGAGAAATTATCTTCACACAGGAACATTTTTTTTTAAATAACATCTAATTGAAGAAATGTTTATATATGGCAAATTAAATTGAATGTGAATGCAGAGATGAGAACACCTCTTTAAGCCCTCTCCTATAATTAAATAGACATCTCTAACATATAAGGGTGCATTCACACATGGCATTTAACGCATGCGTTTCAAAACACAATGCAACAGCTGAAGAGAGATTTGCCTAATTAAACAGATGTTAAACATTTGCATTTACAAAATGTTAACACGCTGTTAATGCATGTGCCAACATTTTGTTAACTGTTGTGTTTTATGAAGGCAAATGTTAAAATCAATTTAATTAGGCAAATCTCTCTTCAGCTGTTGCACTGTGTTTTGAAACACATGCATTAACAGCCACTTGTGAGTGCACCCCAAGTTTATTTTCTCGTTTGGCGACCGTTATTTTTATATAATGGTAGCATGATGGAAGCTACTCAT
The DNA here is from genome assembly GCA_019512145.1 of Engystomops pustulosus. Classification (NCBI taxonomy): domain Eukaryota; kingdom Metazoa; phylum Chordata; class Amphibia; order Anura; family Leptodactylidae; genus Engystomops; species Engystomops pustulosus. The sequence goes on along the minus strand of CM033644.1, from coordinate 44,138,930 downwards.
CCATACTTGGAACTAGAGTTGCACAATGCATTGAAATCTCGGCACTATTGCGATTCTTTCAAAGCCAAAACGGTTCAATACCAGGTTTCTGTTACTTGCGGTACTGAATGACTTCCACAGGCTCCTTGTATATAATACAATAAAATGAATATAAATGTTTAAGACAAAAAATAAGGGCTCATTCAGACGGGCGTGTCTGCTGCTCACCTGCAAAAAATACGGAGGTGATGTCTGTGATCAGTCCCTATTGTATCCGTACGCCATCCGTTATTTTCAAGTATGCAAAAAAAAAAGCTGATTGGTTTCTGATCTACTTCTTACCCTGCCCAGTTGGCTGCCTAGCAACATTTGAAGGGAAAAAACAAAAACACTCTGCATATGGATGTCATTAATGTGACATCCATCTTTTTGCAAATGTATGGAGTTTGCATGCAAGACTTAATAACGCATGCTGCAATTATTTTCTAACAGTCTGCACATCCGTAAAAAACAAACAAACAAAAAAAAAAAAAGTTAACAGACTCATAGGAAACAGTAGGTCCGTTTGCCACCCGCAAAAAAAGGATAGCACACAGACATCTACATGAGCCCTAAATTATACTATTTAGAATACTATTTTATATTAGCATTCCTAGAACAACCTTTCCAACACATGTACTACACTGTCATAAAACACTAAAGCCTCCTGGCAAAACACCGATTGAGCGTTACACGCGTTTCATTAGAAATGCAAATGAAATCAGGCTGAGCCCCTCCCCCAGACCTCATGTCGCCTCATGTGACCGCACCTTAAACATTCAGATAATATTTTTTTCTTTTCTTGAAAGTATCATATCGGCATCGAGTATCACAACACTTTCCTGGGTATCAGATCTCACTCAAAATTCTGGTATCAGTGCAATCCTACTTGGAACCCAGTTTCGTTTCTTTTACATTATATAATGTAAGGGCATAACAGAAACCTAATTGTGACCCGGATCTTCTAGCATTTACAACAATTTCTATTTTGCAGATAAAAGGGTTTGTGATCGATGTTCTAAGTCTGGATCTACAACTATTTTGGGAAAAATTGACAGAATAAGGAATGTTACATTATAAATGTGATTTCCCTTTGATACTGCTCACCTCTTTCCGGGCCGTCTTGAATGGAACAGCTTTCAACATGTGTTTTGGAGTGATGCCGCTCCACCGCGTTCTGTAGCATGTTATCGGCTGCTCAGGTTTAATGTATTTATCATATATAGTTTCTCCTTTGTAGTTAACTATAGAGCAACGCGCCAGCTCACTGATCTTCCCTTGTGGACCACAACCAACCATTTCACAATCGATAGCAACGTAATACCTAAGTTTCTGGGAAAGACTAGGAAAAGACACTGGACTTGGTGGTGAACTGCCGGCCATGGACGAGCCACTGTCACCAACACAAGCAGGAGAATATTTCGCAGGGGAGACGGAAGGTTCTTCAGACTTGGTCTTCTCCAGGAGCTTACGTTCCATCTGAAACGCTTTATGTGATAAGCAGCTCTTGATCTTCATGATCAGCCTGCGCTTCTCGTACTCCTTATCATTGTGTTTATGGACAGGTCTTTTTAATTTTGATGCCTTTAAGTAGTCAACGGAGCCGGAGAACTCATGAAATGGATCAGAGGAAGTTGTGCAATCCATTTTCTAAAAAAGATAGAAAAATAATATATAAAAAAAATAAATAAATAATACAGAAAACAATTCACTTAAGAAAACACTTAGTCCAGGTTCTCAGCCTACAATACCCAGGATGCAGAGGTGAATCAGCAACTCAGTGGCAGAGACAAGCAAGTATTAATAACATATAATAACATATGGCTATCAATGACTTCAGCAGATGGATTATATTGCATTTCAATAACATTGTGTGTTATAACTTAACTTGCACCCTGACAGAATCCTCTCTGTAGTCCCAGGGGTTGGACTTTGGTTTAGCTGCATTTCAAAAAACAACACGTCACTGGTCTGTGCTCTTCACTCCTCAGCTCTTGCCCCCCACCTTTGTGCTCCTGTATAGCTCCTCCCTCATGCTCCTTCACAGAGGTCACAGCCTGGTGAGATGACATCAGTGGTCAAGGAAGGAGCTGTACAGGAGCAAAAGGTGGGGGTCAAGAGCTGAGGAGTCTGCAGCACAGACAAGTCACATGTTGTTTTTTGAAATGCATCCAAACCAAGGAGCTCCTCCCTGGGACTACACAGAGGATTCTGTCAGGGTGCCAGGTAATGTATAACTTACAATTATTTTTTATGCAAATGTTTAGAAAAGGCAGAAATACATATTTGCACTGCAGCTGTAATGGGCTTCTGTAACCTGTCTTTAGTGAAAGTGAGGTCCCTGGTGACAGGTTCCCTTTAAGGACACATCCAAAATCCTCCTGACATATTCTTACTTTATGGGCCGCTTTTAAGCAGTCCGTTATAAAACACAAGCGTTTTTGACCAGTTTTAATTAAGATAATTGGTAAAAGCTGTAAAAAAAATGCATACGTTTTTGAACGGACTGCTTAAAAACGGGTTCAAAACGCCACATGTGCCGCCGGCCTTAGTCTACTGGATTATTAGGCTCCGCTCACTAAGAAGATTCGGCCTATAATCAGGTTAAAGGAGGCGTGGTGAGACGTTTAGGGGCGGGGTTAAGTGAGCCATCAGCTCACTGCAGGAAGCCGACCCATGACTCAATCTCACAAATGCAGCCTTAAAGGGGGTTTCCTAGCTACTGCTCCAGCCATGGGATGTCACTTCCTTTGTCATCCCCAGGCTGAGAAGGCTACTTATTGCCTGTAGGGGGGCTCCATGACCCCCTGGAAGTAATGGCTGGATGCAGGGCTTCATACTCCAGGCTCAGGAGAGATGTGGTATCACGAGAAGTATTACTACTTATTATTACATCACCTGTTGAAATAGAATAAAATGGCTGAAACCACTGGAGTGTGGCTGATATGCCTGTGCTTACACTGGCCAGACCATGGGAGACAGAACAGCTGATGAGCCGCAAATAATCGCACATCGGCCAGTGTGAACACGTGTTTAGAGACCACCTTATCGCATAGAGATTTCTATCCGGCTCCTACTATGTGACCGGACAAGCATCGGATGTGTAACTGTTCGTGTACACCCGGCAGCCAGACATCCCTGTAGCTTATATTGCGCCCTCATCCTCTCACTTACCTGTCACCGAGCGCCGGACACAGAGAGACTGCACCACGTGTCACACTGCCGGCTCCCCGTACTATGCCTGGACATGTTCCCCTGTTCATCGCTCTGATTGGCTAGTTCCTAGAAATCCCGCCCAGCCATAGTTTTTTTTTGAATGGCTATTCGGAAAGCAGGAAATAGAAGCGGGTGACGTCACAACACCAGCAGCCTATAAGTGCTGCACCCGCACCACGTGCTGTTTGACGTCACCACAAGCCATTCGTCATGCTTGTGGCGCGCTAGGAGCAGAGTGCGGGTGACGTCACCACTTGTGGCTGGGATCATAGTAAGGGTCTGGGGCCCTCACCTACACCTATGTACACCGGCAAAACCGCGTCACTAAACAATCTAATGGTGCGCGTTTACTGTTGTTGAGAAAATGATACACTGCTGACAGAACGGTGCAGATATTGCTTTACATTTTTAGACAGTGTGACCAGGGCGGTTTTTGTCATGGCAGGATGAGTACCATAACTTTTTTTTTTCTGGACATATTTAAAAGGTAATACAAGTGTAGAGATTTTTTTTTTTTTTTTAGATTTATTATTGTCTAAAAGCGGAAAAGGGTCTTTTTTGGCAATTTATAGTGTGAGATATATATATATATTTTTTTCAAATCAACTCAAAATGAACATTGATGAGGAATTCCTTATTTTCTTTCAGTCGTTTTGATATATAGTATGTATAATCATGGGCAAATGGGGCGACTATGGCAATGTTTTTTTTTATTTTTTTATTTTGTAGCGTAGCAGGGGATTGTTTTTATTGCATTGGGAAATGTAAATTTTTTTTATGAGTATTTGTTAATATTTTCTGTGTTCTTACTTTTATATGTCCCCCAATAACTATTATTTAGGCCGTTCAAAGTCACTTGGAAGCTGCGTTGTTTTGGGGATTCTCATGAAAATGAGAAAAATTGCACCTAAACTTCTGCGACTCATAACATCCTAGAAAAATGAGACGATGCATAAAATATCATCCCAACATAAAGACGACATTCTGTAAATGTTAATTATCAAGCTTTTTGGGTAGTTTTACTTCCTGTTTGGAAAGCAGAACATTTCAAACTTTGAAAATGAAACATTTTTACAAACTTTTGCCAAATTTTCACTTTTTTTCAGACCTAAATGCAAAACTTATCACTTAAATTTTACAACTAACATAAAGTACTATGCGTCACGAGAAAACTGTCTCAAAATCTCCTGGATATGTTAAAGCGTTCCGAAGTTGTAACCAATTATCGTGACACAGGGCAGATTTGAAAAATCGAGTCTGGTCATTGAGCTGAAAACTAGTGTCGGTGATAAGGGGTTAATACAGACATGGTGATATCAAATATGTATGCTTGTGTTGTCGTCTTTTATTTAATTATTTTTATAAAATGAGCATGCTCATTTAGTTACAGCCAGGTCTTGCCAGGAGGCGGCACCCGGCTTCAAGAGAAGTCGCCATCCTCGGGGCACACGCCAGGTCTGCGGCAGGAGGGATCGGATCCCCCGGTAAGCTCATGCTTAACCGCAGCGTTTTAGGGTTTAAACATGGGTGTAAGTGCCAGGTCTGGGCTGTGATGTCACAGCCCGACACCTGCACTTACAGGATCCGATGTCCCGGAATCTTCTTCTGGCGTGCCGTCGTAGAAAGACTGCTCGTCAGAAGAAGTACCCTTAATGACTTCTGTAAAAAGCCAATAGGGCGGTCATTAACTCGCCCTCCGGTGGCCCCGATGCGCCCCGCTACTCCCCTGATGTCCGCGCGAGTCCACTTCTGGCTTCCGCGCCCGTCTTCTTCTGTAACATCGTGCTGGGCGCTGCCATGGCTCTCTCCCGGTCGGCAGGCGCATAGTATAACCTGGCCGCTGCTGGGAGGAAAACATGGCGGCGCCCAGCACGATGTTACCGAAGAAAGAAGCCGTGGAAGCCAGAAGAGGACCCGCGCGGACATCGAAAGGGGCAGCGCTGCGCATCGGGGCCACCGGAGAGTATATAAGATTATTATTTTTTAAGTGCAATTTGTGTATTGACTCGTGTATAAGCCGAGGAGACGTTTTTCAGCACATTTTTTGTGCTGAAAAACTCAGCTTATATACGGTACTTGGCTTCTCCAGAAGGCAGAAAGACTATGGACGTCGCAGGAAGTGCTGATTTGTGGTGCCAGCAAATCACTGGACCCACAGCTATAAACTTTACTGGGGAAAGTACAGCTTGGGAGACCTAATTAGGATCTAGTATTTACTCTGGTAAAGTTTGTTGTTAGTGATGAACCCCTTTAAGGGGACATGTGAATATTTTGACGTTAAACTTGATGCTTTGCCGCCTTTGCCGTTTACAGAGGTTAGAAAGTTTTCCTTGAAGATATTGGGACACTTTTACTTACCCGGTCCCACGCGATTCACTAAGATTGTGCGCCCGATATCCTGCATGTGTCACTTCCCCACTGAGGTCCGACGGAGTTCACCTTCTTCTTCCCGGTGTATGTGAGTGCATGTCTTGCGACACAATTTGAATTTTAAATTTGCGCTTAGTCCAAATCAGTCGGGTTGTCCGACGGCCACGCCCCTCATTTGTGTTGCATGAAAGTTGTCGCAATTGCGCCAAAATCCGATTGCGTGCGCCAACAACCCCTGTTAAATGCGGCGCTAATCGGAAATAGTCGGGAAAGCTGACGGAAATGCAATGTGCGGACCCTTAGTAATTGTGCCCCATTGTTATTGTCTATGTCTATTCAGTACTGGGCTTGGTCAGACGTTTCTGTGGGAGTGTTGGCCTTGTACTGACAAGCTTCCTTACTACACTATACATTTACAATAGGGTGTTCAAAACTGATTATAGAGGTTGCCTAGTTATCATTAAGTGTTTTCCTCCTTTGATCGTCCAGGCTCAGACCACTGTTACATACTGGCCACCACAATGTACAGTCACCTAGGTTTGTACATTTGGGTCAAATAACAGGATACAGAGACTGGAAAAGCAGTAAAATGAGAGCATTTCAGTATTATGATGTTTAGGTCTGATATGTTCAAAGAGAACAGTCCTCCTTAGCGTTTATGAGGGATTTGGACTATAATGAATCCACCGTATATACTCGAGTATAAGCCGACCCGAGTATAAGCCGAGACCCCTAATTTTACCACAGAAAACTGGGAAAACATATTGACTCAAGTATAAGCCGAGGGTGTAGTATACAGCCAGCCAGCCCCCATGTAGTATACAGCCAGCCAGCCCCCATGTAGTATACAGCCAACCAGCCCCCATGTAGCATACAGCCTGCCCCCATGCAGCATGCAGCCTGCCCCCCATGCAGCCTGCCCCCTTGCAGTACAGCCTGTGTAGCATACAGATAAAAAAATAAACTTAATACTCGCCCTCCGTTGTCCCCGATGTTTGCCGCGGCTTCTTCACTCTTCTATCTTTTTTTTTTTTATCATTGACTCGTGTATAAGCCGAGACAAGGTTTTTGAGCACATTTTTTGTGCTGTAATACTCGGCTTATACACGAGTATAAACGGTAATTGAATTATTGGTAATGACAGGTCTGCAACATTCCTCCTAAGACTAGGGAAAACTATCCATAGTACCAAAGGCTGTTATACTGTCCTTCAATAGGGAGTAGAAATCAGCTGACAGTGTGTACACCCCATACTGAAGTAATGACATAAGAAATGTCTTACCACTGTCCACCATAATTATCGCATTCATTAAATAATTCAAAAGAAACCTGTCCAGGAATTGTCCTAGGATGCAGTCCTTGACCTCAAAGAGAAGTCGGGGTTTTCTTTGCCACTTACAAAAGTATTACTTTTTTTATAAAAAAAAAATTCCCCTCTGAGTAGAATTGTGAAACATTTTGGGGTTAAGTGTATGGGATTTACTCTGGTATTGCAAAAATGATAAATGGCTAAAATCTTTGTTGTGCATAAGGAGTCATGACATTATCCAAGGTCTGTTCAATAACGGGGTGTCAATTATAACATTCTTCTGAAACGTTTTCCTCTTCCCTAGACGTATGACACGTATCATGTCTGACTGCCCTCGTGGCTTGGCAGGTTGAGATGAGAGATTGAGGAGTTATTGGAGCATAAGGATCAGTTGTTGAAAGCAGAGGAGTAACCCGGAGTGAAATGCTCAGTGAGCCCCTAACACTCTAGGAGGCAACGGAGAATTTAATTTGCAGCTATCCCCATGCCACATGAGTGGGAAATTGAATTTTGGATTACGTGTGATTTTTCTGTAGAAAAGAATGACAAAGTTGTGTCTTTCTTTCATTGTAAAAAATGAATTTATGGAAGAATTTATTTTTCTTTCAACAGTACTGGTACCACATGCAGCACTAATTATGGGATCTAGAATAGAATCTTAATAATATGTAGTTCTGGTTACTATATCTTTGTTTTTAGTCCTTTAGAATGATTTTAATACATTTTACATGTGGTTTATGGCATTTTTTTTCTTTACATTTGTAAACATGCCCAACCTGTGCTCTGAGATCTGCCAGTGATATTAGATTATTCTCTTCATTAATTCGAACTACCAAGAATGCCCCACCCCGGAATAACAGACCAATACCCAACCTCCAAAGCTTCAAACATGCTCTTAATACCCATTTCCTTAGCCTGTCACATATCTTAACTACATGAAACTTTGGATTTCTCTTTACTAACCCATTCTGTGTTCTCTTCTCATCTGTTATCCGGTAAACACCAGGTTCTAAGCTTCATGCTACTCAGTAGTTCCATTGGCCTTGGACTTTGTATGGCGGCTGATGCAGCAGAATTTTTATATGTTAAATTATTTTATTTTGTTTCCTTATAAAGAATGAAGGGAGCATTATACAAGCTCTTATACCTCTTGTGTCACTCCCTTCACCCTCGGACTATATATTTTTTAAGATTCTGTCTCTCACAGTTGAAGTGCACCTACAATACATTCTTTGTAAGTGGAAAAACTTGCTAAATTTGCACATTTCATTAACCTCAGCAGTCAGTACCATCTTATGAAGTGATCAAATAGGCATACAGTTCTCAAAAAGGTCTTGTAACATCTGTATCAATGTTGTCCTTTGCTTGTGGTGTGCGACAGAGGAGACACTGATTTTATAGTCTTACATTTTTACTTTGCTTCTGAGAACAAGGGTTTGGGTGTAGCTGGCTGTTTAAAGTTAACTGCACCTCAACTTTATCCTCTTGCATCTTGCTCCTGCCCCCCCAACAATTAACAGTTGTGTCTGACAGGGCTCTTCTCCAATCATCACTTGGGCACAGCTTCTGGTTTCCCTTAAGTATTGTTTACCCTCAGTTAAGTGTTGTTTAACCGTGTATTCACGGGTCGCGCTGCATGCATATTGCAGCAAAGATTTACCGGTAACACTGATCGCGGGTGTTATCACAGCGATGGCTGCCGGCAGCCTCAAAAAGATAGCGGCGCCGCCATCTTGCCTGGGATCGTCACTCCCTGTGACGTCATCAGGGAGCGGTGATCCATCTCCATGGTAGCCTCGGGTCTTCGTTTTAACCCCTTCATTACAATGTGCTGATTTTTGTAAATGTATGAAAACATTATAAAACCTATGCACATTTGGTATCCACTTGATCGTACCAACCCAAAGAATAAAGTAGACACGTCATTTGGGGCGTTCAGTGAAAGCTGCAATATCCAAGCCCACAAGAAAATGGTGTAAATGCGTTTTTTCACCATTTTCACTGCATTTGGAATTTTTTTTCCCAGTACACGGCATGGAATAATCAATACCATCACTATGAAGCGCAGTTTGTTACGCAGAAAACAAGCCGTCACACAGCTCTTTAGGTGTAAAAATAAAAAAGTTATAGATTTTTGAAGGTGGGAGTGAAAAATGGAAATGAAAAAACAGGAAAGGGCCCGGTCCTAAACCGGTTAAAGTTTTTTTCTTTGCTTAGGCCATTCTGTGTAAAAGAGAGTCTTTTTTTTTTTTTTTTTCTGCATTCCAGGTATTTTGATCTCGGCTCTATTTAGATTACTTTTCTGCATCTGCGATTTGGTACATCTTTGCTATCCCTGCTGTTACCTGGCTCATCAACTATTTTCCCCTATCTGTGTTGTTTGTTACATTTTTGCACATCGGCTGCAAAGTTGCCCAGTATCTATTAGGGTATTAGAGACAAGTAGGTAGGGCCTTTTGGGTGGCTTGAATTTAGGGCTCACTAAATTGTTTGTCTTTCCTGAACCTAGTCCCATTAAAGGTATAATGAACATGTCCATCTTGTCCATCTCTGTATGGCGGCAGCCAAGTTATCTGAGCTGTTGTTAATGATAAAAGATATGCTTTATAGTAGTCATGTGATATATATTAGAATAGAGATTTTCATTGAGTATAACAGGAAAGTTTTGTAGACCTATTCTGTGTGGTGGCCATTGTGCCAAGGTCGAGAGGTAGATTGGCGGTGACCACCACCTATTGTGAATTGTGTTCCATATTTTTCATATATTAAGATGACAGCTGTCATTGTACTCCTCCTTCTGCTGATAATGAGGTAACTGCTGCAAAGAAATCTCCTATAGATGAGAAGGTCTCAGATCATTATTTGAATATAGGATTTTGTAAAAAGAAAATTTGTAAATATAGACAAAAAAAAAGTCCTAAAAACTTAACTTCAAAGAGAAGTCATTTTCTGATGGCTTATTCCCTTTGAGTGGTGCATTAAAAAAAGACGTAGTGCTGTGTCTCTAAAACAAATGTAGCAATTCACATAGGGAAGTTTGACAAATGGAGTAGATAGCTCCAGGGTAAAGTTTCCAACACTTATCTACAAGTCTACCTGTCAGAACCGTGTGGCGGAGAAGCTCATCGCAGGTTAATGTAATAGCTTTAGTAGGTGTGTGATGCATAGCATTCAGATTAACACCACAATATTCCACGGTTACGTTACACCATTGTATGTCAAGTGCACATTTGTCAGGACTGAACATTAACGCCTTCATTGCTGGGTCTGGAAACGGCTGAGGAGCAAAAGAAAAATGGCATTAAAAATACAGCTTCAAGAGATGTGCAAGTGATAATTTGTGCAGGTCAAGGGATAACTACAGCGGCAAAGGAGGAATCTGCTGAATGCGTGGCTGGTGGGAGTGCTTAGAATTTCTTCCATATCTGTGCTAGAAGAATAAGACCACAGGTTTTAAGGTATTCTTAGAACAGAAAATCATAGTGCATTTTTGTTTGTCTAGCTTCCTTTGAAGATAATTTTAATTCCAGCTGTCTTGACCTTAGATCAATGCCACCTTGATTAGCTATAGGCTTTCCTTCCCACTACCAAACAGGGGGGTAGTTCTGCCTCTAGTTTACACTCTTTTCTTGGTGAAAATGAGATTTCTGATTGGACTGAGCACCTGCTGTCTTTAGCATTGACAAGGCGGAAGCACGTTTTACTCTGCTGGTTAGAATGAGACTGAACAGAGAAATGTGATTCGCGTAACAAAAAAAAAAAAAGTAAAATGATGAGGTGCTAAAACAATGCTGTAACTTCATGTAAAAATTGTATTAACTCGTCACTTGCTTGAGGAATAATGGATTTAGTTTGAACGCAATGGAGATGTCAATTAATAAATGCTGCCGGAAAGTCAGAATAATTATTATCCCTCTAGGAGTAACGGCATCAGTAATCTATTATGGAATAGGTTTTCTGGGATTGGAATTTTTTTAATGTGAAGATAAAATAATAAAGAGCTATTACATATGTCAGACTTTACCTCCAGTCCAGCACATCACTATGTTCTAAAGGTATACAGAGGTTGATGGGTAACTCCACGTCAACAATTTGCAGTGTTTTAGGGGCCACGTTATCAATGTGAATAAATACCTGTGTACCAACAAAGGCAGGCGGTGACAAAAGGCACCATGTTGGTTGGAGTAAGGAATAAGTTTAGGTTTTCAAAATTTTTATAGCCAATTAATTTCAAGCCAATTACAAAAGCCTTAAAAGATTCTATTAACTGCTTAAACGCTCTACACTGAGCGCGAAATAACTGCGCTCAGCTTCCGATATATCAGTTCAGTTCGAGATCGGAACCGAGCCGGCATCGGGATACACTGGATGTCAGCTGTAGCCAGTAGCTGACATCCCAGTGTAACACCCACAGCTGGAGTGGGCTCCAATCGCCAGTGTTTAACCCGTTAAATGCTGCAGTCAATGCGACCACGCCATTTAAACTGCCTGCCAGGGGTCTTTCCCCCCACGATGGCCCCTCCCCCTCACGCTGTCTTTGGGGGGCACTAATTGTTCCTATGGCAGCCCTGAGGTCTGGTCTTTTTTTATATAAATAAATGCAAAACTTATCAGCCAAAATTTACCATAAAAGTGAAGTACAACATGTGAGGAAAAAAACAATCTCATAATTGCTTTGATAAGTGTTCAAAAGTTATAACCGTATAAAGCGACGCATTTCAAAATACAAAAAATGGGGCTGAGCCTTAAGCTACAAAGTGGCTGTTTCTTGATGGGATTAACAGCTCTTTAAGATGCGATCAGATTTAGTGCCATTTCGTATCACCGTTTTTATTCTGTAACCTCTTACCGACGAGTGACGTAATAGTATGTGACACGTTAACTGTGCTGTATGGAAAGGACTCACAGGTTGAGCCCTCTCATATTGCAGTAGACACCCACCGGTAACACCCAATCGCAGGTTTTAACCTGCTTCTGGGCACCACTATATAGGCATGGACCGCCACTTCCTGTGAGATCAGCGGAAGCGGCGATCTGTTGCTATGACAGCCTTGGGTTACGAAGACCCAAGGCTGTCTCGTTTTTACACATTCATTACAATGGGGCAGATTTACTTACCCGGTCCATTCGCGATCCAGCGGCGCGTTCTCTGCGGAGGATTCGGGTCTGGCCGTGATTCACTAAGGTAGTTCCCCCGATGTCCACTAGGTGTCGATGCTGCGCTGAAGTCCGTCGGAGTGCACTGAACTTCACCGTCCTACGCTGGGTGCAGGTAAGCGCATGTCAAGCAACACTTTTTTTTTAAATGCAGCGTTTTTTACGAATCTGTCGGGTTTTTTACGGCTAGGCCCCCCCAATTTCCGTCGTGTGCATGCCAGCGCCGATGCGCCACAATCCAATCGCGTGTGCCAAAATCCCGGGGCAATTCAGGGAAAATCGGCGCAAATCGGAAATATTCGGATAACCCGTCGGAAAAACGAGATTCGGGCCCTTAGTAAATGACCCCCAATGTGTCATTTACGGTAAATTCCCATATACTGCTTTACTGTATTATGGCAGTGTACGGTAGGATTATTCAGATAACCTAGGGTTAAAGTCCATTTTTTTAATACATTTTTAAAAATTTATGAAATATATACTTGGCATCTCTGTGATCGTGGTGTTATTTGGAGCGCACTATGAAAGCTGTAAAAAAAATGGCTCAAATGTGTTTTTTTCAGCAAGTTTACTGCATTTGGAATTTGCAGAAAACAAGACCTCATTCTGCTCTGTACATGGAAAAATAAAAAAGTTATGGATTTTTGAAGCTGGTGAACAATAAATGGAAACTTAAAATTGAAAAAGACCATTGGCGGCATGTACTTTTCCAAAATGTCATCTCTTTCTCCCTGCAGCTTTCTCCATTCTGCCTTCAGCTGATTGGCTGTATGGCACGCTTCAAATTACCTATATCTTCTGAAACATGGCAGCTATAAACTCACGGGTGCGAATATTATAGCTTATATAATATAAAATAAATAGAAAATTTAAGAACATCTGAAGATTAACAGACAACTGGAATGCACAGTTGTAAAAGATAGGTCTCAATTGATCATTTAAAATAACAAACACTTTACTTTTAGTACTTTAGGCGGAAAAAAGCGTTGATAAATCATCAGAGGGAAGGCCAGTATCCAGCTTCTGTGCTCATCAGAAGCTACATTTGCAGTGAGGGGGCTCCTATAAAGCATCTATTTAAAAAATAACCTGATCCAGTGAAGAAAACAATCATAGAAATGAAAAGAGACAAGTAACAGTATATTTACATCTCCCTCTCCTCGCAATCCCATTGTCATGTGTGCAGCGACATTTGGGAAGAGCCAAGTTATAGGTAATTGCTATTAGCAAAGGTTCCCCCTCCATGCAGTGATTTTTTTTTTTTTTAACCTTTTCTATTATGAAGGCTACCTCTCTGTAAACAGACCACCTCTTTATCCAACCATAGGCCATGCATTAGATTTATGTATAGGGCTTAACGTTGCCAACTTTGAATAAAATGTGTGGTCAAGACAAGCGATTAAGGAAGAAAATAGAAAAGGGAGTGATTTTGTCATAAAGAAATGAGAGGTGGATAGTGGAAGTCTTGTTGGGGACCAGAAATTAGTGAGGGACCATGCTGAAAACTATAAAACATGGAAAACAGTGGCATACATGCGAGCACTAATGGATGGAAAACATCACGTATATACGCCTGTCCTCGTTCCTGTTCTGGCTCTGGCGGTAAGGTGGGCGCTTCCGCTCCCGAAGATTTAAAGGGCCAGTGCACAATTGATTTGTACTGGCCATTCACGAAATTCCCTCTAAGCCAGCTTCTTCCACCACGTCGGATTTTTGTGCCTCATAGCCATTGAGAATGCTTACTATCTAAGCCTCGTGCCTATACTACGATTTCCTGTTTTGACCCCGGTTCCGTTGTTGATTTTGATCCTGTGCTCCCTGCCCTGACCTACCGCTACGTACCCGACTGTGATACTGTGCTGCCTGCCTCAACCTCCTGCCTGTTACTGACCGCCGTTTTGCCTTCTGATTCTACACTACGCCTTGGCCGCTACCTTGAACAAAGTCGCACCTGTGGACCGACCTGGTGGTACCACCCAGCAGCAAGTTCAACCTGCCTTGCAGCAGGCTCTGGTGAAAACCGGGTACCACTTAGATTCCGCTCCCAGGTGTCGGCTTACGTCGTCGGCCACGGTGTTTCAGTGGGTCCACTACACCTGGTGCCACCTATTCAATGTACTGTAAAAATACCATTTAGCAATTATTTCTTCCATATAAAACTTTTATCAACTCTTCTTCTAGATATTTTGGTCACATTTATTTGGATTGTAAAGCTTTAAAGGGGGGATTTAGCAGTCCTACAAAAAGGAGGGGAGGGGAGGAGAGTAGGTTGGCGCATGACACCCACTTATAACACTCCAGTTCCTGCTGCAAGTTATAGTATAATTCTATGTATTCTATTCCACTTTGTATATCCAAATTTGGGACTGGATAACATCAAGCAATGGCACATCACGATAAATTCCTCCCTTTATGTTACCTTAATATGTAGGGTCATTCTATCTCTGCATATGCTTCACTAGTCTACTACTCATGCTTTGTGAAACTGCTGCTTCTACTAGTCACCCTGAGCAGTACAGATTTATATACTTTTTGTCATTCAGATCACATTTTGAACAATAATTCTATTACTGGAGATTTTATCCAGGAAATTTGGAAAATTTCAATGATTCACTGAAGGAGGCAATTAAGATTTTGTGGCAAGTATGATACTTACAGACAAGAGAATGTTATGAGCTCAATTCCTGTGACCTACTTGTAAAATGCTCTATATATTTCTATAGAATTTGTATTTTTGAAGGCAAAAACAAATGGGGTCACAGGTCAGTCTACTTTCGAGACGTACATGGTACACAACTGGAAGAGAATAATATATTACTATGGAATAAAAAACTTTGATCATTAGAGAACAGAGCAATTCAGTTTAGCAGCAGACATCTAAGACATGTATCTGCTTAGCCAGCTATTACTTCTTCCTGTAAATAAACTCTTCTGATATACAACTGATATCAAAGTTACCATGGACCTTGTATTAGGATTATGGGCTCTCCACCAGTCCAAGATTTTTTTTTTAAATTACAAGACTTTACCAGTTTGAAGTTGCACCAGAACCAAGCTTACTACCTACATCACATAAGGTGCAAGTGCCAAACTTGTTATGACATAATGGGGGTCATTTACTAAAGGGCCCTATTTCTGGCGCTTTTCCCCGACTTGTTAACCCACCCGAATATTTCGATTTGCCCGATTTTTTCCCTGTAATTGCCCCGGGATTTTGGGCACGCGATTGGATTTGGCGCATCGGCGCTGGCATGCACGCAACGGAAATCGGGGCCGTGTTGCCGAACGAAACCCCACGAGATTCGGAAAAAACGGCGCATTTAAAAACAAAAGTGTTGCGGAGCTTGCACTATTATCACTTTCACCAGGAATATCCGGTGTATTTGAGTGATTTCATTTCAGCGGACTCTCATCGCAGCAGCACCACCTGGTGGACATCGGAGGATCTACCTAGTGAATCCCGTCCGGACCCGAATCCACCGCAGAGAACGCGCCGCTGGATCGCGAATGGACCGGGTAAGTAAATCTGCCCCAATAAGTATTAATTAGTGTTGAGGGGACCTGAACCCCAAAGTTAGGGTCTTTTCTAAACTTTGCATGTTTAGATCCACAAATGGCTTAAATCACTCTCCCCACTTGGGGAGAACTGTTTCTCCACGTCAACGTCTCGGTGAGCAATGATCATCCCCAAAATGCCAATGTTACTGGTGGGAGTTTGAGTCTGAGTTCTGTACCATTAGTTAAACCCAAACAAAATTTCCAAGTTGGGGTTCAGCAGAACCAGAACTTTGTTGGGTCCGGTAATTACTAGTATTCACCAATTATTTCATTTTATAGGAAATAGCAATAAAATTGTGTCATGGGTGTCGCTGTGATCCATGCCTCATGGCAGCGTCCCTGGCACTCACTTACTTCTCCACAATCCTGCTACCATCACAGCTAAGCCGCGCACGCTGCCGTTAAAGGGCCAGGGCACCGCTAATTGGTGCTGGCCACTTCCGGGTTTCTATTTAAACCGGTGACTCCCATCACTCCCCAACGGATATTAGAGCTCATATCCTTAGTGAAAGTTTCCCAGCATTATTCCCTGCTCCTTGTTCCTGTTCCCGTTCCTGCTCTGCTTTGATCTCCAGTTGTGACCTCGGACCCAACCTCTGACCTTTACATCTCTGCCGCCTGCCCTGACTGTCTGCCTGTGCCTGACCACGAGCCTGGACTCTGATTCTGTAACTCGACTTTGGCTGCCACCACGGTCTAGTTGCACCTGTGGAGCGACCTGGTGGCACCCTGCTACAGCAAGACCATCCTGCTTTGTGGCGGGCTCTAGTAAAGACCAGGTGCCCAGGTTTCAGCTAGTACCATCTCCTGCGTTGGTCCAGGGGTCCTAACTGTAAGATCCGACCATGGACCCTGCCAAGTTGACGCTTCCTATTCTGGCTGATCTTACCAGTGTTGTTGCCCAGCAGTCCTAGCAGATTGCTTCTTATGGAGAGCTGCTCGGCCAAGTCACCACCACGCTGCAACAGATGCTTGCCACTCAGCATCTGCATCCGGCTCCAGCGATTACTACAGTCTCAATTCCTGCGACTTTTCTAGTCACACTGGCTTGTCTTCCAAAAGCAGAACCAAGGTTTAGACTCTCTATGCCTGACAAGTATTATGGGGATCCCAAGCTGTACAGGGGCTTTATCACCCAGTGCATACAGCTTATGCCTTCCCAGTTTGTCACCAAACATTGGCATTCCTTGTCAGTCTTCTTTCCAGGAAAGCCCTGGCCTGGGCTAACCCTCTATGAGACAGAGGCAGCCCAGTCATGGCTACCCACACTGCATTCCTGGCTGAATTCCAGTCCATGTTGGAGGAACTCGCACGAGCCTCCTCAGCTGAAATGGCACTGCTGAACTTACGCCAAGGGGACCCGTAGGCAAGTGTGCTGTCAAGTTTTGTATCCTGGCCTCGGAACTCTCTTGGAATGATGCGGCCCTGTCCACAAAATTTAAAAAGGGACTGTCTTCTCAGGTCAAAGACGCATTGGCCACCCGTGACCTGCCAGCTACTCTGAGTGGTCTCATCAACCTAGCCACTCGGATAAACGTGCGGTCCAGGGAACGTGCGGAAGGGTTGCGTCAAGAGCAACCGCAATCCCGGCTTCCACGTCTACCATGCTTGGCTCTTGTTTTCCAAAGGCCGCTCCAGCCGCACAGTCTGCAGAGGAGCCTATGCAAGTCGACAGAGCTGACTCTCCACCAAGGAACGTTCCAGACGCTGCCAGGAGAATCTGTGCCTGTACTGGGCCAGGCCTAAGCACTTCATTGGGGCTTTTCCTGTCTGCCCCCAGCGTCCAGGAAACACTAGCACCTAGGGTTCTTGGGAGAAGCGTGCCTAGGTGTGAATACAGCTTCTCAACGCCTGACAGTTCCTGCGCTCTTCAGTGTCGGTACCCACACTCCAATGCAAGTTTCAGGTTTCTTGGACTCTGGCTCTGCATGGAACTTTGTGGATGCCACTCTAGTCTCCCGGCATCACATTTCAGTGGTTCTTCTCGAGAAGCCCCTTGCCATAATCTTCAGTCAGTGGACAAGTCTTGTCCGATCTGGTCCGGTACCACACTGAGCCAATCTCTCTTCAAATTGGAGCTCTTCATAAAGAAAAACTCTCCTTCTATGTGCTGCCATGCTCCAACTCATCTCTTTCTCAACTGGAATACAGAGGAGATCCTACGTTGGGGTCCAGAAAGTCAGTCCTGCTGCATGGTGGTCCCTCTACCTTTCTTGACTTCCTCGTGACTCCCAAGTCCCTAGAGGGGCTTCCAATGTGTTACCAGGACTATGCAGATGTTTTTTTTTCCAAAAAACAAGCAGAGACTTTGCCTCCGCATCGTCCCTACGATTGCCCAGTGGACCTGCTGCCTGCTAGAGGCTGTGTCTACCCTCTTTCTGTTCCTGAGACAGCTGTCATGTCCGAGTACATCAAAGAGAACATGCAAAGAGGTTTCATTCGCAAGTCCACCTCTCCAGCTAGCGCAGGTTTCTTTTTTGTCACCAAGAAGGATGGCAAGAATACTGCAAAATAAAGGGGTACAATGAGAAGTACTATGGCCATGAGGCCAGAGTACAAGTGCCAGCTCATATACTCAGCATATGAGCTGGTACTTGTAGTACTTCCAATCCTCATGACTAATAGTATTTCTCATTTTTACATTTCTCATTGTTATATGCAGTATACTGCTGGAGTATTAAAAGTACCAGCTCATATGCTGAGTATTCTGCCAACAGTTCATATATGAGCAAAAGCTCATATAGTCAGCATTATTGGTGGGCATTACCTTGGCAGTGGGCAAATGCGAGAGTCTCTCTGCTCTCAGGATGATGCGCTGGCCTTGTGATGTCATTTTGTCGCGCGAGGTTCAAAGCTTGCGCATGTGTTACTGTACACGTCTCCTACATTGTTAGAAGCCGAGACTGCACATTGCCGGGAAACAAAACACAGGGGGCACCATAGTTTGGGGAACTTTCCCCGCGGCACACCTGAACCATGTGTCGCGGCACACTAGTGTTCCACGTCACACTGGTTAAAAATCACCGCTCTAGACCACAAGAACCATCAGTCACATGTACATCAAGTTCTTGGCTGGCTACGGGCCAATCATCTCTACGCCAAGCTTGAAAAATGTCAGTTTCACCAGCGAAGCCTCCCTTTCCTCGGCTACACTATCTCGGATAGAGGCCTCTAGATGGATCCTGCTAAACTGTCTGCAGTTTATTTCACATTTTTCTCCCATTGTGGCACTGACCAAGAAAGGTGCTAATCCCCGTGCCTGGCCCTCTGCGGCTGAAGAAGCCTTCTCCAGGTTGAAGTCCGCCTTTGCCAGTACATTGCATGGAATATTAAATGGCACCACTGAAAAAGTACAATTTGTCCTGCAGATAACAAGCCCTAGCAAGTGTCTGTAAACATAAAAAAGTAAAACCTATGGGCTCATTCAGAAGGTCGTCTGTGAGGATGTATATGCGGGCACAAATTTGTGGCTGCATCTACGTCCCCACAGATGACAGTGGCGGCACGGCGGTGGTACGGTGCCACACATGTGGCACCATTCCACGCAATACACCGGGAAAAGATAGAACATGCTCTACCTTTTCCCGAGTGTGTGGTCGTGCGCTGCTTTTTTCCTATGGAGGGGTCACCTCTTCCTCCTCTCCAGCCACGGCGGTATGCCCACCCGGCGGACATACTACCGTGTGAATGCACCCTATATGTGTATTTTTTATGTAAACGGAATTATTACATATATTAATAGATTTGCCCTTTGTATAATATTCTAAAATAGCAAACATATCCAGAACTGATGAAGCATCTGCCGTAGAATGCAAAGCATGTTGTCATATTTATTATTTTTTAAACTTATGTTTTTAATCAGATTTTTTTTTTATAAAACGGTTTTGCAAGCGGTTTATCAACCAGTTTATCAGAGTTTATCTACACTTTAAATTAGCTTCTTAACATTCTACTAGTATCTGACACACAGAAAAAAAGATGAGATAGATCAGAGATGATGAGATCCATGAGATGGATATAAAACACAATGACACTCTCAGCTCTGCTCCATCACCTAATAAATAAAACACATAGTCAGCTCTACTATAAAGACCTTTTCTGTCTGTAGCTTGTAGAGTAAGTCTCTGCACACTACTGCTGCTTGCTGGCAGGAAGTGCCTGTGTCTGAAATGGTCTTGTAATGCAGGGGGAGGGGCAGGAAGCAGAGAGCACTGCAGTGTGCAGACAAGAGAAGCTATTCATGAGAAGAATCCGACCAGTCAGAAGATTTATGGTCGTATCCAGGGGCAACCAAAATTGTAAACACCAGGGCTGATAGATACAGGTTTGAAATTTGGCACGCACACACTATATCTTTTTAGTCATTTATTTTTTCTAAACTGAATTACCCCATAACCCCACATAATGATAGTTTGAGTTTAGTAATCTATCATTGTATTTTAGTCATCCCATTCCCCTAATTAAATTGTTCTAGTCTGCATTCACTTCAGTTCAGCTAGATTCTTCTTAAACTCTGGCACTGATAATTGTACACATTAGTCCATGAGTGGTCTGACCAGTGATTTGTGTAAGGGCAATGTCCTTATTATAAGCATTTATGCCTCTCTTTATAAATTCCATAATTGTATTTGCCTTTGAAAATATCTTCAAATTATTCCTGCTAAAGGTGGTAATAGGAACACGCTGCTTACATTCTGAAAGCATCAGAAAAGAAGAAGAAAGATGAAAGATTAGTTAACATGTGACCTGGTAGCCACTGAGAACCCTCAACTATCCAGGTCTCTACCGCTGCTCTATATGTCATAGTCAGTATGTTTTAATTATCTAAAAGGCTTATGTAAAATGTCTTCCTTTTCACCCCTGACATAGTTCAATTAGATAATGAATACCGAGTCTATGTAATCCTTTGCAGACTCTAGAAATGGCTTGTAGGAGGAATATGATTCAGCGCAAGTGCTGTCTTAATGTGAAGCTAGGGACTAAATTGCAGGAATTGTTGCCAGCACACAGAAGCACATCTTAGAAGAACACGAAACTCTGTATTTCCCTTATTGTTCTACAAAGGAAAATATAAGAAGCTTTGCCTTTGCTTATTATAGGTATCTTCGTGGATTTACGATGTTAACAAGAACAGCATGGCTCACAAAGCTTCAAAAATTTCCAACTGGTTTATCTGCGTGCAAATTGTCTGGAAGCCTGTACTAAGTAGGAGTTTACTATGGAGCAGTAGTCGTATGCAGAGTATCTGAGACAATGGGGAAGATTTTTCATGAGAGTTATTTATAAAGTTGTTTTTTCTGGACTCCGTGTGGCCATAATTTGCAACAATCTTCTTCAACAGCATACAATGTTTGATCAATTTGGAACATCATCAAATCTACAACTCCACAACTACTACTGCAATGTTACGGTACCCCTACTGGAGTGAGATTATGACGTTTTGTGTCTTTTTAAATAGTGATGTTCAATAAATCTGGTGCAAGAAAGCTAAAGTGGAGTGTGCAGCACAAGGGGACACAAATATGTGTGCAAACAAGTCAGTAAAAATCTTGAAATTTGTTAAAACCTATAACACCAGAATTCTGAAGTTCAGAACTTGACTTTTTTTTCCCAATTTAGTGCCTTTCCAGATGGGATACTATTAATGTGCCTGTATGTCCCATCAGTTTTCCAGTCTGCTGCTGTAACACGCTGGAACTTATAACCCTATCTATAGACAATGTTAGGGATATTTGGCTTTTGGTGACATCTTGGTGACATTTTAAGCTCAGTTCCCACTTATGTCTAAGAACATATTGCTTAAGGCTGCACAATGCTCTTCAATTATTAGCAATTGCTTATCAATTGTTGGGTGTGGTCAAAATGTGAACAGCATGATGAGGAGGACTGTTTTATATATCAATTTCAGTTGAGCCAGGAATTTAGCAGTCATATTAGAGAAAAAGTTGCGAAAAAAAGTAATGAAACACTGAACAGTTGGACATGTTCATTCAGGATTAGAAAAGGTCACCTGTAAAGTTTTTACTGCATTTAAGGTTTATTCTGAAGTTTTGCTCACTATATGTAGTGTATATAGTTTTTCCTTGATGGAAAATGGTCAGAGCACCAATATCAGATAAACCTGAAAATGAAAACAGAAGGAAAGATCTCCCACTGGTTGCACATTTCTCTAGAGAGGACAACACTATTGAAGATTTCTATTTGTGTTTTTGAAATGTCCCATTAAAACAGTAAGATTTTAAAAGTAAAAATGAGAAAAATTTCTTTAAAAAATCCCAAAAGTTCAAATAACCCCCCTTTTGCTAGAACTGCTCTAAAAATAAACAAAATCATAAACATGTTAGGTGTCCCAAAAGTTCTGATCTATCAAATATATAATTATGGTTATTCCCGGCGGTGACCCCCGTAATGGAAAATAGCGCCCAAATGTTTGAAATGCCACTTTTTTGCCATTTTGCAACACATAAAAATTCTAGAAATGGGATCAAAAGGTCACACAGTCCCCAAAATGGTAGCAAAGAAAACGTCAGCTTGTCCCACCAAAAAGGGACACCCACAGAGCTTCAAACACCAAAGTATGAAAAAGTTATTAGCATCAGTAGTAGGCGAAACAGATTTTTTTTCTTATGGGTCTCAAATTTTGTAAAATAAAAATTGTATTCCTGTGATCGTACCGACCAAAAGAATAAAGGAGGCATGTCATTAGGAGCTCACAGTGAAAATGGCACAAAAGCATTTTTTCACCGCATTTAGATTTTTTTTTCCACTTTCCAGTACACGGCATGGAATATTAAATACCGTCATTGTGAAGTACAATTCGCAGAAAACAAGCCCATAAACAGTTCTCTACATGGAAAAATAAAAAAAACTTATAGATTTTTGAAGGTGGGGAGTGAAAAATGCAATCACAGAAACAAAAAAGGGTCAAGTCGTTAAAGGGTTAAACAGCGGTGATCACCGAACCGGCAGTAACTCCATCTGCTGAGGCTAGCAGGCGATAGAATCGTCTGGCTGTGGCAATGACTGCTGGTGGCTTACAGGAAGCTCAGCATGGACCAGTGGTCAGCTTCAGTAGGATGATCCCCTATGAGCAAGGTGGGCTCTGCTGCAGCACAAGAGACACAGGAATCTCACTAAAATCTCCACACAGAGACAAAGCCACAAAGACCAAGTCCTAAGACAATCTCAGAAGTGAGACACACACTAATCTCTATAGAGAATTTATAGACTCTCTGCTCTGGGACTTTGCAGCCAATCATTAACCTGATAACCTGCAGGAAGATACATTTAATAAAACTATAATGTAAAAAAGTAAATACAAACAGTAACCCTTACAGCAGTGGTCCCCAACCACCAGGCCATGGAGCACCTGGTCCCAGGCCACCGCCAAACTAAATCATCCCTCTTTGTCCCATCTTTCTCCTGGCTACGGGACCGTACCACTCCCGTACGGCACTGTGCGCCCATTGCCGTCTGTGGGAGACATATATACGATGTTTATACGTTCCCCATACGGTCGTCTGAATGTAGTCTTACTCTAAATATTATATAGCCCAAATTTAGTGCGTCCTTACGTCTAGTTAGGATAAATTCCCCCTAACTTCAATCAAATACCCTACAAAGAGGGGAACTCAGAGATAATCTGTTTAAAAACAATTTTACTTTTTATTTCATATATATTAAAACAAACACAGACATTAACTCGTTTTTACAAAAATTAAAATGATCCCAAGAATAGGGGAGACTTTAGCAGCCCATCAATAGCAAGCTAACGGCTTACTAGGCCACAATAGCGTTATATATTTTATTTCTGGTTGATCTGCTGGTGGCTGGCCTTGCTGTAGTGCATCTCTACAGCATATTGTGAGGAATTTGCAGGTAGACTTGCGACGTTGTGTTTAGCCTTATGACGCACATTTCCATCGCAAAGACCGAAGTGGGAAAATTTATTAGGGGTTTGATTTACAATTAGGCACATTGCCTTTACTTTTATTTTACGTTTATTTTTTTCATAACTCACAGGTCTCATCTGGCATAGCAGTGTGCTTTTATAGTTTGGCTAGAATAGCCATACAATAGGATAGCCTCGTTTGTTTTAAAAACTAAAAACACAAAAAAAACACAAAAAAAAACAAAAAAAAAAAGTAAAAAAATAATGAAGTTATACTTTCATTTTCAAAATGTTTAACCCAGGGCTAGGGGTAGAGGACGAGGGCGGGACTGTGGCGTCCAACTCTACTGGCGGGGTCAGAGGCCGTGGTCCTGGGCGGGTGAGACACCACCTGCTGATGAGGGAGCAGGGGAACGCCGCAGAGCTACACTCCCTAGGTTCATGTCTGAAGTTACTGGGACTCGTGGTGAGACTGTTGAGGCCAGAACAGTGCGAACAGGTGATGTCGTGGTTCCCGACAATGCTTCGAGCAATTTGTCCACCAGTCGTCTTGCCACGCAGTCCACCCATGTCACACCAGAAATCGGCACTCCTCCTCAGCTCTGCTACCCCACCTTCTCCCTCCCCCCCAGTCTGCCCCCTCCCAGGAAAATTTTGCATTTGAACCGGCATACTCTGAGGAACTGTTTTTCTGGACCCTTCCCACAGTCACAACCACTTGTCTGGTTGCTGCTGAGCATTTTTCCGATGCCCAGGTTTTCCACCAGTCCGCAGTCTGTGGTGATGATGACCTTCTGACGTAGTGGAAGAAGTGGTGTAAGAGAGGTGGACGTCATGAGGAAGACACGGTTGTATACAAAGTGGTGAAGTTGTTGTCAGGGCAGGAAGTCCGAGGGGGGAGCAGACTGAGGATCGGAGGAATATGAGGTGACAGACCCAAGCTGTGTTGAGAGGGCCGGGTGAACACAGTGCTTCTAGACGGAGGAGAGTCCTCGACCAGAACAGTTGGAAGAGGTAGTGGTGGGCCAGACGGAGAAGGCAGGGCCCGAGCCTGGTCATCAGCGCCAAATGTGTCAGACTATGAAGCTCCCGTGGCGAGGGCTCTTGCGGCAGGGCTAGATTTTCAGAAGTCTGGAGGTTCTTTAAAGGAAACACCGGATGACCGACGGACTGTGGTGTGGCACTTTGCCAACCAGGATCAGCAGGGGTTCCACCAAGCTACTAGCTTAACTACCACCAGTATGCGCAGGCATATGAATGCTAAACACCCCACTCAGTGGCAACAAGCCCGTTCACCTCCGCGGCCGTGCACACCACTGCTCCTTCCCCTGTGTCAACTGATAGTCGCAGCCCCCTCCTGCCCGCATACCCTTGCCCAAAAACCCCATGCGCCTCCACGATCCTCCACAGCATCCACCACGTTCAGCTCCTACCCCAGAACGCTGGAGCGTGCAGAAAGGAACATATAGTGCAACCCACCCGCACGCCCAACCCTCAATTCCACATCTCCAGATTGCTTACCTGGAGATGCCGCCTATAGGCTGGTAGACCGAGGCCTTTCCAACCTCATGGGCGGCCGCCCCTCGGTATTTCGTTCCCCACCGCCACTACTTTTTCCCGATGTGCCCTCCCAGCCCCTGCACCATCACGTGTCAACAAACTCATCCGTGCCCTGACCAACGCCGTTTTCTGACAAGGTCCACCTGACCACGGACACTTGGACAGTGCTGCCGTGCCAGGCCACTATATATCGCTGACGGCACCATTGGGTTAACTTGGTGGAGGCTGGGACCAAGTCTGACCCTGCGCTGGTCATTACTGCCGAGTCGAGGATTGCGGGGGCCTACCTCGGTCCAGGTCTTTCAGGCCCTACTATGCCTCCTCCTCCTCCACCCCCTCCTCCACCTCTTCCTCCGAACTACCATCCGTGGCTGGGTCATCAGTGCTAGCTCTAGGCACAGCAGCATTGCCGTCGCTAGCGACAGCAGGCGTGCTCAAACTGCTGAGGCCTAGCGTAAAAGGCACACCCTGCCCAAGGATATACAGGGCATCACGGCGCACGACTGATCTGTGGCTGGCACCGCTGAACCTGAAGCCAGGCATGGTTGTGTGTGCAACGGCCGTAACCTGGTGGCGGCTCTGCAACATCGGCAGACTGACACATGTGCCATGCCTGGCCCATGTGTTAAATCTGATAGTTCACAGCGTTTCCTCTCAAGACATACCCAATCGTCTGATTGCTCACGAAGGTGCGCCGCATCTGTGCGCATTTCAGAAGTCCACACAGATGCTGCCACCTCAGGGCAGCGCAGCGCCCCTCCAATGCCCCGCTCACGACTGTTTGTGCGACGTGCCCACGAGGTGAATTCAACATTAACCATGTTATCCAAGTTTACCAGCAGCGCAGAGCGACTTGTAGACTCCAGATGTCAACTTCCACCAGAAACTGGTAGTCAGGTCAGTCAGCTTCCTCAAGTCTACAATGAGGAGTGGACGTGGATGTCTGATATCTGTCAGTGCTGAGTAACTTCGAGGAGTCACACAGATGTCTTGGCGATGCCATCCATCAGCCTCACCATCCCGCTGCTTGGCCTGTTGAAAAACTCTCTGATCAGCATGAAGTCGGAAGCTTTGCGCTTGCACAAGAGACGTGGGGAATAGATTCCCTTGTTTAGAGCCAAAGCAGCACCCTTAGGTCTGTTTCTCTCAGCGCATATCGGAGGGTGTGAGGAGGATGAGAGGAAGAAGGAGGAATGTTGGCGAGACACAAGAGGGGACCATTGTTCAGATCCTTCACTGTTCAGCGTGTATGGGCAGAAGAAGAGAGTTGAGGAGGAAATGGACAATTCAGGATCAGTAGGGGAGTGAATTCTTGCGCGTTGCCTGGCGCATATGGCAAATTTCATGCTAGGCTGCCTATCCCGTAACCCTCCGTTCAAAGAATTTATTCCCCAGCACACCGATTACTGGGTATCACATCTCCTGGACCCACGGTACACAAATCTTTCCACCTCATCCCTGGAGAGGAAAGGAGTGTAGAATGCATGAATACCGCAGCCCTGGTGCACAAGCTGAAACAGTATTTTTCCCTCTGACAGCGCTAGCGGCAGATGCGTAGTTCTGCGGACAAGTAGGAGGAGAGTAGGCGAGCAGGCAGCTTGTCCAGCACTGCCAAGGGTACGCTTTACAAGGCTTTTGCGCATCTTATGTGCACCCCCCAGCAAGACAACTGTCACCTGTCCCCAGTTCGGCAGAGTAGGGCTGATCTTTACAGAAAGATGGTGAGGGATTACTTGGCTGACCATACCATCGTCCTAAATGATCACACAGCTCCCTACAACTACTGTGTTTTCAAAGCTGGACATTGGCACTAACTGGCGCTGTACGCCTTGGAGGTTCTTGCCTGCCCTGCCGCTACGTGTTGTCCGAGCGGGTTTTCGTGCAGCTGGTGGCATCATCAACCGATAAGCGTACACGCCTGTCGACTGACAGCGCGACAGGCTGACGCTTATTAATGAATAAACCCTGGATTCTCATATTTTCCAATCCCACCAGTGAAGGAATCTCACCTGAATAATTTAATGCCCTCCTCCTCCTCATTTTTCCTCCTTCTCCTCCTCTTTGTTACACTAAAGCAGAGGAAACTGCTATTTTTTGCCAGGCCCACTGGCTCTAGCTATAGTATCTATGCATTTTAATTTTTCTGAGGGCCACCTACGGTCCTCTGTTTTAAACAATTTTTGGGACTGCCACATACAGGCACTCAATCTATATTAATTTTCTGGAGGGCCACTACCTGCTCCTCTGTTTTGAAAACTTTTTGGACTGCCACATACAGGCACTATCCAAATTAAATTGTTCTCCTAGCAGCCTCCACACGTTGTCTCCATTGCTACTCCAATCCAGTCGTCCATTATAGATGCCTCCATACATCGTCCCCTATCAAACGAGGTGTGTCAGGCAGAAATTTGGGTTGTTTTCATGGATTCCACATCAAGTTTGTAACTTTGTCGCCACCACCCTGCTGTGTAATCCACAAAATATACTGCCAAACTTTTACCATTTACCGATTTATTTCAGAGCGCTTTCTTGGCGCACTGTTTACATTCCCCTCACCCCCGCATATCCCAAACTTATAAGAACGCTACTACACTTAACTTGGTGGATGGCTGGGACCGAGTCTGACCTGGGGCTGCATATACTACTGCCGACGCCGAGGATTGCGGGGCTACCTCGGTCCGGTCTCAAAGGCCTACTATCCCTCCTCCTCCCTCTCCTCCTTCCACCCCTCCTCCACCTCCTCCTCCTCCGATTACCATCCGTGGGCATGGCGCCATCAGTCGGTAGCTCTAGGCACAGCAGCAGTGCCGTCGCTAAGCACAGCAGGCGGTGCCAAACTGCTGGCCTAGGCGATATAGGCACACCGCCCACGGAGCTATTACAGGGCATTCCCATCAAACGTTTAACTTTGTCGCACCCCCTGCTGTGTAATCCACAAAATATACTGGCAAACTTTTTATCATTTACCGATATTATTTCAGCGCTTCTTGCGCATCTGTTTACATTCCCCTCACCCGCCATATCCCAAACTTATAGAACGCTACTACACTTGATCTTATACAAAGTTTCTTAGAAGTGCTGTTTGGGGAGTTGCCTAGAGACAGGGGCTTGGATTGGCGAAAGCTCGCCTGGCAGCGGAGCGCCAGCTCCATCCCAAGATCCAACTAACATAGTTTTAACTGCAGCACCTTTATCTACTACAGTTCACTGCCTCCATACATGTCCCTTATCAAACGAGCTGTGTCAGGCAGAATTTCAGGGTTTCACCAGATACATAGTGGAACGCGGCCCATCTGTCGCCGCCTTGGAGACCTGAAGTTGCAATCATAGCAGCGCAATATGGATGCCCCATACTGGTCCTTAATCATGAACCATTTCCGTAAAACAATTAAAATAGAACACTATGCTTTCATTATTATCTAGGTGAAATATTCAAACGACCCCACCTGCTTTGAAAATTATAATTTTTTTCAAAGTAAACGCTTCTGGCCCCAGGCCCATTTTGGGTGGGGAGGAGCCGAGAGACAGGGCTTGGACAGGCGAAAGCTCGCCTGGCAGCGGACCGCCAGCTCCATCCCAGATTAGGCAGCCCTCAGAGGAATCCATGCATGCTGCCCCTGCTGTTTCCCTCCATTTCGCCTCCACAGCATCCACCCAATGTCTCCATGCGCAACTTTCAACTGTCTATACCCCAGACGCTGGAGCACGAGAGGATATGCAGCACATCATCCCCTTTTCAACAACGAGCTGTGTCAAAAGAATTTTCAGGTGTTTCACCAGATACATAGTGAACTCGGCGCGTCTTTGCCGCCATGCTGGAGACCTGCAGTTGCAATCATAGAACGCCAATATGGATGCCCCATACTGTCGCTCTTAATCATGGAAGTCCTCTCCATGGCTGCCTCCAATGTCGTCCCCTTATGCTGTGTTATCGACTAAATATAACCGTCAACCTTTTGTTCACAGAGGAAATAATTTCAGCGCTTCTTGCTCACCCTCCTTGGTTCCTCTCTGCACCCATTGGTTTTTTGTTTTTTTTTGTTTTTTGGAAAAAGAAACACAGGCGTAGACAGGGCAAGAACAAGTACAAGGGGGGCCAAGGAAAAAAGACAGGGTAGGAAGTAGTGAGGCACCGAGAAAAAAAGGAGCGCAAGTGAAGAAATAAAGGGGAAAAAAGAAAGGGGGGCAACCCAGGAGATGAACCTGACACAAAGAGCGAGTGAGAGTTAAAAGGAAACACAAGGTATTCGGTTTATTTGTATGTTTATTTTGTTGTTCGAGGCAGCGGCGGAGTCAACACAAAAAGAGGCCGCGAAAAATTATGTTCCTATAAAGAGACAAAAAAGAAAAAACAGCTGAGAGTAGAAAACAAGCGGCGGGACCACAAAAGGGAGGGCCCAAAGAGGGGGGAGAAGATAAAACAAAAAGAGAACGTAAGGGACAGCAGCAAAGAAGCGTGATGGAAGGGAGGACAGAACGAACAGGGGCGAGGGAGGAGGCCGGCCGGAAACAAGGAGAAGAAGAACAAGAAAGCGGAAATAGCGAGACGAAAAGATAGAGAGAACCACGAACAATCACAAGAGGAGCCGTAAAGCACAGAAGCTGTTATAAAGAGGAAGAACGAGACAAAAATGGCGGGCGGGAACAACAAGAAAATTTGCCAAAAGTAGGGGATGATGTAGGAATAGGAAAGGAAGAAAAAAGAGGCAAGAGACCGTAATGGTTCGGGTATATTTTTGGATTATGGTGTTTATATTACAATAGGTAGAGTAGCAGAGAAAAATAAAGGAAGGAAGGACGGGGGGTGAGAGAGGTGAGGAAAGAATATAGGCGGTGGAGGAACCAGAAAGAACGAATGCCGGAAGCGGGTCAGATACAGAGAAACAGTAAGAGGGATCCATCAAAGGTAACATGATGTACCTGTACAGTAAGTAAGAAAAAAGCACAGGACGATTTTTTTTTTTGAGAATTTACATTCTTGGTTGTTTGTATTAGTTTGGAAAAAGAAAAAGAGACACGAAAGGTAAATTCTCAAGAATTTCATTTAAACATTGTCTTTTTTTCGGTTGACACGAACCCATAGTGACTTCCATATTCTTGTTCTAAAAATAGTCTCCACTCCCACATCTCTATCCTCCTCTTCTTCAAGAAAATCGTCGAAAAGAAGAGTCTTGCTCTTCCGTCCCCTATAGTGTCAGTGTCAATTATTGATTTTTAGAATGCTTATCTAAGCTTTCATTCTTCACGCTGTCTGGCCATGCTGTTGCCTAATTTTGGGGCATAATGGTGCGTTTAACAGCCTCAAGGCACCATGCATGCTGCCCCCCCCTGCCTGTTTCCTGTCCATTTTACGTGGTGTTTCCCATCCTTTTCTGAGTTTCCAGGGTTTGGGCCAAGCTTCCCTGTGCAAGCTTGGTCCCCCTTGAAAAATGTTGAGTCTCCCATTGACTTCACATGGGGGCTCGTGTATTCAGAGACGAAGCACTCGAGCATCGGAAAAGTACGTCTCGCATAAGTACCCTCGCATTTTAGAGTTCTCGCCTCTCTATACTTAACCAATCTACCATTTTTCATTTTTATGCATTGTGAACCAAACATACCTTGAAAATCATGTAGCTACACTGATCAAAAACATACCCCTGAATTGAGTGGTTTTGCTCAAAAAGCAATTATAAAATTCAGGACCTTGGCAAAGCAGGTTGCTTCTGAATGCCGTACATAAACACATTTCATGGAACCTCCTGGACTGTCCATACAAGACTAATTAACCTGAGCTGTATGACTCACACACATCAGCTGGGGGATGGTGCAGCGATTGATTACTTTTGCCTGTTAGGGAACAACACAGTGATGACGTATTCTCGGCTTATGATGGGCAGGACAAGGCTGGAGCGATGCATACTTAGCCCCTTAACTCCGAAGCCACTTTTCACCTTCCTGACACGGCCCATTTTTTCAAATCTGTGTCACCATAAGTGGTTATAACTTTGAAACGCTTAAACATATCCAAGTGTTTTTGAAATAGTTTTCTCTTGACACTTTGTACTTCATGTTAGTTGAAAAATTTTGGTGGTATGTTTTGCGTTTATTTATGAAAAAAACTGATATTTGGTAAAAATTTGGAAAAATTCGCAATTTTCGAAATTCAAAATGTTCTACTTTCTCCATACATTTCTCCGTACATCATAAAATGTACAAATTCTCAGTTTTTCGGGTTTTGTTTTTACGGCGTTCACCTTACGGGTCCGATACCAAATATGTGGGGGGTTTTGGGGATTTTCAGGTTTTTTTTTACTTTATTAGATGTGTATAGGGAATGTTTGTGTTTAGTGTTTTTAACATTTTTTTCTTTACTTTTATTGGTAAGCGGGTGTTAGTGGCGGGTGTCGGCTATAATATATAGCCGACACCTGCAGCTTCTGGCGCCAGCTCCGTTAAGGAGCCGGTGCCAGAAGCATGACGTAGTATTACTGCATTTTGCGGGAACGCACCTCCCATCATGCAGTAATACTACGTCAAATGTCGGGAAGGGGGTTAACCCCATAGCGCAATAAGACGTACCCTTACGTCTTGCTGCGCATGGGGGAGTATGAAGAGGGCTCACGGGCTGAGCCCTCTTCATACTCACCGGCCATTTGCTTCATAATGAAGCAAACGCCCGTCGCTAACAACCGCGATCGGTGCTTGCACCGATCACGGGTGTTAACCCTTTGATCGCTGCCGGCAAAGCTGCCGGCCGCCATCTTGGCTCCGATCGTCGCTCCCCGTGACGTCGCCGGGGAGCGGCGATCTGTTGTCATGACAGCCTCGGATCACACAAAGATCCGAGGCTATCATGATCGAGGCTATCTATTACAATGTGCGATCTGCACATTGTAATAGATGGTATGCAAAATCCCCATATACTACCATACTGTAGTATGGCAGTGTATGGTAGGATCAATCAGACAACCTAGGGTTAAAGTACCCTAGGGAGTCTGAAAAATAGTAAAAAAAATAAATAAAAAAAAGTTAAAAAAAAAATTATATTAAAAAAACATAAAAATTCAAATCACACCCCTTTCCCTAGAACTGATATAAATATAAATAAACAGTAAAAATCCTAAACACATTAGGTATCGCCGCGTCCGAAAATTCCCGATCTATCAAAATATAATAACCGTTTTTCACTGCGTTTTGCCCCGTAGCGGAAAATAGCGCCCGAAGTCGCTAATTGCATTTTTTTGCCATTTTGAAAAATAGAAAAAATTCGATAAAAAGTGATCAAAAAGTCGCACAGTCCTAAAAATAAAAGCGTTGAAAACTTCATCAGAAGTCGCAAAAAATGACACCACGTACAGCTCTGTACACTAAAGTATGAAAAAGTTATTAGCGCAAGAACACTGTAAAATGAAGATTTTTTTTCTGTACAGGAGGTTTTAATTTTTGTAAATGTATGAAAACATTATAAAACCTATACAAATTTGGTATCCCTGTGATCGTATTGACCCAATGAATGAAGTAGACTTGTCATTTGGGGCGCACAGTGAAAGCTGTAAAAACCAAGCCCACAAGAATTGGCGCAAATGTGTTTTTTCATCATTTTCACTGCATTTAGAATTTGTTTTCCCGATTCCCAGTACACGGCATGGAATATTTAATACCATCAATACGAAGTGCAATTTGTTACGCAGAAAATAAGACATCACACAGCTGTACATGGAAAAATAAAAAAGTTATAGATTTTTGAAGGTGGGGAGTGAAAAATAA
Source organism: Engystomops pustulosus (assembly GCA_019512145.1). Classification (NCBI taxonomy): domain Eukaryota; kingdom Metazoa; phylum Chordata; class Amphibia; order Anura; family Leptodactylidae; genus Engystomops; species Engystomops pustulosus. The sequence continues at coordinate 44,106,102 of CM033644.1, read as the reverse complement.
AAATGCAAAAATGAAAAAGGGCCTGGTCCTTAAGGGGTTAAGGACTAAGCTCATTTTCACCCTTAGGACACAGCACGATTTTTCAAATATGCCTGTGTCACGATATGCAGTTATAACTTTGGAACGCTTTATCTTCCTGAGTTTATTTTCAGACTGTTTTTACATGACATGTTGTACTCCCCATTAATGCTATATTTTAGTTTACATTTTTGGCACTTATTTTTTTTAAAAAATGGAAATTTAGTAAAAATTTTATAAAAATACATTTTCTGATTTCTAAATGTTAGGCTAGTCATACAGTTAGTCCATCCAGCCAAATTGGCTATTGCTAATTAACATTAACCATATGTCTACTTTATGCTGGCACAATTTTTTATATGTTATGTAAATTTCATTTTTCTAGAGGTTGATTCATCTACATAAGGGTTTTCCAAGTTCTATTTATTAGAAACGCCCAACAAATCACCCATTTTTAAAACTGCACCCTCAAAATATTCGAAATAGTCTTTTATAACCTGGTTAACCGTTAAAGTATCTCACAAAAATGAAAACAAAAAGGGGGTTTTATTTGGAATTTTAAAATTTTGACAATACAATGATTATTCAGTCCTAAAATTTACATATTCATGCAGGATAAAATAAGAAAATACAGCTCAAATTTTGTTGTGTAGTTTCTTACGAGTACAGAAATAATTCACATGTGAATGTAAACTACTTTAGGGGCCACAGCAGAGCGCAGAACAGAAGAACAGTGAACCTCCCCTACAAATGATAAATTCTCTGGGTGTAGTTTTCAAAATAGGATCAAGGTTTATATGAAGCTTTTTACCACCGGAAATGTTTTATAGAAAGTATTTACCATATATACTCGAGTATAAGCCTAGTTTTTCAGCACAAAAAAAATGTGCTGAAAACCCAAACTTGGCTTATACTTGAGTAAAAATATATATATATCAAAACTCACTGGGGCAGGGGGCTGGCTATATACTGGGGGATATGGGCTGGCAGGCTATATACTGGGGGGCAGGTGCTGGCTATATACTATTGGGCAGGGTCCGGCAGGCTATATACTGAGGAGGCTGTGACCGATGCATTTCCCACCCTCGGCTTATACTGGAGTCAATAGGGTTTCCCAGGTTTTTGTGGTAAAATTAGGGGCCTCGGCTTATACTTGGGTCGGCTTATACTCGAGTATATACGGTATATTGGCTCATGTAGGTGAAATTTTTTTTCCAAAAAAACCTTGCGTTGGCCCCTAAATTTTTATTTTTAAAAGGGGTTAAAGAAGTATAGTTTGTTACCCAGTTTCTCTAGAATGCAGGGATATCCAACATGTGATCACAAACTGCTGTATGTGCACAAAATGCAGCCTGGAAGGAAAGAAGTGTCTTTTCGGCTGATTTTTCTGGAACACATTTCAGGTGCCATTCCCCACAGTCCCTATTATAGTCGGGAGGTAAAAACCTCCAAACTATGGACCTATTTTATAAACTAGATTGCAGTAACACTATACCCCATTGTTTAACCTATGTTAGCTTTTTTTGGGGGGGAGGGGTGCAAATACAATATATTCTGCAATTGATTTTTATGGGTTTTTTTGTGTTTTATACACCAAATATCCTAGCTATCATGTTACGTATGTTATCCCATTTGTATAGCTTTTTTATGTTTGACTTGTTTTACAGAATAAACACCGGAGAGAAAAATCCTTTGATATTGTATTGCTGTATACTAGGTGGTGTAACATTTTTATTATTTTGTTAATTAAGCTATTTTAGGGCTTCTTTTTTGCAGGACAAATTGTACTTTTTATTGGTATCGTACAGCGGTAAATGTGACTTTTTGTTCATTTTTATGTTGTGTTTTTGTTTGGTTGGATGGATGCGCTATTATTGGTTGGATGGTTATTTATTTTTTTTTGAGCGTTCGCCATATGGGTACAATAATGATTTTATTTTATTGTATGGGTTGTTACGGTTGTGGTAGTTTTACGCTATATGGGGCATTTAGGGTACTTTTATTTTGTATTAAATTTTTTCATTTTTATTTTTACACTTATTTTTTAAGTGATCATTAAGTGATCATCTATGCAAATGCATAGGCTGACATCTGCAGGCATCCCTGGCATCCTTCATTGGATCCCAGTGCTGCTGTGGAGGCGATCAGCACCCTCATACTCAGTGCAGGGGGAGAGGGGCGATCACCGGAAGGAGAGGTGGGTGACACCTATAGGTGCTGCGGTCATGACCTCGGCGCCTAAAGGGTTAAACAGGATACCACATGATGTTGTCAATCTTAGGTCATACTCATTACTCTTCCTGCTGTAATAACTAATTAGAAGAGAAGTAGGAAAATAAGGTGTGCTCACCATACTGAGCCCAGGCGCCGTAGACGACTATGGGGGATGTACATCCAGCCGAAAACTTGCAGCTATATATACGTCCGCCATATGTTCATGTGAATGAGGCCAGAGGTAGTGAGGGAGGGAGTCAGTCAGTGAAGTCAAGGTGAGGTACAGGGCATCCAGGAGGCAAAAGTCGGACAAAGGTTTGAGCAAACATCCCTATAGAAATCAGGGAGATATGTGACTGTGAGGTAAAGGGCTGCTATACCACCATTTAAAAAAAAAAAAATTTACTTCCTCAAATAAATATATTTATTAATTTTAAGTTCATTTATTGGTCCGTTGACTGAAGTTGTTGGAATCATTTACAGTGACCAAACAAGTGAGATAGAAGAAAAACAATTATAACATCCTGTGACTTATTATTGGTGAACGGAGATGTACAAAGCTTTATAAACTTCTTTTAGTTACCGTATATACTCGAGTATAAGCCGACCCAAGTATAAGCCGAGGCCCCTAATTTTACCACAAAAACCTGGTAAAACTTATATTTTTTTACTCGAGTATAAGCTGAGTTTGGGTTTTCAGCACATTTTTTTGTGCTGAAAAACTAGGCTTATACTCAAGTACATATGGTAATTTAAACTCTATGCCACAATGCGGCAAAATATCTTTATTTTTGGTGCGCAGTTTATTTTCCACCTGGCCATGCCTCCTTAGTCTGACAAGTCAGAAAAACGTCAAAAAAGGTCTAAAAGCCTTGATAAATAAGGAGAATTAATTTTTGACATTTTTTTGTTGCAAATTATGCTAGAAGTCTAGTTAAACGTAAAATTTTCTTAAGAAATGTATTTTTATTTTCTTGATATTTTGGATTGCTCAATATAAAATAAAGTTTTTTTTATAGATCACTGTAGTATGAATCACAGCCTCGTTGGTACATGGTATAGGAGATTAATATTTACTTACCATACATATGCTCACAGGTTATCGTGTAATAACTACCATTTTCATAGTGATGACTCCTTGTTATGAGAACCTATGTTTTTTTTTGTTTTTTTAACTTTTTTCTTGTTTTTGCCTACATGCAAACTTAATGATGTGTGACATATCTATATATGATGTTATCATTAAAGGAGAATAGAGAGGGCTCACATGACAAGCTCTCTTCCAGTTATTTGCTGCATTTCATGAACATCAGCTCAGAAAAAAGTCGCCACTCCAACATCTTTGCAAAATCAACAGCCAGCTTTATTCATCACAACAGCATTAAAAGCAGTACAGTTCAAGCACAGAAATCACCTTTTAACTTATATTACCTGGTATCAGTGGGAGGCGTATCCTGCTCAGACGGCCCCTCCCATCTAATCCTCTCCATGCCTTATACCTTCTTACTGGTCACAGTCCATGTCATGTGACCAGAGTGACATCATCTCAGGTTATTTAACCTCTTAATAATATCAAACTGTACCCAATGTATGTATCTGACCACATGAAATGACAGCGGCCTCCATGGACTTCTACTCCTCCTCATCCTCCATGGAGGCTACTGTAATCTCATGTAATCACATACATGGTGTACAGTTTGCTATTCTTAGAAGGTTAAAGGACTTGCGATGATGTCACTGGTCACATGTCATGAATGTAACACAAGGCACCATGTACATCTGTAGTTTTATATGTCTGTAGTTTAATGTTAACAGACTGTCCCTAAGTACAAGGAGGCAGAGCAGTGAATTGAAGAGACACAGAGCTGTCAGTCAGAATAATGGGGCGTGGTTCACTGCCAGCCTGAGAGAGAGAAGATATGAGTCACAAAAGCTAATTTGCACATCATAAAATTGTGTGTGATTAAAGTACAGTGCCTCACTGGCAGCTAATTTTAGGTGATATGGGGAGGACTTGTAACCCTTCATCGGGAGGCATTGTTACTCAGGGAGGTCAAAATCTGGTGACAGGTCCTCTTTAATGCTGTCTACGTGGCAAGTAAATCTGGATGTCGATTTTGCAAAGATGTTTGGCATGTGTCAAAATCATGTGTCGAATCCTCTAAGTTATTGTTCATCTATTATCTTGGGATATACAAAGAATTGTCACTTTGGGACGTGCGCCCGGCTGGTGATCCGATAATTCCTGGTGTGTGAATTTGGTTTTATCATTTATCATCGGCAAACACCAGAACCTAAAATCTGTGATTGTGTGGCTATTAAATAAAAATAAACATGTTAGGTATCGTTAAAAATTACCTGATATAACAAGTGTTTATTTCCTGCACTGCAACCCATAATGGAAAAATACGGTCCAACTGTTATTTCCCCACGCATGAAAATTTTTAGAAAAAGTCATATAATACACAAAGTGGTAGCAATGAAAAGGTCAGTTTGTCCCATCAACAAATGTCCCAGATTACCCAGCTCCATACACTAAAGTATCAAAAAGTCTTTGCTGTCAGAATATAGCACATGCTAAAACAAATGCTAAAGTGCCAAGTCATTAAGGGGTTATTTGAATCCCTCTTAGATCAAACATTGAGCCCCCCTTTTCTTGGATGGGGATGTGCTGAATATCATCCTACAGAGACAGCTGTTAGTTCTGCACCCCCTCCAGTCCTAGGAATGTGGGGGTTCTGGTAATTAATCCAAATTGAAATTCATAAAAACTGAAAAGCACAGAAATACAATCTTGTTGACTTGCCCAAGAATGAGTTGATAAAAGAGAAAGGTAAAAATATAGCATCTTTAAAATATTGTACGATTAAAATACTGAACAATTGAAATAAAGTGCATTTTATTGTAGGTCCTACAATATTGAGGTCCTTGGTTGATTACTCAGCTTTTAAATGCATATGATTTAGTCACAGATTTGCCAAACATTTAACCCCTGTAAATTTTCACACTGGATCAGATGTGAAATCATTCACTTTATTACTGTGTAAGGCTACATTCACACGAACGTATGGGGGACGTATATACAGCCGACTTATATACGGCGTATATACGTCCCCCATACACTCCTCCGGCCTCACAGTGCCATACGGGAGCAGTACGGTGCGTCACAGTATCGGTCCATAGCCATGTCCTATCTTTCTACGGAATACGGCACTGTGCACTGTGTATTTCTATGGGGAGGGGCAGGGGTGAGCAGCACTCATCCCTTGCTCCTCTCCCCGGTGCCGATGTATGCCCACCGCACTACGGTACAGCGGGCATACATCGTGTGAATGTAGCCTGATACTGATAAGAAATAATTGTACATTTGTATTTGTATCATGTGTGTATATTCTGCTCCTGCAAATGTTTTTATTAGTTTTATTTTTTGCCCATGTTGAAGATATAAATGTTTCAGCTTCCTTCACCAATTCAATGTGTATCATTATACTAGCTTTTGGTCTCATAGCCATCCATTTTATTCCAAAAAATCCCGCTGATACACCGTGATGCCTCAATTCAACCTTTAAGAATAGCATCTTAAACAACACAAATGAAACATACAACAAAATAAACTCAAACATGGGCACCTCAGACTTCCCTTGGTACCAACTATATCGTTTGTAAAAAATCCAAAACAAAAAAAGAAAAGAAATCTTAAATAATGGGGGGAAAAAGAGAGTACAAATAGGCAAGAGATTCTCTGCAGACACGTTCTCCTCAGGCTCCAAAATAAGTTCACAGCATGCCCCAGTCTTCGTTTTTTACTCGCAGTTTCTCGAAAAATAAATACAACAGCCTGAAAAGCTGAGGTCAAGTGTGTACGGCGGTAATGACGGTGATTACAACGGAGCTTGCACAATTTTTTGCACACTTTTCCAATACAAAACAAGAAACAGCATAAATGGTTTATAATTTTCCTCCTTTGAAAGGCGCTGATGAGTGCCGGGAATTAAGTTCAATAGTCGTTCCTTCTGAATGCGCCTCTGATTAGATGGATTGTCTGCCTGTCTTCTCCTTCGGGTCTGATGCTGGTGGCAATTTCAAACCAAGCCTCTTGTTGCTTTTACTTTAAATATGGACAAAAGCAACAACTAAGGTGATCAGAAACATAAATTACAGAGGAGAAAAGTACATCCCTGACAATAATTTGGCAGCACAATCTTCTTGTTTCAAATAATAAAAAAGTTTGTGATTGTTTTTAGAAATTTTACTACTTCATCCTCTGGCACTAATTTCAAAATATACATTTCAGGAATTACTCATTTTATAAAAGAAATCTATGTATTGGACACAGAGGGCCTAACATTGAAACTTGTCAGTGCAATCCTGCACATGAAACTATCTGAACGTCCTTATGGACCAGGGGTTTAGTGGCCCAAATCACCGCCTACACGGTTGCATTAAAAAAGAACAAACATTTATACCTATCTGCGTCTGGGGCTCCCTGCACCTGCAGGTTGTGGCTTGTGAAACCAACATCATACACCCTGACTTCATTGTGCAAGCGCAGGAGAAAACTCTCCCTTCTGCGCTTCCCTCAACGTGAGAGGAGGTGCTACTATGGGATCTGCTGATGTGAGTCTGGTGAGCCTCATCAGACTCACATCTAGGTAAGTACAAATGTTTGTTTTAATTTAGACCACACAAATGTAATATATTGGTAACTTTGGGACCCTAAACCACATGCCCATATAAACCGATAAGTGATTTAGTGTCCCAAATCCACCTGACCAGTCCTCTATAAAACAGCCTCAGACTAAGATAAAGGATATCTACTACCAGATTTTCTGACGATTTTCTGTCATACTCATTACCTCCTGAGACCAGCGGGGTTTCCTTGCGCAGCCACACCGGTCTCCACCCATCTGCGCAAGTCAAGTGTTATTGCGCATGTGCAAGAATTGCGGACAGCCAGGAGACGTCACCACCTGTCTGCAGCACTTACAGGAAGTACAAAGAAAGAATTTTTATGAAGGGGTATTGCAGAGGGGCTTGGAAGACGTAGGCCTCAGCACTTCTGGCTAATTAGCATATTTTCATAAAATTGTTAAAATCAGCAAGTAGAACTTTCCGGAAAATAAGAAAACTGGTGCCACTTAACCCCTAAGGTAATGAGCATGACATTGGTCACAGTCTACCACCAATACATATGGTGGTAGATGTTGTTCCAAAAAATAAGGTGGTGACTTTTTTTGGGACATTTGTCAGCCTACTCTACTTATCACTTGGTTACTTATGCCAGATTTGAGTACAGATGTGGTAGTCAGATTTATGAAGTGGCACTTTTAAAAAGTCACAAATTGAGGCACAAATTCCTCCTGGCACCTCATCTTCCAGATTTATTAAGCAGTCTAAGCCACTATAATAAATATGACATATAAAAAGCTCCTAAGACAAAGAACGACTTAATGATAAATTCATTCTAAAGAGCAATAATCACCTCACTCATGCCCTATTGCTCCTGTTTCAACATTTTCTTTCTTGGCCTAAAAAGAAAGTGTATGTCCACTCATGTCCACTCCTTGTGTCTCAAAAGGGAGCAGGAAGCAGAGGCCAGAAGGAGATGGCAAGCGGTGGGAAATATTTGTGGTGTATCCTGTTCCTTTACAGTTTTTATTTTAATCTGCACATATTAATTTAAAAAATCTCATTTGTGTAATATATTTGTGTAAAAGACACTTCATATACCCTATGGTGGCAGGGGAACCCTCTCACTTCCCGGGGTGAGGACATTGGGGCAGATTTACTTACCCGGTCCGTTCGCGATCCAGCGGCGCGTTCTCTGCGCTGGATTCGGGTCCGGCCGGGATTTAATAAGGTAGTTCCTCCGCCGTCCACCAGGTGGCGCTGCTGCGCTGAAAAGCATCTAAACGCGCTGGAGTTCACCGGCTCGGGCTAAGTGAAGGTAAGCGCGTCCCGAGCGACACATTTTCCGTTCTTAAATGCGGCGGTTTTTCCGAATACATCGGGTTTTTCGATCGGCCACGCCCCCTGATTTCCGTCGCACGCATGCCGGCGCCAATGCGCCACAATCCGATCGCGTGCGCCAAAATCCCGGGCAATTCAGGTACAATCGTCGCAAATCGGAAATATTCGGGTAACACGTCTTCTGGTCTGTACTATACTGTCCAGAGAGCTGGTTTCACAGTACCATGTTTGGTTTACAGATAGTTAAGGGTTGTATATGAGCCATTATCACTCTTTATTGATAAGTTAACCCTTTGTCGTGAGGAAGAAATGAGTCCTATTACAATGAATGGGGTTGTTTATGTTTCATGGGCAAAAGCTTTTGATAATGCTATTTCCCCCAAAAAAGGCTCTGTGTATATAAAATATTTATAAATAATAACATAGACTAAACTAAATAATAAAAAAATACTACATACAAGGAGTTCCTATTGTTCAGGTGTCCGCTGTCACCTGCCGGTAGGAAGACACTTGTATCGCTCACTTGGGTTAGATGGATCTTGCTCATTGCTAATGTTTTCTTTGTGATCCGCCTTTCAGTCTGCACATGTCCTTTTCATCGGTGTCCATGGAAACAGCTTTAAATGTCTGACCCTGTCTGATTTCTGTGAGTAGCTTCAAGTGGATGCATTATATTATTATAAATGCTCGAAAAACATTTACAATAATTTAATCTGCTTATCCTTTCCTCTAGAGCCTATGTATACAGCCAGATTCAGAACACATGGCATACTTTCCTTTATATCCTTTAGGCCCCTATTTGACCTGTGTGTGCCTCTGGTTTTACACAAAGACATAAATAACACTATTCTCTCAGACCGGACAGATTCATCAGCAAACGCCAGGTCAGACCTACTGCTGTAGAAAGTGCCTGAACATTGGATAAATGAGTCATGTACAGTTTTGTTTTTGTACATGGTTCAGGGGCTTTGGGAATATGATGCACAGAGCCCAATACCATTTTTTTCTGTATATTGATGGCAAAAACAAAAGGTTTAAGTGTTAACATAATGTCACACCGTTGTCCGTATGTTCTCAGTAAGTAAAATGTTAAATACAAACCATCTCATCAATTGTATTGTTAAAAATGTGCAACAATATGACAGAGATTCTCTTATTTTTCATATGAATAACACAAACTAACTCTTATATCTTTATATATTATTATATTATATAGATATATTATCCATATATAAGATCATTAATTAGTTGCACGCTGTACAAGCATAGGAATCCTCCGGTAAAAGGAGTTGACCATGACTTTACTATTGATGTATTCTTTGGGATAATTTATATATGATATATGGAGTCTCATCTCTACCTGCTCCTTGCATCATATATCACTAGTCCTGTCCTCGGCACCGTGCATGGTGCCCTTTTTTAAACCTCAGTCTTCAATATTTGATTTTGGGATTCCATCTAGCCATCCCACCTCTCTCCATTGGAGCTATAATGTACCATGACAATGATATATTTAAAGGGAACCTGTCACCAGGGACCTCATTTTCACTAAAGACAGGTTACAGAAGCCCATTACAGCTGCATTGTATAGACACCTTTCTGTCTTTTCTAAGCATTTGCATTACAATACAATTGTGTGTTATAACTTACCTTGCACCCTGACAAAATCCTGGGGTAGTCACAGGGGCTTGACTTTGGTTTGGATGCATTTCAAAAAACAACATGTGCCTTGTCTGTGTTACTCCTTCCTCAGATCTTAGCCCCCACCTTTGTGCTCCTGTACAGCATCTCCTCCTGCTCCTTCTCAGAGGTCACAGGCTGGTGAGAGGACATCAGTGCTAGAGGGACAAGCTGTACAGGAGCACAAAGATGGAGGCAGTCTGCAGCTCAGACAAGTCACATGTTGTTTTTTGAAATGCATCCAAACCAAAGTCCAGCCACTTTGACTACCCCAGGATTTTGTCAGGATGCAAGAGTAAGTTATAACACAAAATTATATTGTAATGCAAATGCTTAGAAAAGGCAGAGAGGCAGATATGCACTGCAGGTGTCATGGGCTTTTACAATCTGTCTTTAGTGAAAATGAGGTCCCTGATGACAGGTTCCCTTTAAGTAAACGAAGCTTAGCATGCAGTACCTTACTCCAACCACTATACACTGAGTGGAGCTTTTTATAGTTCTGGTAAACTGTGTCAGTTACTATCAGCTCCTCTGTGGGGTTAGCAGAAGGTGGACCCTGGTGATCAGATATTGTTCACCTATCCTAAGGATAGGTCAAAAATAATAAAGTATTGGACATTCTCTTTCACTAAAGGATACACAGGGTAGCAGCATGAAATTTGAGTTAAGTTTCACTTGCATATTAAAACATGGGTTATGGTTTCTCTGCCTAAGAGAAAATATGATTGAGGGCTAGATCTATCACATGACAGAAATTAAGAATGCCTGATGAGCTGTTATATAGATATGCTGATAAGTATGTAGGCAGTAGTGGATTATAATATAGGCACTTTTGGTGGGAACCTGGAACACACCAGCAAAACCACTCAACAGGTTTGATTTTGACACAATACTTAAAAAAATAAGAAAAAGTGTCTTCAGTATTCCTGCACTTGTCCTGCATATATGCACACAACAAATTACTACTCTTCTGTAGTTCTTAAGTTGAATTTGTTTGTAAGTCGGAACTGTATATTTTATTATTGTAACCCCAGACAAATTTTTTTTGGTCTATGTGACAATTGGAATTTAAAAATGTTGGATTGTCATAAGAACCAGGATTAATAATAAAACTTAATTGCAGAGACCTGTGATAACTGCTATATTTGTTTATTGTAGTCTGTAACTAAAGTACAGTAAATTACCAACATCCAGGGGTCCGTTTGTAACTAGGGGTCGTCTGTAAGTTGGGTGTTTTTAAGTAGGGCACCGCCTGTACTATTATTATTAACCTGCATTTGTGGCACTACAAAAAACTACTACTGTTAATCTTACGTAGCAGAATTTCCAGTGTGTAGGGTAAGAGTAGGGTACCGATTAAAAAAAAACATCATGTACGACAAAGCATTTTATGAGGGCATCAAAAAATACTATTTACCAGGCAATGGTTAAGTGTATGGTCTACATGTATTTGTACGGGTGTGATGCATGATTTTCAGACGCATGCAGTCTGTAGGAAGTAATGCATATTTCATTGCGAGAAGGTTCATTTTATCTGAAAACCATAAGCAGACATCATAAGTGGAGAAAATCCTCTCTTCTGGAATATCTTCTTTCTATTTCTTCCTGTGGCGGTGAGAACGCTGGGCACTGTGAGGCAGACTGTGACTTGTTGTCATGCAAATCAGCTTACAACAACAAAATCACTAGTCTTCCACAAAGAGTCAGCCTGCTTGGGGTCGTCTTCTAGTCTGGAGAATCCGATGCCCCGCTTATTCCCTTTTATGCATTTAATATCTTCAGTGTTTTTCAGTATCAAGGATGGGAAACCTAAAAACATAGAGTATGCCACTGATCAGCAAAATAATGACTTACTTCTTCTTGAAAGGTACAAAGTTTATAAAGCAAATGAAGGTTGCAAATTTCCAGAATGGCAGGATTTACATCTAAAGATCTAAAGATGACCTTTCATCACCTTCACCAACATCATTTCATTCATTAATAGGCACTGTTCAATTTCTTAGGGCGCATTAAGATTTTTCTCTCTAGCCCATAAGCATATTATCAGTATCAAGTATGCTAATTAGGTTCTCAGCTGTCAGGTAGGAGGTTTTGGGCTGGAGCTGAAAATAATGACATTGATTACTCAGTTATGGTGGGGACTAGTGAGAACATTTCTAATGTTCTAAATAGGTATTTGAAGGCGGTTGTGAAAGGTCCTATTTAAGAGCATATTTAGGAGATCTAAAAATTTATGGATACAAATTTATTTTGTCAAGTAAAATGCGTTGCTCTCGGCAGCAACCTTAGAGGGCCTTGCTATAGTCAATAACAATCCAATTACTATAGCAATTTTAAACAGAAGAGCCTCATGACAAATTTCTCCTGCCTATGATTTGTTGCTGCTGATCATATCTTCCAGATCCTTGAAGCGCATCTCCACATTGCGCTCCTAAAACACCACAGTATAGTGTTCCCTGTATAACACTGTGCTCCTAAATAATATATACTCTTCAGAGCACAACTGACTATATTGTGTCCCCCGCATATACACAAAGTGTATATATATGTGTGTGTGTGTGTGTATTATACAGCTCATGCACAGATCATATAAAACCAACTGCCCTGTTAATATTATTAATCATTAATAGAGATGAGCGAACACTAAAATGCTCGGGTACTCGTTATTCGAGACGAACTTTTCCCGATGCTCGAGTGCTCGTCTCGAATAACGAACCCCATTGAAGTCAATGGGAGACTCGAGCATTTTTCAAGGGGACCAAGGCTCTGCACAGGGAAGCTTGGCCAAGCACCTGGGAACCTCAGAAAAGGATGGAAACACCACGGAAATGGACAGGAACAGCAGGGGCAGCATCATGGATGCCCTAAGGCTGCCTAATCGCACCATTATGCCAAAATTATGGGCAACAGCATGGCCATGACAGAGTGACAGAATGAAGCTAGATAGCATCTAAAACTCCTCCAATAATTGACCCTGACACTATAGGGGCGGCATGCAGATGGCAGCGCAGCAGCGGCAGCTAGAGAGTGGCATGGCTACATACCCTAAATGGACTCAGGCTTCAAACCAATGGGTGGCAGAGAGTAACCAAAGGAGGTGAGCAGAAGCGCTCAAAATATCGCTACAATGATAAAAGTTTCCCAGTATATTTTTGTGGATTACACAGCAGGTGGCGACAAAGTTAAACATGGGCAATCCATGAAACAACCCAAAATTCTGCTGACACAGCTTTTTGATAAGGGAACCATGTATGGAGGCAGTGAACTAGTATAGATTAAGGTGCTGCAACTATGTTAGTTTGGATCTTGGGATGGAGCTGCGCTCTGGCAGCCAGGCGAGCTTTCGCCAATCCAAGCCCCTGTCTCTTAGGCTACTCCCCAAACAGCACTTCTAGAACCTTTTGTATAAGATCAAGTGTAGTAGCGTTCTTATAGTTTAGGATATGCGGGTGAGGGAATGTAACAGATGCGCAAGAAGCGCTGAAATAATATCCCTAAATGGTAAAGTTTGCAGTATATTTTGTGGATTACACAGCAGGGTTGGCGACAAAGTTAACAACTTTGATGTGGAAGTCCCTTAAAGCTCTTGGGCGTGGTGCCTTTTATACCGCCTAGGCTCAGCAGTTTCAGCACCGCCTGCTGTGCGCTTAGCACGGCATCTGCTGCTGTGCCTAAGCTACCGACTGATGGCGCCATGCCCACGGATGGTAATTCGGAGGAGGAGGAGGTGGAGGAGGGGTGGGAGGAGTATAGTAGGGGCCTTTGACACCTGGCCGAGGTAGGCCCCGCCATTCTCTCGTCGGCAGTATATGACAGCCACCAGGGTCAGACTCGGTCCCAGCCTGCCCACAGTTAAGTGTAGTACGTTCTTATAAGTTTGGGATATGGCGGGTGAGGGGAATGTAAACAGATGCGCAAGAAGCGCATGATCGCATGGAGCTGGCGCTCCGCTGCCAGCGAGCTTTCGCCAATCCAAGCCCCCCTGTCTCTAGGCTACTCCCACAAACAGCACTTCTAAGACCTTTTGTGTATAAGATCAAGTGTAGTAGCGTTCTTAAAGTTTAGGATATGCCGGTGGGGGAATGTAAACAGATGCGCAGAAGCGCTGAAATAATAATCCCTAAATGGTAAAAGTTTGCCAGTATATTTTGTGGATAACACAGCAGGTGGCGACCAAAGTTTAACAACTTTGATGTGGAATCCAGAAAACAACCCCATTTTTGCTGCCTGACACCCTCGTTTGATAAGGGACGATGTATGGAGGTCAGCTATAATAACGACTTTTGGAGGTAGCAATGGAGACAACTGTTGGAGGCTGCTTGGAGACAATTTAATTTGGAATGTGCCTGTATGTGGCAGTCCCAAACTTTATTTTTCAAACCAGAGAGCAGTTAGGTGGCCCTCCAGTAAAATGGAATAGATTGGTGCCTGTATGTGGCAGTCCCAAAAATTTTTCAACCAGAGGAGCAGTAGGTGGCCTCCGTAAAATGGAATAGATTGATTGCCTGTATGTGGCAGTCCAAAAATTTTTCAAAACCAGAGGAGCAGGTAGTGTGGCCCTCCCAGTAAATGGAATAGATTGAGTGCCTGTATTGTGGCAGTCCCAAAAATGTTTCAAACCAGAGGAGCGGTAGGTGGCCCTGCAGTAAATGGAATAGATTGAGTGCCTGTATTTGGCAGTCCCAAAAATTTTTTCAAACCAGAGGAGCAGGTAGTGGCCCTCCAGTAAAATGGATAGATTGAGTGCCTGTATGTGGCATACCACAAAAATTTTTCAACAGAGGACGCGGGTAGGTGGCCCTCCAGAAAAATTAAATGCATGAAGTACTAGGAAGAGCCAGTGGGCCTGTCAAAAAATAGCCATTTTCCTCTGGCTTTTACTGTACAAAGAGGAGGAGAAGGAGGAAAATGAGAGGAGGGGATGGATCAATTAATTTCAGGTTTGAGCTTTCCCTTCAAACCTGGTGGAATTGGAAATTCGAGAAAAATCCAGCCTTTATTCATTTTAAGAGCGTCAGCCTGTCAGCGCTGTCAGTCGACAGGCGTGTACGCTAATCGTTGATTATGCCACCAGCTGCAACTGAAACCGCCTCGGGTACAAGACTCTAGCGGCAGAGTTGGAGCAAGCCCAAAACCTCCAAGGCGTACAGCGCCAGTTTCGTGCCACACTTTCCATGCTTTGAACCCAGTAGTTGTAGGGAGCTGTGTGATCATTTAGACGAGGTATGGTCACTACGTACTCCCTCAACCATCTTTTCTGTAAGATCATCCCTACTCTACTCTGGCCGAGACTGGGACAGGTCCAGATGTCTTGCCTGGGGTTACATAAGCTGGCAAAAGCCTTAAAGTAAATCGTACCCTTTGCCATGCTGGACAAACTGCCTGCTCGACTACGCTCCCTCGCTACGTGTCCCGCAGTAACTACGGCCATCTGTGCCTCTATCGCTGAAAAGAATACAGAAGGTAAATATGTTTTGCAGCTTGTTGCACCAGGGCCTGCTGGTATTCATGCATTCTCACACTCCTTTCCTCTGCAGGGTGATAGTGGAAAGAGTTTGCTTGTAAACCGGGTCCAGGAGAGTGGAACACCCAGTAAAATCGGTCTGGAATAAATTCTTTTGAACGCGAGGGTCCGGGATAGGCAGCCTATATCATGAAATCTGCCATATGCGCCGAGTAACCAACGCTTAAGAATTCCCTCCCCCTCACGGCCTGACTTTTCCATTTCCTCCTCTCAACTCTCCAACTCCTCTCTTCTGCCCATACACGCTGACATTGAAGGACTCCAACAATGGTCCCCTCTTGTGTCTCGCCAACATTCTCCTCCTCTTCCTTCCTCCATCTCCTCCTCCACCTCCAACCTCCCCTATATTCCGCTGAAACAGACCTTCTGGGCTTTGTGCTACAACAAGGGAAATATCTTCCCCTGTCTCTTGTGACGAGCGCAAAGCTTCCGACTTCATGCTGACCAGAGTTTTTTACACGGCCAAGCACGGATGTGAGGCTGATGATGGCGGCATCGCCACTGACATCTGTTTGGACTCCTCAAAGTTACTCATCACCTGACAGATATCAGAACATCCACTTCCACTCCTCATTGAGACTTGAGGAAGCTGGACTGACCTGACTAACAGTTCTAGTGGAAGTTGACATCTGGCAGTCTCCAATCGCTCTGCGCTGCTGGTAACTCTGTGATACATGGTCAGTGTTGAATTCCACCTCGTTGGCACGGCCGCACAACAGATCGTTCTGTATCGGGCAGTTGAATGGCGTGCGCTTCTCTGCCCTGAAGTGGGCAGCATCTGTTCTGGGACTTTCCTGAAATGCGCACAGATGCGGCGCACCTTCGTGAGCAATCAGACAGATTGGGTATGTCTTGGAACGCTGAACTAATCAGATTTAACACATGGGCCAGGCATGGCACATGTGTCAGTCTGCCTAGTATGCAAGAGCCGCCACAGGTTACGGCCGTTGTCAGCCCACAACATTCCCCCCCCCGCTTGAGTTCCTCGTGCCACCAGCAGATCAGATTCCCTGCGCCGATGCCCTGTAAATAGCTCTTTGGCGGTGTCCTTTGCGCCTAGGCTCAGCAGTTTGAGCAGGCCGCCTGCTGTCCCTTAGCGACGGCACTGGCTGCTGTGGCCTAGAGCTAACCGACTGATGACGCCATGCCCACGGATGGTATTTCGGAGGAGCGGTTGAGAGGGTGGGAGGAGAGGAGGCATAGTAGGCCTGAAACACCTGACCGAGGAGGCCCCCCGCAATCCTCGGCGTCGGCAGTATATGACCAGCCCCAGGGTCGACTCGGTCCAGCCTCCACCAAGGTTTAACCCAATGTGCGTCCAGCGATATATATATGGCCCACCCGGCAGCACCCGTCCACTCACTGTCCGTGGTCAAGGTGGACCTGTCAGAACGGCGTTGGTCAGGGCACGGATGATTGTTGTCCTGAACAACGTGCTGGTGCCGGCTGGGACGGCACATCGGGGCAAAGTAGGGGCTGGCTGGGGACCGAATACCGAGGGGCGGCCCGCCGCCATGAGGTTGCGAAAGGCTCGTCTCTACTGCCTATAGGGCACATCTCCAGGCTAAGCATCTGGAAATGTGCACATTAGGCTTGGGCGTCGGGTGGGTTGCACTATTTGCGTTCCGCTCCAGCTCTGGGGTATGGAGAGCTGAACGCTGGTGGATTCTGTTGAGGATCGTGGAGGGCGGACGATGTGGGTTTTTGTGGGCAGGGTCCTGGGGCAGGGGGCTGACTATCAGCTGACACAGGGAAGAGCATGGTGGTGACGGCCGTAGGTGAACGGCTTGTTGCCACTGGTGGGGTGTTTAGCATTCCTATGCCTGCGCATACTGTGGTAGTTAAGGCTAGTAGTGGTGAACCCCTGCTGAGCCTGGTTTGGCAAATGTTGCACACCACAGTCCGTCGGTCATCCGGTGTTTCCTTAAAGAATCCTCCAGACTTCTGACATCTAGCCCTCGCCGCAAGAGCCCTCGCCACGGGAAGCTCATATTGACACATTTTGGCGCTGAATGCCCCAGCTCTGGCCCTGCCTCTCCGTCTGGCCCCACCACTGCCTCTTCCAACCTGTCTGGTCGAGGCTCTCCTCCGTCTCAGAAGCACTGTGTTCACCCCGGCCTCCTCAACCCATCTTGGTCTGTCACCCCTCATCATCCTCCGTCCCTCAGTCTGCTCCCCCCTCGGACTTCCTGCCCTGACAACAACTTCCCAACTGTCTGACAACCCTGTCCTCGACTCAATCGGTCGGACAACCTCTTTACACACTTCCACGTACTTCAAGAAGGTCCATCATCAACCCAAGACGTGACTGGTGGAACCTGGGCATCGTAAATTGCTCACAGCAACCGGACAAGTGGTTTTGTGACTGTGGGAAGGGTCCAGAAAACAGTTCCTCAGAGTAGCCGGTTCAAATGCCAATTTTCCGGAGGGGCAACTGGGGGAAGAGGAGGCTGAGGTTCATGAGCTGGAGGAGTGGCGTTTCGTGAACTGGGTGGACTGCGTGGATACTGACTGGGGTGGAAAATTGCTCGAAGTCATTGTCAGCACTCCACGACACTCACCTTTCGCACTGTCTGGCCTCAACATGCTCTACCACGAGTCCCAGTAACGTCAGACATGACCTAGGGAGTGTAGCTCTGCGCGTTCCCCCCTGCTCCCTCATCACAGTGTTCTCACCCCCGCCCAGCACCCGGCCTCTGACCCCTCAGTGTAGTTGGAGCGGCCCACGTCCCCCCCTCGTGCCTCTACCCTAGCCCCGGGTTCAACATTTGGTAAAAAAAAAAATGAGAGTTATACTTTTTTTTGTTTTTTTTACTTTTTGTTTGTTTTTGGGTGTTTTTTTTTTTTGTTTTTTTTTTGTGTTTTTTTTTTGTTTTTTTTTTTTGAGTTTTAAACAAAACAAATGCTATCCTATTGCTATGGGCTATTTCTACGCCATAGTCAAGCCACACCTACATGCCAGATGAGATGACACTAACTAGAGTTAGTGCCCTACTGGAATCCACCCCTACTAAATTTTCCCCTCGTTCTTTGCTATGGATATGTGCGGCATAAGCGCAGACACAGCAGTCGAAGTCTCACTACAATTGCTCAAATTGGACTATAATGCACTGCGAAAGTACCGCCACCACAGATCAACAGAATCAAATATATAGAACCTACTACTGGGGTTCGTGTAAAACTGGTGGTGCGTAAGTAAGCTCTTGGTATCTCCTATGGCTATTTTTCTAGCCAAGTAATCAAAGGACACTACAGCCAGATGAATGACACTGAGTTGTGCCTAATTGAATCCAACCCCTACTAATTTTCCCACTTCGTCTTGCCTATGATATGTGCTCACTAGCGCATAACACAGCGGTCGCAAGTCTCACACTACAACTGGCTCAGAATTGGCTAGTACATGCACTGCAGAAAGTACGCCACCGCAATCAACCAGAAATCAATAAATAGAACGCTAACTGTAGGCGTAAAGTAAGCTCTTTGTATTCTCCCTATGGCTATTTTCAGCAAGGTATCAAAGCAACACTAATATGCCAGATGAGATGACACTGAGTTAGTGCCTAATTGAAATCCAACCCCTACGAAATTTTTCCCACTTCGGTCTTTTGCTATGGATATGTGCGTCACTAAGCGCAGACACAGCTGTCGGCAAGTCTCACTAGCAATTGCTCAGAATTCTAGTACATCACTGCAGGAAATCAAGCCACCAGCAGATCAACCAGAAATCAAATCATCAACGCATACTGTAGAGCGTAAGTAAGCTCTTTGTATCTCCTATGGCTATTTTTGTCTAGCCAGATCAAAAGCACACTACTATGCCCAGATGAGATACTGGTTAGTGCCTCTTGAAATCCAACCCCTACTAAATTTTCCCACTCGGTCTTGTATGGATATGTTCGTCACTAGCGCAGAACACAGCGGTCGCAAGTCGACTAACTTGCTCAGAATTGGCTAGTACATCACTGCAAGAAAGTACAGCACCAGCAGAAGATCAACCAGAAATCAAATAATAGAACGCTACTGTAGGCGGACGTAAGCTCTTTGTATTCTCCTTAGGGCTTTTTCTAGCCAAGTATCAAAGCACACTACTATGCCAGAATGAGATTACACTGAGTTCGTGTGCCTAATTGAAATCCAAACCCCTACTAATTTCCCCACATTCGTTCCTTTGCTATGGCTTGGTGCGTCACTAAGCGGCCGCAACACAGCGGTCGCAGTCTCACTACACATTGCTCAGAATTGGCCGAGTAAACATGCCTGCATAAAGTACAGCCACCAGCAGATCAACCAGAAACAAATATATAGAACCGCTACTGTAGCGTAAGTAGGCTCTTTGTATTCTCCTAGGGCTATTTTCTATTTTCTAGCCAAGTAGCCAGCACTACTACTATGCCCGATGAGATGACACTGAGTTAGTGCCCGATGAAATCCAACCCCTACTAAATTTTCCCCTGCGGTCTTTGCTATGGATATGTGGGCCATAAGAGCTAAACACAACGGTAGGCAAGTCCCCCTGCTAATTCCTCACAAATGGTACTAGATGCAAATTTACAATAAAAAGTAAGAACGTTATTGTGCCCTAAGAAGGGCCTGTTGGGTTCTTTTTGAGAATCACTCCTGCCTAACAGTAAGCTAATAGAACACCCCTAACGCTTTCCCTAGACCACAGCAGCCTCTCCCTGCGGCATCCAGACACAGAATGAATCCGACAGCGCGGGCAGCGGCTAGTCTTCCCAGGGCCACCGGATCTCTGGCCAGCCAACCACTGCTATCTACGTGTAGGGGTACCACGTCATGCTGGGTGGATTGTCAGAGTCGCCTGGCTTGTGATTGGCTCTGTTTTCTGGCCGCCAAAAAGCAAAACGGCGGGAGCTTCCATTTTCTCGAGCGGTCGAGTATTCGTCCTAGCAACGGCAGTTTCGAGTACCCTAATGCTCGAACCGAGCCAACAAAGCTCGGACTAGCATGTTCGCTCATCTCTAATCATTACATTATCTTGACTATTATTCACATGAATTTTCTCCCATTTAAATTAATATCTCAATGCCTTCTAATGATTCAACATACTACTATGGTTTGCTGGATCATGGCCATTTTATAGCCTTGTCCCATAACAAGTTTTATATAGAGACCCTATAACCAATTACTCCCTTTAGACTTTCCTTTTTGTTTTTGTGTTTCCATTTTTCACTCCACACGCACAAACCTTCACTATGTATGTTTTTAAAAACGCGCTTTTAACTATGTGCTCCAAAGGACATGTCCTTCGATGTCTTCTTTACTTACTCTTTGGGTCATGATTATGGGAATTTCCCAACTTTAGGTAGTGTTTAATTGTTTTTGTAATACATTTAAAAAAATTAAAACCTACTGTAAAGAAAAAAACATTTCTTAGTTTGCCATCTTCTGATGCTAATAACTTTTTTCATAAATAATTGTTCATCAGAGCGTGTATGAGGTGTAATTTTTTTCAAGATACTGACATCTTTTGGGGACTGCTGACCTTTTTGACCACTTTTTTCAAAAATTTTTTGTATGGTTGCAAAATGGTAAAAGTTGGTTTTCGGTCATATTTTGGGAGCTATTTCTTCCATTTTCAAGGGTCAACTTCGGGAATAACCGTTATTATATTTTGATAGATTGGGGATTTTGACTAATATGACAGGGCCATAATGCTAGCACTGATCACAGGTAATTTACTGTTGGGGTTGGGTTTTTGGCTGCATTATGCAGCAAACATCTGGAATGTATGGAGAAGGGCTCAGCCCGTGAGCCTTCACCATATTCCCTAAACCACTTGACAGTACTCAGAATGTCCACCACATCATTAGACTTAATATTGTATTTCCCCCCATAAAATGAGACCATAAAATAATAATTAAATAGTCCCCTCTTTATAATTGACCCTCCTGACAGTAAAAATATTTTACAAGTAAAGAACAAAGTTTGCCCGCCCTCCACAGTCCCCCAGCCCTGACCCAATATCCTCGAACAAAATTTACCCTGTTTTATCTACACAATCTACATGGACAAACACACAACCCAGGCTTGGATGCAAGCTGTCAGACTAATCAAATGGTGGAAAACTCACCATCAAAATCCATGAAGACTCTTGTGCCTGTTCCTCATCACCGATAAAGCTAAACCCATTTCTGGAACATACTACCTACCTTCTTAGGTCCTCAAGAAAAAGACACATGGCAGTGCTTTGGTAGAATGAAAACAGAGATAAATAGCACAATGTCTGGACACAGACCATGTATGGAGGCAGTGAACTAGTAGTAGATTAAAGGTGCTGCAACTATGTTAGTTGGATCTTGGGATGGAGCTGGCGCTCTGCAGCCAGGCGAGCTTTCGCCAATCCAAGCCCCTGTCTCTAGGCTACTCCCCAAACAGCACTTCTAGAACCTTTTGTATAAGATCAAGTGTAGTACGCGTCTTATAGTTAGGATATGCGGGTGAGGGGAATGTAACCAGATGCGCAAGAAGCGCTGAAATAATATCCCTAAATGGTAAAGTTTGCAGTATATTTTGGGATTACACAGCAGGGTTGGCGACAAAGTTAACAACTTTGATGTGGAATCCCTTTAAAGCTCTTGGGCGTGGTGCCTTTTATACGCCTAGGCTCGCAGTTTCAGCACCGCCTGCTGTGTCGCTTAGCGACGGCACTGCTGCTGTGCCTAACCTACCCGACTGATGGCGCCATGCCCACGGATGGTAATTCGGAGGAGGAGGAGGTGGAGGAGGGGTGGGAGAGGTATATAAGGGGCCTTTGAGACCTGGACCGAGGTAGGCCCCGCAATCCTCTGCGTCGGCAGTATATGACCAGCCCCAGGGTCAGACTCGGTCCCAGCCTGCACCAAGTTAAGTGTAGTAGCGTTCTTATAAGTTTGGGATATGGCGGGTGAGGGGAATGTAAACAGATGCGCAAGAAGCGCATGATGCGCCTGGAGCTGGCGCTCCGCTGCTAAGCGAGCTTTCGCCAATCCAAGCCCCTGTCTCTAGGCTACTCCCCAAACAGCACTTCTAAGAACCTTTTGTATAAGATCAAGTGTAGTAGCGTTCTTATAAGTTTAGGATATGGCGGGTGAGGGGAATGTAAACAGATGCGCAAGAAGCGCTGAAATAATATCTGTAAATGGTAAAAGTTTGCCAGTGTATTTTGTGGATAACACAGCAGGGTGGCGACAAAGTTAACAACTTTGATGTGGAATCCATGAAAACAACCCAAATTTCTGCCTGACACACCTCGTTTGATAAAGGGACGATGTATGGAGGCAGCTATATGGACGACTTTTGGAGGTAGCAATGGAGACAACGTGTGGAGGCTGCTATGGAGACAATTTAATTTGGATAGTGCCTGTATGTGGCAGTCCCAAACATTTTTCAAACCAGAGGAGCAGGTAGGTGGCCCTCCAGTAAAATGGAATAGATTGAGTGCCTGTATGTGGCAGTCCCAAAAATTTTTCAAACCAGAGGAGCAGGTAGGTGGCCCTCCAGTAAAATGGAATAGATTGAGTGCCTGTATGTGGCACTCAAATGGCTATTTTTTGACAGGCCCACTGGCTCTGCTATAGTACTTATTGCATTTAATTTTTCTGGAGGGCCACCTACCCGCGTCCTCTGTTTGAAAAATTTTGTGGATGCCATACAGGCACTCAATCTATCCATTTTACTGGAGGGCCACCTACCTGCTCCTCTGGTTTGAAAAATTTTTGGGACTGCCAAATACAGGCACTCAATCTATTCCATTTTACGGCAGGGCCACCTACCGCTCCTCTGGTTTGAAAAATTTTTGGGACTGCCAAATACAGGCACCAATCTATTCCATTTACTGGAGGGCCACTACCTGCTCCTCTGGTTTGAAAAATTTTTGGGAACAAGCCCCTGTCTCTAGGCTACTCCCCAAACAGCACTTCTAAGAACCTTTTGTATAAGATCAAGTGTAGTAGCGTTCTTATAAGTTTAGGATATGCCGGGTGAGGGGAATGTAAACAGATGCGCAAGAAGCGCTGAAATAATATCCCTAAATGGTAAAAGTTTGCCAGTATATTTTGTGGATAACACAGCAGGGTGGCGACAAAGTTAACAACTTTGATGTGGAATCCATGAAAACAACCCAAATTTCTGCCTGACACACCTCGTTTGATAAAGGGACGATGTATGGAGGCAGCTATATGGACGACTTTTGGAGGTAGCAATGGAGACAACGTGTGGAGGCTGCTATGGAGACAATTTAATTTGGATAGTGCCTGTATGTGGCAGTCCCAAACATTTTTCAAACCAGAGGAGCAGGTAGGTGGCCCTCCAGTAAAATGGAATAGATTGAGTGCCTGTATGTGGCAGTCCCAAAAATTTTTCAAACCAGAGGAGCAGGTAGGTGGCCCTCCAGAAAAATAGAATAGATTGAGTGCCTGTATGTGGCAGTCCCAAAAAGTTTTCAAACCAGAGGAGCAGGTAGGTGGCCCTCCAGAAAAATGGAATAGATTGAGTGCCTGTATGTGGCAGTCCAAAAAAGTTGAGTGGATCAATTATTCAGGTGAGCTTCCTCACCTGGTGGAGATTGGAAATTCTGAGAAATCCAGCCTTTATATCATTTTAATAAGCGTCAGCCTGTCAGCGCTGTCAGTCGACGGCGTGTACGCTAATCGGTGATGATGCCACCAGCTGCACTGAAAACCGCTCGGACAAGCGCTAGCGCAGGGCAGGCAAGAACCTCCAAGGCGTACAGCGCCAGTTCGTGGCCACTATGTCCAGCTTTGAAACCCAGTGTTGTAGGGAGCTGTGTGATCATTTAGGACGATGGGTATGGTCAGCTACGTACTCCCCACCATCTTTCTGCCAGATGTCAAACTTCCACTAGAACTGGTAGTCAGGTCAGTCAGCTTCCTCAAGTCTACAATGAGGAGTGGACTGGATGTTGATCTGTCAGGTGCTGGAGTAACTTTGAGGAGTCAACACAGATGGTCAGTGGCGATGCCGCCATCTCAAGCCTCACCATCCGCTGTTGGCCTGTTGAAAAACTCTCTGGTCAGCATGAAGTCGGAAGCTTTGCGCTCGTCACAAGAGAACAGGGGACAGAATTCCCTTGTTGATAGCCAAAGCACCCTCAGTCTGTTTCTCAGCGCAATCGGAGGAGGTGGAGGGTGTGAGGAGGATGAGAGGAAGGGAGGAGAATGTTGGCGAGACACAAGAGGGGACCATTGGTGAGTCCTTCAGTTTCAGCGTGTATGGGCAGAAGAAGAGGAGTTGGAGGAGTTGAGAGGAGGGAAATGGACAGTCAGGCAGTGGGGGGAGTGAATTCTTACGCGTTGGTACTCTGGCGAATATGGCAGATTTCATGCTAGGCTGCCTATCCCGTGACCGCCGTTCAAAGAATTTATTCCAGCACCGATTACTGGGTGTTCACTTCCTGACCCACGGTACAAGCAAATCTTTCCACTCTCATCCCTGCAGAGGAAGGAAGTGTGAGAATGCATGAATACCAGCAGGCCTGGTGCACAAGCTGAAACAGTATTCACCTTCTGACAGCGTAGCGGACAGAGTGCGTAGTTCTGGGGACAAGTAGCGAGGGAGAGTAGGACGAGCAGGCAGTTTGTCCAGCACTGGCAAGGGTACGCTTTACAAGGCTTTGCCAGCTTTATGTCACCCCAGCAAGACACTGTCAACTGTCCCCAGTCTCGCAGAGTAGGGGATGACTTACAGAAAGATGGTGGGAGTACGTAGCTGACCATACCATCGTCCTAAATGATCACACAGCTCCCTACAACACTGGGTTTCAAGGCTGGACATAGTGGCACGAACTGGCGCTGTACGCCTTGGAGGTTCTTGCCTGCCCTGCATGTTAGCTGCCCTTGTCCGAGCGGTTTTCAGTGCAGCTGGTGGCATCATCACCGATTAGCGTACACGCCTGTCGACTGACAGCGCTGACAGGCTGACGCTTATTAAAATGAATTAAAGGCTGGATTTCTCAGAATTTCCAATTCCACCAGGTGAAGGAAGCTAACCTGAATAATTGATCCACTCCTCCTCCTCCTATTTTCCTCCTCTCCTCCTCTTGTACAGTAAAGCAGAGGAAAAATGGCTATTTTTGAAGAGGCCCACTGGCTCTGTATAGTACTTCATGCATTTAATTTTTCATGGTGGGGGCCACCTACCCGGTCCTCTTGTGAAACAATTTTGTGTGTGCCACATACAGGCAACCAATCTATTCCATTTTACTGGAGGGCCACTACCTGCTCCTTGGTTTGAAAAAATTTTTGGGACTGCCACATACAGGCACTCACCATCATTCCATTTACTGCAGGGCCACCTACCTGCTCCTCTGGGTTGAAACATTTGTGGGACTGCCACATACAGGCACTACTTCATTCCATTGTACTGGAGGGCCACTACCTGCTCCTCTGGTTTTGAAAAATTTTTGGACTGCCACATACAGGCACTCAATCTATTCCATTTTACGGAGGCACCTACCTGCTCCTCTGGTTGAAAAATTTTTGGGACTGCCACATACAGGCACCAACTTATCCATTTTACTGGAGGGCCACCTACCTGCTGCATCTGGTTTGAAAAATGTTTGGGACTGCCACATACAGGCACTATCCAAATTAAATTGTCTTCAAGCAGCCCTCCACACGTTGTCTCCATTGCTACCTCCAAAAGTCGTCCAATAGCTGCGCTCCCTACATCGTCCCTTATCAAACGAGGGTGTCAGGCAGAAATTTGGGTTGTTTTCATTGGAGTTCCACATCAAAGTTGTATACTTTGGTCGCCACCTGTGTGTGTATCCACAAAATATACTGGCAAACTTTTACCATTTAGGGATATTATTTCAGCGCTTCTTGCGCATGCTGTTTTACATTCCCCCACCCGGCATATCCTAAAATTTAATGAACGCTACTACACATTCGGATCTTATACACAAAGGTTTTCTAGAAGTGCTGTGGGGAGTAGTGAGCTAGAGACAGGGTGGTTTGGGCAGCGGCCTTGGCCATTGGCGAAAGCCGCGCTGGCAGCGGATGCGCAGCTCCATGCGCATATGGCTTGCGCATTGTTTACATTCCCTCACCCGCACCATACTCCAAACTTAAAGACGCTACTACACTTAACTTGGTGCAGGCGGCGGGACCGAGTCTTGACCCTGTGGCTGGTCTCATAACTGCCGACGAGAGAATTGCGGGCCTACTCGGTCCAGGTCGTCAAGGTCCTACTATACTCCTCCCACCCCCTCCACCATCCTCCTCCTCCCGAATACCATGCGGGCATGGCGCCATCAGTCGGTAGCTCTAGGCACAGCAGCAGTGCCGTCGGCTAAGCGACAGCAGGCGGTGTGAAAATGCTGAGCCTAGGCGATAAAAGGCACACCGCCAAGAGCTATTCCAGGGCATTCCACATCAAGCTTGTACTTGGTCGCCCACCCTGCTGTGTATCCACAAAATATACTTGAACACTTTTACCATTTAGGGATATTATTTCAGCGCTTCTTGCGCATCTGTTTACATTCCCCTCACCGCCATATCCTAAACTTATAAGAACGCTACTACACTTGTCTTATACAAAAGGTCTTAGAAGTGCTGTTTGGGGAGTAGCCTAGAGGACAGGGGCTTGGATTGGCGAAAGCTCGTGGCTGCCGAGCGCCAGCTCCATCCCAAGATCCAACTAACAAGTTGCAGCACCTTAATCTCTACTAGTCACTGCCTCCACATGGTTCCCTTATCAAACTCGGCTGTGTCGGTCAGAATTTTGGGTTGTTTCATGGATTCCATGTTAACTTTGTCGCCACCCTGCTGTGTAATCCACACAAATATACTGGGAAACTTTTATCATGTGTAGCGATATATTTGAGCGCTTTGCTCACCTCCTTTGGTTCCTCTCTGCCACCCATGGTTGAAGCCTGAGTCCATTTAGGGTATGTGCCATGCCACTCTCTAGCCTGCCGCTGCTGCCGCTGCCTCTCCATGCCGCCCATATAGTGTCAGGGTCAATATTGAGATGTTTTAGATGCTATCTAGCTTATTCTGTCACTTGTCATGGCCATGTGTTGCCCATAATTTTGGCAAATGGTGCGATTAGGCAGCCTTAGAGGCATCCATGATGGCCCCTGCTGTTCCTGTCCATTTCCGTGGTGTTTCCTCCTTTTCTGAGGTTCCGGTGCTTGGCCAAGCTTCCCTTGCAGAGCCTTGTCCCCTGAAAAATGCTGAGTCTCCCATTGACTTCAATGGGGTTCGTTATTCGAGACGAGCACTCGAGCATGGGGAAAAAGTTCGTCGAATAACGAGTACCCGAGCTTTTAGTGTTCGCTCATCTCTATTACATGATTAATAATATTAACAGGGCAGGTGGTTTTATGCTGTGCATGAGCTGTATAATATCACACACACACACAAATATCTATTTACACTTTGTGTATATGCGGGGGACACAATATAGTCAGTTGTGCTCTGAAGGTATTATTATTTAGGAGCCCAGGTTATTACAGGGAACACATACTGTGGTGTTTTAGGAGCGCAATGGAGATGCGTTCAAGATCTGGAAGATATGATCAGCAGCAACAAATCCTAGGCAGGGAAATTTGTCATGAGGCTCTTCTGTTTTAAAATGCTATAGTAATTGGATGTGATTGACTAAGACAAGGCCTCTAAGGTTGCTGCCGAGGCAACGCATTTTACTTACAAAATAAATTTGTATCCATAAATTTTTAGATCTCCTAAATATGTCCTTAAATGGAACTTTCACAACCGCCTTCAAATACCTATTTAGAACATTAGAAATGTTCTCCACTAGTCCCCACCATAAACTGAGTAATCAATGTCATTATTTTCAGCTCCAGCCCAAAACCTCCTACCTGACAGCTGAGAACCTAATTAGCATACTTGATACTGATAATATGCTTATGGGCTAGAGAGAAAATATTAAGAGCGCCCTAAGAAAAGTAACAGTGCCTATTAATGAAGAAATGATGTTGGTGAAGGTGATGAAAGGTCATCTTTAGATCTTTAGAGTGTAAATCTGCCATTCTGGAAATTTGCAACCTTCATTTGCTTTATAAACTTTGTACCTTTCAAGAAGAAGTAAGGCATATTTTGTGATCAGTGGCATACTCTATGTTTTTAGGTTTCCCATCCTGATACTGAAAAACACTGAAGATATTAAATGCATAAAAGGGAATAAGCGCGGCATTGGATTCTCCAGACTAGAAGACGACCCCAAGCAGGCTGACTCTTTGTGGAAGACTAGTGATTTTGTTGTTGTAAGCTGATTTGCATGACAACAAGTACAGTCTGCCTCACATTGCCCAGCGTTCTCACCGCCACAGGAAGAAATAGAAAGAAGATATTCCAGAAGGGGATTTTCTCCACTTATGATGTTGCTTATGGTTTTCAGATAAAATGAACCTTCTCGCAATGAAATATGCATTACTTCCTACCGGACTGGATGCGTCTGAAAATCATGCATCACACCGCACAATCATGTAGACATACACTTAACCATTGCCTGGTAAATAGTATTTTTTGATGCCCTCATAAATGCTTGTCGTAAATGATGTTTTTTTTTAATCGGGACCTACTCTTACCTACACACTGGAAATTGCTAACGTAAGATTAACAGTAGTAGTTTTTTGTAGTGCCACCAATGCAGGTAATAATAATAGTAGAAGGCGGTGCCCTACTTAAAAACACCCAACTTACAGACCGACCCTAGTTACAAACGGACCCCTGGATGTTGGTAATTTAATGTACTTTAGTTACAGACTACAATAAACAAATATCTAGCAGTTATCAAGGTCTCTGCAATTAAGTTTTATATATCTGGGTCTTAGGACAATCCAAACATTTTATAATTCACAATTGTCAACTAGACCAAAAAAATTTGTCTGGGGTTTACAATAATAAAATATACAGTTCCGACTTACAAACAAATTCAACTTAAGAACTACAGAAAGTAGTAATTTGTTGGTGCATTATGCAGGACAAGTGCAGGAATACTGAAGGACACTTTTTCTTATTTTTTAAGTATTGTCAAAATCAAACCTGGTGAGTGGGTTTGCTGGTGTGTTCCAGGTTCCACCAAAAGTGCCTATATTATATCCACTATCTGCCTACATACTTATCAGACATATATAATAACAGCTCATCAGGCATTCTAATTTCTGTCATGTGATAGATCTAGCCCTCAATCATATTTTCTCTTAGGCAGAGAAACCATAACCCATGTTTTTATTAATTGCAAGTGAAACTTAACTCAAATTTCATGCTGCTACCCTGGTATCCTTTAGTGAAGAGAAGTCCAATACTTTATTATTTTTGACCTATCCTTAGGATAGGTGAAAAAATATATGCTCACCAGGGTCCACCTTCTGCTAAACCCACAGAGGAGCTGATAGTAACTGACACAGTTTACCAGAACTATAAAAAGCTCCACTCAGTGTATAGTGGTTGGAGTAAGGTACTGCATGCGTAAGCTTCGTTTACTTAAAGGGAACTCCGTCATCAGGGACCTCATTTCACTAAAGACAGATTGTAAAAGCCCATGACACCTGCAGTGCATATCGCCTCTCTGCCTTTCTAAGCATGCATCCAATATAATTTTGTGTTATATAACTACTCTTGCATCCTGACAAAATCCTGGGGTGTCAAAGTGGCTGGACTTTGGTTTGGAGCATTTCAAAAAACACAATGTGACTTGTCTGAGCTGCAGACTGCTCCATCTTTGTGCTCCTGTAAGAGCTGTCCCTCTAGCACTGATGTCCTCTCACCAGCCTGTGACCTCTGAGAAGGAGCAGGAGGAGGATGCGTACAGGAGCACAAGGGGGGGGGCTAAGATCGGGAAGGAGTAACAGACAGCACATGGTTTTGTTTTGAAATGCATCCAAACCAAAGTCAAGCCCCTGTGACTACCCAGGAATTTGTCAGGGTGCAAGGTAGTTATAACACAAATTGATTGTAATGCAAATGGGCTTAGAAAAGACAGAAAAGGTGTCATACAATGCAGCTGTAGGGCTTCTGTAACGTCTTTAGTGATGAAAAGAGGAGGCCCTGGTGACCAGGTTCCCTTTAAATATATCAGTGTCATGGTACATTATAGCTCCAATGGGAGAGAGTGGGATGGCTAGATGGATCCCAAAATCAAATATTGAAGACTGAGGTTTAAAAAAGGGACCATGCAAGGTGCCGAGGACAGGACTAGTGATATATGAGCAAGGGGCAGGTAGAGATGAGACTCCATATATCATATATAAATTATCCCAAAGTACATCAATAGTAAGTCATGGTCAACTCCTTTTACGGAGGATTTCCTAGCTTGTACCAGCGTGCAACTAATTAATGATCTTATATAGGATAATATATCTATATAATATAATAATAATAAAGATATAAGAGTTTAGTTTGTGTTATTCATTGAAAAATAAGAGAATCTCTGTCATTGTTTGCACATTTTTAAAATACAAATGATTGAGGATGGTTTGTATTAAAAATTTTACTTACTGAGAACATAACGACAACGGTGTTGAATTATGTTAACACTTAAACTTTGTTTTTGCCATAATATACAGAAAAAAATGGTATTGGGTCTGTGCATCATATTTCCAAAGCCCGAACCCAGGTACAAAAACAAAACTGTCGACATGACTCATTTATCCAATGTCAGGCACTTTCTACAGCAGTGGTCTGACCTGGCGTTTGCTGATGAATTGTCCGGTCGGAGAATAGTGTTATTATGTCTGTTGTGTAAAACCAGAGCCACACAGGTCAAATAGGGGCCTCAGATATAAAGGAAAGTATGCCATGTGGATCTGTGATCTGGCCTGTATATAGCTCTAGAGGAAAGGATACTCAGCAGATTAAATTAATTGTAAATGTTTTCGACGCATTATAATATATAAGCATCGCTCTTCCAAACCTTGCGAGCTACGCGTCACAGAAACACTACCGGAAGGCATTGACCATTGATGCTGTCCTGGCGTAACGTGTATTGGTATAAGTGTGGACTGTTGCTAGCACTGAAGTTTTTGGGACTAACGGGACATGACTAACACACGAAAGCGATCCAACGAACATAGCAAGGACAGACCATCTAACCCCAGTGGCGAGTACAAGTGTCTTCCACCGGTCAGGTGACAGCGGACACGCTGACAAGTAGGACTCACTTGTATGTAGTATTTTTTGATTATTTGATTGTCTATGTATTATTATAACAGTCTACAATCGCTCTGCGCTGCTGGTAAACTCTGGATAACATGGTCAGTGTTGAATTCCACCTCGTGGGCACGTCGCACAACAGTCGGTGAGCGGGCAGTTGGAGGCGGCGCTGCGCTGCCCTGAGAGTGGCAGCATCTGGGCTGGACTTCCTGAAATGCGCACAGATGCGGCGCACCTTCGTGAGCAAATCAGACAGATTGGGGTATGTCTTGAGGAAACGCTGAACTATCAGATTTAACACATGGGCCAGGCATGGCACATGTGTCAGTCTGCCGAGTTGCAGAGCCGCCACCAGGTTACGGCCGTTGTCACACACAACCATTCCCGGCTTGAGGTTCAGCGGTGCCAGCCACAGATCAGTCTGCGCCGTGATGCCCTGTAATAGCTCTTGGGCGGTGTGCCTTTTGTCGCCTAGGCTCAGCAGTTTGAGCACCGCCTGCTGTCGCTTAGCGACGGCACTGCTGCTGTGCCTAGAGCTACCGACTGATGGCGCCATGCCCACGGATGGTAGTTCGGAGGAGGAGGTGGAGGAGGGGTGGGAGGAGGAGGAGGCATAGTAGGCCTGAAACACCTGGACCGAGGTAGGCCCCGCAATCCTCGGCGTCGGCAGTATATGACCAGCCGCAGGGTCAGACTCGGTCCCAGCCTCCACCAAGTTAACCCAATGTGCCGTCAGCGATATATAGTGGCCCTGCCCGGCAGCACTCGTCCACGTGTCCGTGGTCAGGTGGACCTTGTCAGAAACGGCGTTGGTCAGGGCACGGATGATGTTGTCTGACACGTGCTGGTGCAGGGCTGGGACGGCACATCGGGAAAAGTAGTGGCGGCTGGGGACCGAATACCGAGGGGCGGCCGCCGCCATGAGGTTGCGAAAGGCCTCGGTCTCTACTAGCCTATAGGGCAGCATCTCCAGGCTAAGCAATCTGGAGATGTGCACATTAAGGGCTTGGGCGTGCGGGTGGGTTGCACTATATTTGCGTTTCCGCTCCAGCGTCTGGGGTATGGAGAGCTGAACGCTGGTGGATGCTGTGGAGGATCGTGGAGGCGACGATGGGGTTTTTGTGCCAGGGTCCTGGGCAGGGGGCTGACTAGCAGCTGACACAGGGGAAGGAGCAGTGGTGTGCACGGCCGGAGGTGAACGGGCTTGTTGCCACTGAGTGGGGTGCTTAGCATTCATATGCCTGCGCATACTGGTGGTAGTTAAGCTAGTAGTGGTGGAACCCCTGCTGAGCCTGGTTTGGCAAATGTTGCACACCACAGTCCGTCGGTCATCCGGTGTTTCCTTAAAGAACCTCCACACTTCTGAAGATCTAGCCCTCGCCGCAAGAGCCCTCACCACGGGAGCTTCACTAGTTGACAGTGGCGCTGATGCACCAGCTCTGGCCCTGCCTCTCCGTCTGGCCCCACCACTGCCTCTTCCAACCTGTTCAAAAAAGCTTTATTTATTTTTTTTACTTTTTTTACAGTTACTAACATTTTAGCTTGAACAAGTGATCTTCTGATCACTTGTTCAAGCTCTTTTACAGCTTACACAGTGCAATACAGATGTATTGCACTGTGTAATGTAAGAACGTTATTGTAGCCCTAAGAAGGGCTGTTGGGTTCTTTGAGAATCACTCCTGCCTAACAGTAAGCTAATAGAACACCCTAACGCTTTCCCTGACCAGCAGCAGCTCTCTCCCTAGCGGCATCCAGAGACAGAATGATCCGAGCAGCGCGGCCAGCGGCTAGTCTATCCCAGGGTCACCTGATCTGGCCAGCCAACCACTGCTATCGACGTGTAAGGGTACCACGTCATGCTGGGTGGAGTGCAGAGTCTCCTGGCTTGTGATTGGCTCTGTTTCTGGCCGCCAAAAAGCAAAACGGCGGGAGCTGCCATTTTCCTCGAGCGGCGCGAAAGTTTCGTCGGCAACGAGCAGTTTCGAGTACCCTAATGCTCGACCGAGCATCAAGCTCGGACGAGCATGTTCGCTCATCTCTAATCATTAATTATCTTGACTATTATTCACCAATGAATATTTCTCCCATTTAATTAATATCTGCAATGCCTTCCTAATGAGTCAACTATACTACATATGGTTGCTGGATCATGCATTTTATATTCCTTGTCCCATAACAATTTTTATATAGAGACCCTATAACCAATTACTCCCTTTATGACTTAGCCCTTTTTTGTTTTTGTGTTTCCATTTTTCACTCCACACCTTCAACTATGTATTTTTACGGCTTTTACTATGTGCTCCAAAGGACATGTCTTCTTTACTCTTTGGGTCAGTATGATTATGGGAATTCCAAATTTATGTAGGTTTAATTGTTTTGTAATACATTTAAAAAAATTAAAACCTACTGTAAAGAAAAAAACATTTCTTAGTTTTGCCATCTTCTGATGCTAATAACTTTTTCATAAATAAGTGTTCAGAGCTGTATGAGGTGTAATTTTTTTCAAGATGAGCTGACATCTTTTGGGGACTGCGTGACCTTTTGACCACTTTTTCAAAAATTTTTTGTATGTTGCAAAATGGTTAAAAGTTGAGTTTCGGTCATTTGGATGCTATTCTCCATTTCAGGGTTCAACTTCGGGAATAACCGTTATTATATTTTGATAGATTGGGGATTTTGACTAATATGACAGTGCCCATATGCTAGCACTGATCACAGGTATTACTGTTGGGTTTTTGCTGCATTATGCAGCAAACATCTGGAATGTATGGAGAGGGCTCAGCCCGTGAGCCTTCACCATATTCCCTAAACCAACGTGAAGTACTAGAATGTCACCACATCATTAAGAGCTTAATATCTGTATTTCCCCCATAAAAATTGAGACCACTAAAAATAAATAATTAAATAGTCCCCTCTTTATAAATTGACACCTCCTGACAGTAAAAATATATGTACAGTAAAGACCAAAAGTTTGACCCGCCCTCCACAGTCACCAGCCCTGAACCCAATATCCCGAACAAAATTTACCCTGTTTTATCTACATGGACAAAAACACAACCCAGGCTTGTAGCAAGCTGTCAGACTAATCAAATGGTGGAAAACTCACCATGCAAAATCCATGAAGACTCGTGTGCCTGTTCAGCATCCACCGATAAAGCTAAACCCATTATCTGGAACCTACTAACCTACCTTCTGAGGTCCTGCAAGGAAAAAGGACACATGGCAGCTGCTGGTAGATGGAACAGAGATAAATAGCACAATGCTGACACAATAGAAGATCAAAAAAGGGAGAAATAGTAAAATCACAAACAGATAACAAAGTAGCAAATAAAAAATGAGCCACAGGAAGTTAATCTTCGGCAAAGAGGTCTAGCACCAAGGTAGTTTCTAGGAGGATAATATCAACCCTTGCCTGCTTCTCAAACTAGATCTGCGGCCAAAAATACACCGAATTTATTTAAAAGTGTACACCCCTCAAAAAATATGGTGCATATAATGAGTCATGAGGAAGCCTTATACCCCCCTGCTGTATTTCTTTTTTTTTTTGGCATAAATCTGACCCACTCATAGACTGCATAGCATGTAGCTTTGGACTTTGTTATACACATTGCAACTCATCAAAATAGCTTTTAATGTGAATGTTACAAGGTAGGTAGGTAGTCTGTGCTTTCTTCACAAATCTTTTGTTGTGCCTCATAATTTGTAGCTCGACACAATGTCCTGTTTTGTTTGTATTCAAGCTACAGTCAAGACCATATCAATTCTCTGAAGACATTTCATTGAACTAAAATGTCCTCATATGATTTGCCATAAAAACATTTGAAACCATAAATTGGTGATGTATGGAAACACTGCTATTCATGTTCTTTGCTTACATTTCTATATCTCTCACTAGGTGTAGATGCAAACTTCAATGTTCATTATAGCTCCAGACCATAAATTACTTATGTCAGGCTTTATTCACACAGTTTTAGTCCGGCTAACATTTATGTTATTTTTCATGCTTTTATTTGACCTTTACATTTTGGGAAAAATAAAAATCTGAGGCTGTAGGTCAATGAAAAAAACTTATACATGGTGCCATAATGTTTTTCACTGACGCCACTATTGGTTATTGTAAAGAACCCTTAGAACCGCTCTCCAATTTATTATAAAGATTTCATTCACTTCCCCCCGTTTAGAAATAGGCATAAAGCTACACATGTGTCTTCAGTCTCATTCAACAGAATGGTGGTGGTGCTCGAGTAGGCCACACTATTATGGTAGCTTGTGCTACGATAATAGCTGTAGTAAGCTACTTGTGGGAGATTATAGGGAATAATGCCAATCATAGTCACATAATTTTACAATTGGGACTACCATTGTGTGGCATAACTAGAGGACATCAGTAATGATGAAGCTTATATAATGTTTACAGGTAAAATAACCTCATGGATATGTTTGTGAGGCTCCATGAAACATCATTTATAACTAGCTGTTCTAACTCTTTGACACTATTAGTATATTTCTCCACTAGAAATTGGTAGTCTAAGATCATCCCCTTGTCTTTGGCTGGCCAATCAAAGTTAAGGGAAGAGTGACCCAAACTGCTCACATTGCTCTAGAAATCTGAAACCCCTCACCCCCAGCTGAGATCAGTGGGGACTACCAAAGCACAGTGTGCATGGAGTAGCTGGAGAAAAAAAAATAATACAAAAAATGTAATCAAAACAAAATTTTGGTTTGATTCAAATTTTTTTTTTTTCATTTTTTAATTAAAAGGAGAATGGAATTTTCGAAGAAACGGATAAGAAACATTAAAATGAAAAGGATAGTATAAAATGTAATGAAAAATTATATAAAAAATAATGAAATTTCAAAATATTGTTGAAACTTATTTGTGTATTAAATGGGATGTATAAATACCTGATCCTGTGGAATATTTTACTATAGAAGTAGCTTTTGTATAACACATTGTAAGACTGTTGTATTAATTCTTGCACTGATTCTTTACATTCATTTTTTAAAGAGTAATCTCACATCTTTCTAATGACTGTTTTGAAAAATAGTAACATTCAAAGATTTTTTATTACATTATTTTAAAATGTGTTAAGTTGACCTTGTTCACATAGTTTTTTTTTAGTATTGTAAACATATACAATGGTATTGTTATCAGCAGGGAACACATTTTGCTCTACACTTGACCCTAATACCGGAGGGAATATTATTTTGAATCAAGATTGAATTGTAACTTTTTATTGCAGCATCAGATCAAACTAAAAGAATTAAACTACACTCCCAGCTTACACCTTGTAGGGATATGTGCAATGTGTCTTGTAACTTAGTGATTTGTTTCATAGTTTATACGGTTGAAAAAAGACACTTGTCCATCAAGTTCAACCAAGGAAGGGTAGGGATTGGATCCCTACTATTATTATTTGTTTATGCCAAAGGCCTTTTTGTTTTCACATTTCAGTTTTTTACAACCCAGGTTGTACCCCTCACACAGGCAGTACTTTTTTCTATTTTACTGTTGACAGAGACATATGAAGGCTTGTTTTCTACAGGACAACTTGTACTTACTAGTGGCACCATTTCATTTGCCATCCCATGAACAGGCAAGCTGGAAAAAATTCCAATGCATTGGAATTGACAAAAACAACTCAGTTGCATTATTTTCCTGTGGGGATTGTTTTCACCCCTTCCGTGTATTTTTCAAATGACCCATCCCCTTTATATGTTTTATCAGTTTGATATTGAATATAGTAAACTTATAAAGTTGCTATGCTTCAATTCCTTTATAAAATGTAAATATTTTGAAAATTCTTTGCATCACTGTAACTTATATTTCAGTGTACTGTGTTGTGTGTGGTGTCATTTTTGCGGGATAAGCTGATGTTTTCATTGATAACATTTTTGGGGATAGTTTTTCCTTTCGTCCATTTTTTATTAAATATTTTATGGGTAGTCCCCGGAAGCTTGTAACAGATATCACTGAGAAACAGATGACAGCCGGAGGTGAGTGATAAAATCAATGATGGTAGTGGAAATGGACCACTGTTTAAGTGGCGCAGTGTGACTCAACTCTGTCATTTACTGTATGAGGTGACCTACCATGATCGGTGCCAGCACATGATTATACAGCATACAGCAAACACCTGCCATGTATAGAGGGGGCATAGCCTGCGTTCCCTCTCCATACAGCCTTAAGGACACTGCACCATACTATTAGCATGCACAATGTTAAACAGTTCAAGAAACCCCAAATATCTTTATATCTTTACTTTTCCAAGCCACAAAGCCTTATGTATAGAGGTATAGCCATCTGTGCCATGGGAGTAGCATTCAAGGTCCTTGTGCCTAAAGGGGTAACATTGGATGTATGTGAGGCCCTGTTACAGATTTACATTGGGGTCTTCAAGCTACATTTCTCTGCCTCTGTGAGTAGCCTAAAAATACTATAAACTACATGTATTCATGTTTATTGTGAACACTGCATCATTATTGCCACAGGACAAAGAAAACTATGACTGTAGTCAATTATGAGAGAAAAAGCCCTCCTTTTGTATCGGCCATCTTTTAATGAGTGCCTTTGTGTGTAGTGTGTAACAATTGACTCCGTCTACTGCAAACTGCCTTAATAACTCGCAATGAGATGTACATCGTCTCCGCACATCGCATCACACAAAGAAGAAAATAAACAGCAATCTGCCAAGAGTTTTACTTACTTTGATCCCTTGCAATCTTCTCTTAACTTCTATGCATTATTTTTCTGCAAGTGATTCATCATAACAATGTTATCCCACTGTGCAAGCAGAATGAACAAGATGTACACGCTACATGCGCTCTAGAGTAATTGTAGTAAAACATCGCTATTGAAGAACAAAATTACCCTGAATTTTAAGATGTTTTAATTTCACACTTCTCAAGCAGTGACTGTTTTGGGGCAAGTAGATTCAAATCATTGCCCATTCAGGAGTATTACACTAAACACCACAATTTTCCTTTTTCTGAAATTTAAAGGGAAATGTTCTGATTGTATAGATGAGGGTTTAGCTGTATTTTTCTCCAGTAAGTAGTTTGGATTTTGAGATTTCTCCTTCCTAAAGTTGATTATTTTATATAAATCACAGAATAGGGAACATAAAACAGAATTTTTACATTTGAAGCTTAGAAGTAGGATATATTTTTCCATTGTACCCCTTCTTCCCATGCAACTATTTCCTTCAGTCTTGTTTTAAGAAGCTGAAGTCACTGGAAGCTCAAATTTTCCTTTTTTTATATTCTTATTTTATTTTATAACTAAAATCCAATACAGACAACGCGTTTCACATTCTGAAGCGAACACTTTGATCTGACAAAGAATTTGTTTAACCCTTGGAACCTCTTGCTACCGGAGATTTGCTATATGGATTGTTACTCCAAACCAAGTATGGAATGGACCTGATGCTGACAGCAAAAATCAGATTGTTCTTTTATGTCTTCAAGAGTGTTGTGCCTGATCTTGCACATGGGAACACTCTTCCTCTCTTTTTTGTATTCCCAATGTAATTTGTACTAGGATCTAGTACATCTTTCATGTTTATCTTCTATTATCAATCTACCTATGATCTATGTATTTCCTATAACATTCTCATACAGCCCCATATTACAGATTGCCTTACCATACTACTGTTTGTAAACTACAACGTGCTATTATTGTGCAGGTCTAAAGGGAGAAAACTTACTGAATGTGACTGTTCATAACATAGTTTGATTTTGGGGCCCCACTTAGTTTTGCCCAGGGCCCCACTTTGTCTAAAACTGGCCTTGGATATATGGATCAATTAACATTGTGCTACCATTCCTCTTGCCACTGGGGTAATTCCATTCAAAGACTGATACTGGGAGCATTGGCTGGATAATTTGAAAGTATTGGGACACATCCCAGTATACTCATAGATTTCTTTGCAATATTTCTATGCAGAACCAGTTTCTTACTATATTTGAGTTCATATAAGAATATGGTACTATTTGAGATCAGTAAGTACTTTCAACTCTGTGAGTCCATATATAATACGTAACTGGTACCTTTATAACTACTCTTTGCATTTAGCAGCATTAAAAAGGGGTATTCCGGGAATATGAACGTCTGATACAAAAGCCCATAATGCTATAAATAAATGAATATAACAATACTCAATGTCATTAGTCACAAAATGGAGCTTAAAAATGGTTGATTTTATGATTCACAAAATGTTATAAGCTTTCTAAAGTAGGCAGCGTTATAACCAAGATGGCCGCCACTGGAAACTACATGTCCCGTGATCCTTTAGTTCTCAGTAACTCCGACTCCCTCTCATGCACTGCTACCAGTGATGATGTAACACATGTTCTTGCTCTGTTACCATAGTAACAATGTGTAACTGTCATCACTGCACATTGCCCCACTGAGGTGACATCTCACCACAACACTGGCCATACTGAATGCACTGCAACCAACCAACTACAGCCAAAAATAGTGGTGATCACATGACCTGCCCAGACAGGCTGCTTTCCACCACATGCTTCATCATAAATAAGACATTGTTAAGCAGTGTGTATGTCGCTTATACTAAATCATTTACACTACAAAATAGGCATACATAATGCCAGTAGCCCACCCAACTCCCTGTTCAAAAAGTGGCAAATGTGGCAGAAAAACTCTACCTTTGCATATACAGTTTGTTGCTTTAATGAAATTTTTTAAACTCACAAAGGCAAGATTAACCCTTTTTTACATCGAAAAAAGTAAGAGATTGGGAATTCCTGAAAAGCCGAGCACAAGCATTGTAAAGCATATACCTTAATCAAACACACTTTGCATAATCCAGT
Source organism: Engystomops pustulosus (assembly GCA_019512145.1). NCBI lineage: Eukaryota > Metazoa > Chordata > Amphibia > Anura > Leptodactylidae > Engystomops > Engystomops pustulosus. The sequence goes on along the minus strand of CM033644.1, from coordinate 44,065,725 downwards.
GTGTGCATTTGCTGCACTCTGCACTCTCATTTACATCTTTTCGTGATATCTCGCGTTCAGTTAAGGACGTATTATAGTAAAACTGGCGAGCGTTCCAAGCAAATTAATAAAACAGTCACAACACAAGATTATTTCCATAATGATCGTCCAAAGTTGACAGGTCAGGAGAAGTAGCAGTCGCTTGTGAAGACATGGTTGTTTCTCTTGACAGGGCAGAGGAAGCGTAACAAAGACCTTGCAGCTATACTGGCATGGCCTGGCTTATTGAAATACTTGTTTTCATGTAGGGTGTTAATGCCAAGTTGGATTTAGATGCACTAGTGATTCCAGTCTTAGAAGCAAATCCTAACCTTCTGCTATCCGCTTATGCAAATTAACCCAAATCTTCCAACTGAGCGTAATAAGCATGCAGGTATGGAGAACAAACGTCTTCTTTTAACTTTTTTCAACTGATATTGGTTAGTTCTAATTCTCTATGTACATGGTAATACAAAACTTTGTGTTCACATCATGATGGATAAGATTGATGTGATCAGTCAGGGCAATTTCTAGCTATTTGGAGTAGGTGAAGGGACAACTCCATCCTACATCTGCTCAATGTTATTCAAGAGTACAAGTTTCTGCATCTTTAAGATGTGGGTGTTATTGCTAATGAAAGCCCAGCACCAGACTCCTTTTCTTTGGTCCCATGAAGCACCCTCAGGGGTGTAACTAGAGGGGTAGCAGCTATAACAGCCGCTATGGAGCACACATAGTCAGGGGGCCCTGGCATTTGGGGTATTGGGTGTGTATTGGGAGCATATATGCTGTATGTCTTTATATAGTACTGTATGTAAATGTATGTTTATTTTCTGTATGTGTGTATATATGATGTGTATATGTTCTATATATGTGTGCGTGTGTGATGTTTACATGCTGTGTGGGTGTATATGATGTATTTATATGTAGTATGTATAGACTGTATGTATGTTTATGCTGTGTGATATGAATGTATATAAGTCTATAAATGTTTGAATATATGAGTGTATAACTGTGTGTGATGGCAACTCATGTGTGAGCACACAAATATGTATATTTTTTTTAAAGGGGATAGGGGGCTCCATTCAGAAAGACATACATACAGTAAAACCGCTTTGAGACAGACACTCGCAAATGCACAAATTCTTTTATTGGGGGGGGGGGGGGGGGGGGGTCTAGTATATGAAAATGGACCCAATCCATAAAACATAGTGGAGCTAAAATTATCACAGGAAATGAATCTGAATGAAAAGGTGGGCCACATGGAGAAGCAGAGACAATCTTCTGGAGAGATTCCAATGAATAAGATGAATTCTATAGATATACTAGAATAAGATTGTGGTGTAAGGCTTGAAATGCATTGTGGAGTATATCTGTGTCTGTACCTGGCCTTAATATGGGACACATTTTGTACCTTTTTAAGATGTTCGAATAAAGAGTTATATTTTACAGAGGTTATCACCAATTATTTGCACTGAAATCAAGCCTCTATATCTTTTTTGACTAATGTGGAATCTTTCAGAATATAAAATTAAATTATAGTCATCCCGTCACTGTTCTGCATAACAGGTTAATGACAGCCTGTGGGCCAAAATCCTCACAAGTGTTTCTTGCACCTGAGCAAACCACAAGATTTGGAGCAACCACTGTCAAGCACAATTGTTATCTGGACTTGGTTTACAGAAGGGGACACTCGGCAGTGTTTGAGTTGACCATTAATGTTTTTGTATACAAAAGTATTCTACAGTAAAATGCAACAGCTAAAGCTTGACTGAAATTACCTAGTAAAACAGAACAATAATATCGAGCACCAAGAAAAAAGGCAAGTCCAAAACTAGACCTCAACACATAATTGAAGAGAGACCTTAAAGGAAATCTACCACTGGACCTGACCACACTTCCCTCTGGGCTCTGTGCTACTGATGCCGGCACATAATTTGGTTAGGGACAAATACCTATAGTTTAATCAATAAAAGGTTTTTCTGATATATTTAAATGAGACTTTAGCGCTCCACACACGTCACCAGGCCAATTCCGTGCTCCCCCGATATGTGATTATTCTCGCCTGCTTGTTCTGTTCCTCCTCCTGCTGCTGAAAGCTGTTAATGTCACTCGGCTATTGGCACTTCTCGCGCATGTGCCTTCACATAATCTCACCCAGCGGCCTTCTCACTGTGGCTTCACAGTCCATTTTTTTTTTAATAAACTATAGGTTTTTGTCCCTATCCAAACAATGTGCCTGCATCAGTAGTACAGAGCCCAGGGGAAGGGGGTGTGCTCAGGTCAATTTACCCTGGATCTGTAGGTGTATTTCCAAGATATGTCCATATGTGAATTCTACAAATCTCAATGAACTGAGCAACATTTTAAAACAAGTGGATTGTTCAAAATTTTTGAGGATGATAACAAAGACTAATATAGAAAAGGTGGTTTTACAAGCTAGTGATTAATGGAGGTTCTCAGTTTTTCACACATGTTGGCTTCTTTTTTGCTAAAAAAATGAAAATGTAGAATGTAGTTGTTCATGCTTTGATCTGGAACAACAATAGTTATGACAGAGATTTTTATCTAGGGCTTATCAGTTATAAAGGTGACTTTCAAATTAAGTCTTTCATGGCTGCCCGGTACCGGGACAAGAGCACAAAATTAAGACACACCAGTCTCCTAGTAAATGTAGAATCTCCCAATATTTATTACAGAGTCATCAGCATAGGGGGGCGTGACAAGGAGATAGAATACTGCAATGCTATTGGCCATGATGAATTTTCCAGGATATTCTCGGAAAAGGTTAATAAATTGTGCACTGTCTTCTCCGAAGCAGAATGTTTATACTAATTGCCCTGAGAAGAAGACTTGGGCAAGCCAAAACATAAGATAAACAGGTGCTAGAGCACAAATATAGGACAAGAGTGAAGGAAAGACTTGCCTCTCATTAAATGTCAAGGAGAAGCTGGCAGGCGTGCAAACAGGTTACATAAAAATGAAGTTTGAATCATGACATAAGCTGGACAGTGCTTGACCCCTGGCATGACCACTGGCTAATACAAAAATGGCTGCTTGATTCAAAATGGCCACTGTTTGGTTCTCTTGGTTCAAAATGGCCACTGTAGAGGAATATATCACTAACATTTAGCACATGGGGCAGAGTTTCTGGGCACGTTAAAATGTGCTCTCACTTTACCCTTTGCCAGTAAAAATCTTCTTTGTTTGCTTTTGTATCCATAGTGTTTTGCTCTGTTATCTGAATCTCTGGTTTCCCTATCTTTGAAGCTGCAGAGGATTCAATGTACATCTTAGGCTAGGTTCACATGCCGTTTTTAACATACGACTGACGCCTACATTTTATGTATAAAAAACGTGTCTAAACATCTGCTAAGGCGTATCCATTTATGTCTAAAGACATGACAGATGCCCAAACAGTGTAGGTTTGTTTTCCTGTGCATCTGTATACTTTATTTTTTTTGGTTGAGAAAAACGTGGGCTGCTGTGTTTTTCTTGTCCTTTTGGAAAACGTATGCTAAGCATATACCTTTTTTTTAACATTGGTGTCTATGGATGACGTATACATGAAGTGTTGCAGTGTATGCATCAATCCATCACATAAGTTTACATGCCCAAATTTGGATCTTAAAATTCTTCATCTTGGTAGGGATACATGGGAATGGCTTCAGAAGGTGCAGGAAGCAGAATGGGAAAAAAAAAGTATTCATTTTTAAAATGTAAAAACGGATGCCAATGTTTTGTCAATTTTTAAATGTGTTTGTTGCATCTGGCGGATGCAAAAAATCAGGATGTGAACCCAGCCTAAATATGAGATCTCTGGCTTCCAATGTTTGGAGTTTTTCATGGGAGATCTATTGTACTTTATTGCTTCTGGCCAGAAGCTAGGTCAGTGAACTTAGCTTCCATTTACTTCCCTTGATAAATCAAAAAAAGGTTCCCAACATCCTATTAAATCTGACTGATGAGGAGGACATCTTGACATTTCGAGAGCATGCTGGTCTGGTTTGCTCCCCATGTGTGATCCATATTACTGAAGAGCAAAGTGGAAGCAAAAGACATTTGATGGGATTAGAGCCAATTAGCTCAGTCATGTTCTTGAATGTAGATCAGTAATTCCAAGAAACCTCCCAGAGAGTGATAATGCTCTCTAACAATCCTTTCTCAAGGTTGCCTTCGATGAAAAGTAAAGGAAGGGATTTAATAACTCCATTAAATTCTGCAGCATTTTCTCTCCCAATATTCAATGGTACCAGCTAGTAATTGTATTGTATGAAAAAAAAATCTCATATTACCTGCTGAGCCTAGAATATAACTTTTGATGTGAGGAATTTCATTCTAGAATTTTTTTTTATATGTTTCATAAAAAAAATAAGATTCAATTAACATATATAATGCGCTATTCAAACCTATTTAGTATACTTATTACAACGACCTTCTTTGAGATTCTATTTTAATTATTTTTATGTAAAATGTATTTTTATTTTATTCAAATTTCTTATGCTACAAAAACATATATTACATACAGTGATGGTTACCGGCAGCAGGTGTACAGCAGTGACGAATATCAATTAACGATATTCGAGAATATAACTGATCAGAGTTGCCATAGTAACTTCTCACCATCTGTTATTAAAGAACTATGGCTGGAATCTGATTGGTCGCTTATTATTTTAATTAAATAATTATACTATTCCCTGCAGCCAGCCATTCGTTTGGCTACTGTATAGGAATGGGATGAAATGGGTATATTTACATGGGCATTTTCAAAGAAAAAAATCACTCCAATTTTTCTGCTTTTGATGGTGCTGTGGGTAAGGTGCAGATTTAAGCATCCATAACTTCAGTGTAAGAAAAACCTGCACAAATTCTACATAGCATCTGTGTCAAGAGGTTTAACATGCCACTCAATTTTTGTCGCACATTTTTGCGCAATCCATTCTAATGTCTTTCTTTCTATGTGAATGGGGCTGGAGTTTTTTTCAACAATTTTGTGCAGCTTTATAGGCACAATCCAACAGTAAATCAAGCATCAGCATCTGGAAGAAAAACAAATAAGGTGTACACCACGTTTAACTCCTAAGTGTACCAGGATGTAGTATAACGTCCTGGTGCTGTAGGGGGTTCATGGATGACACAGCAGGTGTAAGCTATATAAAACAACCCGACCACGGCACCTAACTAATCATCCCATGGACGCCGCCATCTTGGATGGCCCTATTACTGGTGATCAGTTGCCATGGCAGCCCACAGTCTCATTGAGACTTGTAGGCTTGCCATGTGTAATGGTGTCTAATACCCAGCAAATGACAGGCTATTAAAAATAAGCATTAAAATTGCTATATACTACAATACAGTAGTATTGCAGTATATAGTATTGACATTCAGACCCTGTAGGGTTAAAGTACCCTGGAAGGTCTGAAATAATGGTAAAAAATGTAAAAAAATATTAAAAAAATGTAAAAAAAAAAAGTAAAAGTTTATACACACCCCTTTCCCTAGATCACATATAAAAATAAACAAACAGTACAAATCATAAACATGATAGGTATCGCCATTCCCAAAATGCCCGTTCTATCGAAATATAAAAAAGATTATTCCTGACCGTGAATACCATAACGGTAAATAGCGCCCAATTGTCTGTTGCCACTTTTTCAAACAGGTCCCAAATAAATATACATTTATACGCCAGCACATACCGCAAAAAATAACACCTTACCTAGGTCCAGTCACCCAAGTGGGAGAAAGTTACTGGCCTCAGAATTTGGCAAAATGGCAAATATCTTTCATGTCTAAAAGGTTTACATTTTTAAAAATCTTTTAAAATCTAAATAAATTTGGTATCCCTGTAATCATACTGACCCAAAGAATAAAGAGAAATTGTCATTTGGAGCGAAGAATGAAACCCATACAAGTTCCACAAGAAAACGCCGCAAATTTGCTTTTGGAATTTTTCTCCTACTTTCTTGTGCTTTGCATGGAATATTAAATGGCGCCACTAAAATATATCATTTGTCCCTCAGATAACGAGCCCTCACAGATCTCTGTAAATAAGTTATAGTGTTTGGAATGAGGGGAGTAAAAAATAGAAACGCAAAAATGAAAAAGGGCTGAGGCCTGTATGGGTTAATGATGCAAACTCGCAAAAACCCCAATGTGTCAAAAAAGTTGCAAAAATACAACAAAAAGCGGAAGCACCTTGCAGTGATTATTTTTTTATATACAAAGCTCAAAATGTTTCCAACTCTAATGTTCCCTGCTATTCTTTACCCCCGGCCATCACAATTTAAATGACGGCAGTGGAACTTGAACATTGTGGGAATAGCTACAGCATTTGAGTTATTTCTATTTTCATTCTGAGCCATGTAGGTATTTCTTAATTAGCTGAATTAGCTGATTTATAAGCACACAGGGCATATAAACATGTTAAAACAATTTTGAATGGTGAAATTGCAATGTTTACAATCCTTCTGTGTGCAATATTACGAATGCTCATGATTGTACAGATAATTACTATGGAAACCCAATGAAATAACCAGTGGACTTGATAATCAATGTAAAATAAATGAAGTAGAGAGTCAAGGATCTTAATGTCAGACAAGTGCACAATTGGAAATGTTCTAAAAGTGTAGGTGGATCAACATAGGCCAGTAGAGTAAGCTTCATCACCAGAATTTCATTCCCAGGATCATCTGATGTTTCTGTTTCTCATTGGTTACTTTGCACTTAACCGTTTTCGTTGTATGGGAAGTAATTACAAATATATCTGCCTGGAATACCTTATTTTATAGTCTAAGGCTTCATGCACATTAAGGTTTGCCCAAGCATAAAGCCATGTGCAGGAGCTCCTCACTCTTCCCTCCTCCATTAAAGCCAACGGCCACCGCAGTAATATGGCATATCCTATATTTTTCTGTGCAGCCAAAAGGCTCATATAAACGTCTATAGGGGCTGTGATGTAGTTGCAAATTGTGCGGCAGTAACACCGCCCCCATGTCGCTTTGTTTTTGTCTGTTCACTATACTATTTTTTAATGCTTGCACCCTGATACATTTATTCCAGTGGATCTACACACATGAATGTGTATTTCATTGATCCGTGTTGAGGCTATCGAAAACTCTGTTGCATGTTTACTGCGCCAGGTTTTCATGGGCAAATAGCTTGCGTATGTATTTAGAAGTGCCGGTGCCACATATGTGTCCACCCTATTGTGTCACGGCTGCACTATTGTTCACACAACACAAATGAGACATAATGGGGCTCATTTACTAAGGGTCCGAATCGCGCACTTTCGTTGGGTTTCCCGAGGATTTCCAATTTCCAATCCCTGGGGAATTTGGCGCCTGCGATCGTATTTTGGTGAATTTGCTCCGGGTTTCATGTGACAGAAATCCCAACGGATTCGGAAAAAACGCAGAATTTAAAAAAGAATTTGTGTCGCATGATCAGCACTCCTGCTGGATATCGGGCGCACGGACCTTAGTGAATCCCGGAAGACCCGAATCTTCGTCAGAGAACGCGCCGCTGGATAGTAACTGGACCGGGTAAGTAAATGAGCCCCAATGAGACAATGTGAGGAGCTCATTGCCCTCCCTTCTTTGATAATAGAGCTTTGTTGTTATGCAGTTCCTCATCTATATTCTGTCCATCTTGCTGGTAAGATACAATTCAGCAGGGATTTAAGAGTAAAAAGCAAATTGCTAAAAAAGGGAGATGATAATAAGAGCCAAAGTAAGTATAAAAGCAAGCACTTCTTTCTGATATAAGGTGCATTACAAAGTTTCCTGTGTTTATTCATACTTTTGATATATGCAAACTTTCTAGGAAGTTACTTTACCTATTATTTCTTAAATCCAATTTAGCAGAACTCCCCCATTATAACCACAAATGGGGAGTGACATATTACCACAGTGGGGGACATCTATTACCACCTTGTCTGGTTTCTTGTACTTCTTTATGAGACTTGGGGGCACATGTATCATTTGTTTTCTCTTGTGTCTTTTTAAAGTTGGCTGAAGTTGCTATACTTATCAGTGCTATGTATCTTTCTTAATTTGCTTAATTTAAATTTTTTACATGTCTGTTCTTTTCTTTGCCTCTGATCTGTGGTTTTTAATTTTTTTTGATAGTATTAGGCTGCATTAACACAACAGTCGGGGAGGGGGGGGGGCGTATATATGACCGCAAGCTTGCACCCGTACATACGTCCCCCATAGACGGCAATGGCCACACGTGCAGCACCGGGCCACTCCATACACGGGGAAAATATAGGACATATCCTATCTTTCCTTGTGTTACGGCGCCGTGGTCCTGTCTTCCCCTGTGTTACGGTACCGTGCGCCATGCATGGGTCACCCCTCCTCCTTTACATCGTGCCAAACGTATGCCTGCCAGGTATAGGTGCGTGTGAATGCAGCCTTAGCTTGCTGCAATTTTACAAAGATTTGTCTGAAGCTTGGATTCAATTAGGTGCCTGAAAAAAATCCACAAATCCACAAATCTACAAACCAACAAATAGATTCGCTCATCACTAGTGGAACTTTAATGATAGAGCTTTCTGAAAGAGCAGTTGCTACGGTTTTACTCTATATACAGTATTCACTGTTGTTCTTACTGACTGGGTATTTACTAAGATTAATATTCTTTCTATATCGCAACTGGCAGCATTGAAATCCCCCCTCATCCAAGTCCTTTACTTCCCCTGGATAATGATCCTGGATAGGAGCATAGAGGCTAAGTTCATGGCTCCTTTCCACTGAGATTATTTAATGGTAGATGCCGTACCAGGTAAATGAGTCCCAATGAGAACTAAATGGCAGTGACCTTGGCTCAGGATGAACTGCTGGATTTAGATTAGCATAAAGGATACAACTGTTCTCAATTCAGACAAGGTGTTCCTGCAGTTCTCTTTCGGCTGCTTGTCATCATCAGCATAATCCATTGCTCTGCCCATTGGGTTTTCTTTTTTTTTTTTTTAAGCTTCTGGAGCACCTGTGAATGTGAACAACAGAGGAGAGCACAAAATGAGCTTCACTTGTGAAATACAGGGTATAATTTCAGCACATAACATGACACGTGCACCTGCTGACAATGAATAGCATTATCACATATGCAACTTGTCCATGTTTTTCTCAGAGCTTTTAAAGCGCCAGCACAATAGGAGCTGAATGACTATGCGTTCCAGGCTTGTGGGGAGGATGCCATTTTTTTGTGCCTGTAATAATAACATCTGCAGAATCTATTTTTAAGGAAATTGCTCCACTAAAAGCATTTGCAGCAAAGTACTCCCAGCATCCTCAGCAAGGGATACAAAAGGAACAGGGGAGTGTTACAAATACAGGGTGCAATCCACAAAAAGTGGTTAAAAGCATGGACGGTTTTGATGGGGTTTGCCAGCCCCTTAAAGGTACATGCACTCTACTTCAGTTCTTGATGTAGTAAAACCACAGATTTATTGTATTGTTGCCTGTTCATATAGAACCCATCAATCATTATTTTTAGCACGTTTTATTTAAAGTGTAACTCTGATGCTATATTGATTTTTACCAGAATGACATCTGTGGTTCCCCTTCTAAAAATAGATGTGCCTATATTGCACTGCTCGCCCTTTTCTTTCCACAGTTATGGCATTTTCTGTTTTAAAGATACTTGTCAAAAATCTTTATCACCAGCAATAAAGTGGGTGGAGACTAACCTCTTCATGTGTCTGCCCTGAAGATGAGTCAAAGGTTGCCCTCACTTCCCATGATACCTTGTATCAGTAATTTAGCAGCCAATCCAGTGAGATTCCTACAAGTAAATCCACTGAACACTGCATAATGTATATAGTGCTTAGCCTGCCAACTTAAATCACATGGATGATCATGCAGCATGTAATAAGAAGTAGAAACCAGCAATGTGCCAGCACCAGCCTATGCTGTGTGAGCATTAAGGGTTAATAGCTTCTCTGCACTGTGGAGAAAATGCTAGGAGTAGTAGGTGGGGAAGGGTTGCAGAGGAGTCTATGACATAGTTTGAGGTAAATAGACAGAGAAAGATATGTAGAATCACAAAGTGGGATGAAGGGACTGATAGGGAACAGGGGAGATTCTGTGTGGGAGACCTCTGGATTAGCAATTTGGGTTGTATGTACATAATGCATGCACAAAATGCATAAAAACTTCTGTGTAAATGTTAAAATCGGAGCCCAAAAAGAACAAGCATCTTTACGAGCATTCTTGCTCCTCCTTGAACCTTGTCTTTAAGACCTTACAGGGAAGATAGCAAGATTACCAAGTAATGAAAATGTATACTGTATCCTAGCTATAACTATAGCATTGTTCGTATGTTATGAGTGTAATGTGGCCCAAAGGGCCGAAATGCTTGTACTATTGTCATATCTGTTAAACTGTGAAAATTTCAATCAAATATTTTTTTCCCTGTTTCTTGCCATGGTAGTGCTATACAATTTTAACCAGTATGAAAACTGATGTCTCTATACAGTTAAAAGGAATTCTGACTCGGTTGTCCACTATTCATGGCATAATTTTCATGTGAGAGTGGAGAGCTATTTCTCTCTTTGCAAAGGATCTGTTCTGTCTTCCATTACACCTATAACCCACTGATTACTGTAAGTGCTATGCACTGCTTCATTTCTCCTGTGCTGCCACCTTAGTAAAAATTAAACACACACCGATCCCTCATTGATTATAGGTGGGATTATGCAAGAAGATTATATGCTAGGAGGATACTGTTACATTTGTGTCTGAGTCTTCACATTAATAGGTGTTCCTGTGGGTTCCTTCAGTCCGGCAGTGTGAATTATGTTCTAGTGGCTAGCTGTGAATAGAATTCACCACACCCATCTATCTGCAGCCAGGTTCTGGACCAGCAAGTGTAAACACTGTGTGACTGTGAGTGTCTGCTCCTACTACCTGGGACAGAGCCCTGCCTCATTATAAATATCCTGCACGTAGCTCGCTCCTCGCTGGTCAAATAAATTTTTCTAGCTCTGTTATCTGCTGTGCTGTAGTTTACCACTCCTATTTGCCTGATATTTGATCCTTGGCTTGTTTTGAGATTATTCTTTAGTGTTTGCGGTCCTGTTCCCTGTATCCTCTCTTAGTTGTGACCAGGACACAACTGAGATCACCATGCTTTTCCATTTGTTTGTCTTGTTACATGTCTGCACAGTAGTCTAGGGAAGGACTGTGTTTGTGGTTGCCCTGTATCAATAGGATATGCAGAAGCAAGCAGACAGGGCTGTTAGGGGACTGGAATTAGGGATCACTGTTCTGTCCCCTGAGTCCCCATTACAGATACTGTGAAAGGCTTTTTGCTAAGGAACCCTAGTAACAAGTAGTAAATATCCAAAGTAGAAAGTCCCTTTCATGGAGTTAACTATTATGGATGTATTTTTAAGAAAGCCACCAAATCCTCCCTTATCTCATTTTATTGTTGTTCATCAACCCCTTTTCTTTAATAAATTTATATTTATTGAACATATTGAAAATTTAGTGAAAATTTAGTGAAAATTTAAGTAGTAAACACAGACCTTCATAATTGTCAGATTACAGTAGTTACCAGTCATTAGCATATAACAAACAAGGAATCCAAAAAGAGACAACACAAAAACACATGACATATAAAGGGAGGATGATCTATCAAATTTCATTCTAGACCTTGGACCAATTAATTGCAGAGATAATGCTACAGACTCTAATACTTTTGTAATGAAATACGATTTTAGTGCACTGAATTTATCAGTGCTTTTACGACAGTCTGCCATAGAAACACTAAAATAATTGCAATTTGTTGTGCACTGCAAGAAATTGCTATTATTTTTTTTTTCGCCTATGCCACCACCACAGCTTGTGGGCGCGCAGGGGCATGGCCGCCAGCGGAGTGGGCAAGAATGTTGAGTTCCTGTGTACAACCTGCGAACATTGTGCATTACGCAAATTATGTATTACACATTACTAACATTGGAATAGTTTTGCCCAGCCACAAGGCTACCCCACAGATACATTAAAAGGGCCTAAGGGGGGAGTGGCCTATATCATATGCCGATGCATTATAAATTCCCCCCTGTGTGACTGAGATGGCTGATTTTGTACCCATAAACTGCAAACTCAGTCCTATGAGCAACAGCTCCGTTCTCCGAGAGGGTCATTCGGAAAGCCTGGAGTTTACACAGCTTTTTAGATCATGTTTTTAAAGGCCACCCACCTTCAGAGACAAAATAGTCAAAGTGCATGTGGGCCCGATAAAACAAATACGCCAAAGTTTCATAGGGACTCCTAAACATGGAACCTTTCCATTTATCAATTGTGCACAATGTGGCCATATGCAAAACGGTAACAAGATTTGCCATCCGCAGACAGGGAAAGTAGTCCCCATTACTGGTTATTTTACCTGTGATGCCACATTCATGGCAAAACAGTATCTTTTACATGGGCAAAACAATCCAATACATACAAGCTTGTATCTGAAAACATCTGACATCAGATGTAACAAATTATTGCTCCATCACTTTAAACAGGCCAATCATACCATAGCCCAGCTTTTTTTTTTGTTTTTTTCAAATTTTTCATTTACTTTTTTTCATTAATTTTATTCATTTCATTCATATGGAACTGCATAATTTCTTACACTTACCAGTATGCCCTTATATTTAGGATTTAATCCCTGTTTACTGCTGAATGGAGCACATACAGTTTTATATCTGCTATCCTTTTGACTGCTTTAGTCCAGCTTCTTCATGGCCTTTGTCTACGCCATAGACTGCAACCTAGATTTTGTTCAATATAGATTTGTAAATTTGATGTTTATGCTGTTGTCATTATCAATTTATGTGATGACTGATGAAGATCCCTTAGTGGATCAAAACATCACACTTTTTGGATTGCTTAACGCTGTAATTAGAAATTCCTGGCTATATTTTGCATAAACGGAGAGCTGAATTTGACTTAAGTTGTATTTTCACAGCCCCTAAGACTTCTATGTGAAAGCTGAGCCAAAAACATGGCAAGAGTAGGACCTTGTCTGAGTTTTTTCGGAATCCTCAGTTGTGTGTATGAGCCCATAGAAATACATGGAGCCATGAGGCGTATCACCTGAAAACCTCAGGCGTATCACCTGAGGAAGCAACAATCATGTTCATGTGGCCTAATAGTGAACAGAATAACTAGAAAGAACACACTATCACTCACTTAATAATTATGCCATATAGCTCAATATCATTAACAAATTGATGTAAAACTAAGAAATACAGTTGGCATTCTATTTGCAAAGTGAATTCCAAATAAAGCTATAATATTTTCTATGTATATTCTGACTTGTAAAGTCGTGTTTACCTACAAGACAACCAAAAACATTCTGTAAATTAAATGGTTTCAAAGACTTTGACTTAATTCTTGAAGTCGACAGCTTTTCTGTTCTTAAATATAGTAGAAGGCAGCATTTAGAGACAATAATCTACTATAACTGTTTTCCTATGGCAAATAACCAAAACTAGAATGCAAAAGTGAGGGATACAAGACCTTGACATCAGGGCCGCTTTAAGATGTCAATGGGCCCTAGGCAAAGATCCAATTAGTGTCTCCTTATGTCCCTTGTAATACATACTATATGGCAAAGGAGAATCCATCAAGGCATGAACCATACAGCACACACAAATTGTTTATGTCTCCAACAGAGAATTGGTTTGTTCAAATGTCTCCATTCTCTTTTTAACATTTCAGAACTTATAAAGCAGAGGTCACTAGACTTCCATGACATCAGAAAAGCTTAAATACCAACTATGACAAGACATCAACAAATCAAGCTCCATCACCCTTCAGACTCTTCATCTTTTCAGGGCAAATACCCTTTAAGAAGAAGCCATGTTATTGTCATCTTTTATCCTGGACTTTTATATAATCTGCAGTTTCATCATCTACAGTATATTTAGAAACACCACATTCTTTGTAGAAGAATTAATTTCTGCATATTTTTATTTAGATTTACAATTTCTTGTTGGTACATATTTTATTGGGAATTCTGGGATTCATCTATTCATCTATAGATGACATCCTGGATCAGGTCACCTTTCTTTGGTTTTCAAGCATTGTTCCGTAAGATGGTTTGACATTCTGGCTGTCCTTCTTGAACTTGAGGACTGTCAGTCTGAGAAAATAGAATGGTCCCCAAGTGGAATATCTGATTTGCAGAGCCAGTACTTATCACCCTGGGGAGGCAAAGAGTTTGCCTGAGAATGAATAGCTTCAGGGGGTATATAATTGTCTGTGGTCTACACCTATACTATGATTACTCTTTGCCCCCTCAGTGCACAATAATCTGTATCGTGATTTCATATTCATGACTGAATCTTCACCTTCTTAATATAATACTTACCAGAGACATGATCACATTATAGTTAGATCAGCTGGACACATTGCTTTAATTTATTGAATTGATTTGATCTAATTCTTACTACAGGCAGTTGAGCAGAGGACGCGTCTGCTGCTCGTGACCTTCAAAGGTCTCCAGTCTTCAGTGGTCAGAGGAGCAAGAACAGTGATTTATCTGTTGAATGCTACTACCATGCACTTCTACCTACTGCAAACAGAGAGTATGGCCTGTAAGTGTTTTTACGGCTAAGATCAAAAAAGCACATCTACTGGTTAAAGAGATGAAGCGGGAAGTATCTAAGTGGCATAGAAGGAATTATAGAGATGCAATAGTAGCCTTGTCCAAACCCCTAGTCCACCAAGATTTTCACATGCATAAGAACCATCTGGGTGTACTCAACTACTATTAAAATGTGCAAAGAACATATTTAACAGGTGTTTTATCTCCTGCAGAAAACCCCAGTATGGGCAGTTTTGGGAGGATATTAAAGACAAATATATACTTACCACTTTGGCTGTCCCTAGCTCATATTCATTCTGCACATAAAGTATAGAAAGACTTCACATGCTGAATGAATGTGATTGTGTCGCAATGTGTATTTTGGCTGCACCTATGAAAACTTTATTGTGATATTCTTACAAGTGTGACAAAATTATAGCCAGACTTTGTCTAAGGGACTGCAAGCATTCTACATCAAACAAGGGGAAAACTGGTATTTCTAACTGGTTTCAAGTCCTTGACACTTTGGTCATGGAAAACATCAGGACAATATAATTCCTGAAGTAAGCCCTGATTAAATAAAAAGTCAAGCAGGGATTTGCATTCCCTCTTGCAGAGAGCCCAGGGGCAAAGCAATGTATCCGTCCCACTCTGCGGACATGTAAATGGAGTTAGTCTGACGACCAAAGCTGACAGTTAATGAGTTGGAAGCCTTTAGGAATAAATGAATACATCTGCATAAATTAGTCCTCCACTGGGAAAGAATTTGCTGCCAGCCTTTCATTCACCAAGAGCAAAACTTCGTGCTGGGTTGAGATGAAACCTGTAGATGACGCATGTGACTGGAGATGTGCAGGTAGAGCAGGAGCTCTGGAGCACCTAAAATCTTCAATTTCAATAATACATGAGTCCGCTCTGATGTATTTGCTTCATAGCCCATGACATTGACAAGGGCCTGGATAGTTATATTAGTCCCGAAGGACCTTACCAGCAAAAAAAATACTAATACTAGTAAATGGCTAGCAACCTTAATTGGAGAATTTTTCCATGAAATAAATATGACTACATGTCCGAGATTTATTAAATTTCTTTGAAACAGCAGATAAGATCCAAGAATCACCATTATATTGCATGTTCATGTTATGGTAAAATAAAGCAGTACCACAACAGATTGGAGCTCTTTATCTGGTTCATCCTTTACTATCTGGATACCATATTGAAAAAAGAACCCCCGCAGGAAGTTGGAGGTGCGGCTAAGCTGGAAGAACATGAATATGCTTGGCTACGCTCACAGGAAATACGATGATTGGACTCACATGGGGTTATTTGCGTAGATGGTAAGTTAACTTTACAAATAGACTGTGGAACTTTAAAGGCATAAAGAGGAACAATATAGGGATTGTTGTACTGGTATATAATAGCAGCTATTAAAGTTAAGTTTAGATAGTGCGGGTTAGTTAAACTGAAAGGGCTTGTGGAACTCTGATGTGTGATGTGGCCTTCATTACCAGACAAAGCACCAGTCATTTCATAGTGCTTTTGCATGACATGTGGCTATGTGTGATTTTCTTAAATAGGTGAGCTGTAACACCAGGAAAGCGTGCAACATCAGATGAGGACCCAAACTATTTGATATTGATAAACCATATCATACTCTCTCATCCACTTTTATTATATGATTTTCTTTTATTTTCTATGCATCATTATGGGGGAGCTTTCTTTACTGAGCTACTTCTTTGCTCTCTTAATGGCATTTAGTGATATGCTTTACAGCAGTCTGTCTTCTGAACGTAATTCTATCTGATATGTAAATGAAGAGACTGCTACAAAGAAAAACCCTTCAGAATTAGTGTATGTCAGTTTCTCATTAATCTTTATAGTCAAAGTAATTTTTGCAGGATTTAGTACTTTTTATTAAATATAGATAATGACATGGAAACATTTCCAGCTGATACATTTCCTTTAGTCCTTATGAATTAGTTCTGTTTCCCTTAAGCATTTCTTCTTGAAAAAAATGCTTTTAAGGCTGATTTTTTTTTTGTGAAAAAACACCAGGGAAAGATTGGACTTCACTATCTGCCCAGGTCTGAAATGCAAACCAACAATAACAAGCAGATATCTGCCAGTGGGCATTTTAGTTCCTTGGCACATGTACCATTTCTAGGATCTCAGCCACCAACCTTCAAGGAGATAACTCAGCTTCCACCTGGCTCAGGATTATAGATCAAACATGTGAGCATAAGTGGCCATTGGGGGTTAGTAGTAATATGAAGAAGGCAGAATAATAATTTTGAAATATATTTCTACTTTTAGTTAAGACGAAAGTTGTTTTCTGGATCTATGGGTGGGCTATATAGTTACACCTTACTAAAATGGGAATTTTTGGTGATATCAACTTCCCGTTTATGGCACATTAGTATATGGGAGGGGGGAAACTTTTCAAAATGAGTGTTGATTGTGGAGGCCATTTTGAAGTTGGCCAAATTTTTTTTTAATGGGAACAGGGTCATGCATTGTCAATGCAACCTCTTCCCCCACTCTTGACACACTGATAGCAACACTGCAAAAGAAATGCTAGCACAAGCTTCTAGTATCCGTTGTTTCAGATGCTGCACTTCTTGTATCCTCACAGAATAGACAATTGCCTTCAGATGACTCTAAATGTTCAAGCATTCCTACGTGACTAGTTCCTTGGAAAGTGGATTGGTTGTCGTGGCCCAGTTAAATGGCCACCAAGGCCTTCCGATCTGACCCCCTTAGACTTTTATCATTGGGGTCATCTGAAGGCAATTGTCTATGCTCTGAAGATACAAAATGTGCAGCATCTGAAACAATGGATACTGGAAACCTGAGCTTGCATTTCTTCTGCGGTGTGTCAAGAGTGGGAGAAGAGCATTGCATTGACAATCCAACACAATGGGCACAACTTTGAACATTTTATGAGTGGTCATAAACTTGTAAATGAAATATAAGCTGAATATAGTAATAGGCCGCGTAGCCTCTTGGGATATCCAGCGGTGAGAACGTTTAATAAATTCCCACCTACAATACCATCTAATCTATTTTGGTTTTGTAAATGTGGCTCTTTATGATTTATTTTGAATAGGTCAGAGCTTCAGTATTATGAAAAGCTGGGAAGGCCTCCAATACCAGATGCAGATGGAAAAGTGTGGACATACATGATATGATATTGTTGATCTATTTTAAAGCTATGACATAAATATTTAAGTCCTCCCTTTCAGTTGGGTGTATGTATGAGTTTGAGAGACTATGGGACAATGCATAACGTGGGCATCTGTTGACTACAGATAGCACAGCATTATGGGGGATATTAGGACTATAAAAAGTAAATAGACATACATCAATAAAAAAGCTGTTACTCTAAAGACCATCTGTAATCCTCAGGATAGCAGTCTTTATATTATATTTATACTTGTCTATATTAAAAATGAGAAAAGACAGCTGGAATATAGAAACTAATAAGACACAGTGTCACCGTCATTTAATATCCTGTTATTACTGTAGGGAAGAAATGTTTTGATAGTGACCCTGTAAGACAAGCCTTATGTTATTTACCTAAGTGTGACCAAGGATCTAATGCCGATACCGTAAATATCATGAAACCCCATAGGCATTACTCTATATATTAGAGACCTTTTTCTAAAGCCTCTGGTATTATAACCAGGCCACATTTAAGGTGACCCTCTTCCATTGCTACTTCTGTACGATTTACATACAGCTGCTCCATAAAGCAATTTCTGTCACAATTCAAGAATTATTCGTTCTCATTGGGTATTTTGTGCTTCCTTGTTACAAACATGTTTAGTTTTAACAGTGGTAATACGGTTTATATAAAGTACTGAGTGTGTTCTCTATTACATCAAGAGGCAACATAGAGGTATATTTAGTGTACATTATGAAATGATTTTCAGTTTTTTTTGTAGTTTTGTTTACATTTTTGGTTTTGTAAATTTTTTCAATTTATCCTTTTGTAAGATGATTTATGCAATCAAGAACATTGTAAGTAAGGCATACAGACAATGGCCCCAAAATTATGAACATTAAGTGTAAAGAATAACAAGTCAGAAATTGGGACTATTTTGTTGGTTTCCCTACCTAAACCCCACTTTCTCAGAATGTAGGTGTGACTATGTACTTTAGTCTTTGCCAGAATACCGCTGACTACAGACTACAGCTCAAATATCCGCCAGGTATAACTTGGTGGAGATTTAATTCCGAAGCCTCTTAGTAAATCTGTCAAGTATGTGCCGTAAGGTGCGGGGCGCTCAATATGCCAGTCTTAATAAATTTCCCCCAAGGAGACCTGGAAGTAATGATATGGCCCCCAGCGATCCTTTGTCAACATCTTCAAATCTCCCCGGGTATCCATAAGGAGTTGGAGCAAAACCTACACCCACAAAAGAAGTGTTTTCTTCCGATTTTCATGGAGAAGGTGCAGCACATGACAGTACTCTTAGAACATGAGGTGTCTTTTTATTTTTGTGTTAATCCATCAAACCTCAGTTATTTGGGCTACAGAAATCTCATCCTTCTTCAGGAAATTATTTACTATTCTTCAGACAGTAACATATTATTGATACAGTGGGGTCCGCACTTTCATCAGACTTTCTGACGTTTTGGGGTTTTCACGGCTGTGACAGGTATTTAACAGGGGTCTATACTGGGATTTTGTCGCACGCAATCGTATTGTGGTGCAGCTGCGCTGGCTTTCATGCAACAGAAATCGGGGGGGGGGGGGGTCGGACAATCCGACGGATTCGGACTGAGTACGGGATTTAACTTTCAAATTTCATTTTCAAACCTGAGTGGGGAAGCGACACATGCAGGATATCGGGCGCACAATCTTAGTGAATCACGGCACAGTGCATTGTCGTCGAACAATGCATTCAGTGAACTCCTCCGGATGGGTAAATGTGCCACACTGTATCTCTGATCTGTCATGGTCGCTCTTTCTAAAAGTTGGCGGAGTGGGCCGGCGTCATGACTGAATGTTTTCAGGTTAGGTAACAGGTTAGGTAACAATTCTATGTCAGGCAGGACCTGGTGTATCCGGCATAAAGCAGGGCCATATGATAAATTCTCCTTGTTGACTCAGTATTAAGGCTGGGCTATGGCTGGTTTAGTGCTAGTTACTAGGAGCCAGGACCAGGAGTGGTCAAAGAAACAAAACAGATACAGCAACACTTAGCCTTAAACCTATTCTCTGGTTTTGGGTTTTAAAAACATGCAAAAAACTGATGAAATAAGTGAATTGGTCCATGATAAACTGATCAGACGTGGGCTGCAGGATCTTAAGTCTTCTTGTACTATGTCTGCATTAAGCTATGAAAAAGTATTGGTTTTATTCTATACTACAAACTTCAACTAACACACATTAGTGGATATCTTGTAATAACTGGAGGTTTGCTTTAAAGAGAACCTGTCTGGAAAATCCACATAATTGTTGTTAAAGATTCCACATGGTGGAAGATTTGGTAGCAGAAAATTATAAAGTAGGAGGATCTAAGTAAACTGAAGTCTAGTCAAGTGGAAAAAATATTTTTCATGAATTGTCACTTTTATGTATACTGTATGTTTCTGACATAATCTATGAGAAAAGTTGTATAAAGTGGTAAAGGTGGGTCTTGGTTGGGGGTATGTGACTCACCAGATGTATTACAATTTATGGCAAAAGCTTATAGCCTACATCTACACCAGACTGCGTTTCTGAGTTGTGGAGGTGTAATTCCATATGGAATTTTATTTACTGACTGTAGATCCAGCAAACCGTTCAAGTTCCACAAATACACAAAAGGTGTTTTTTCATTTTCAAAGTGTTCTGCTAAGTTGACAGAAGATTATACCAATATGATGTGCCTCTGTGTATTTGTGTCACTGAACAATTGCACCTCCCACTTTCTGCCTGCTTTCAACTGTTCAATCAGTTTCAGGATCTTAGCAGGACCTTCAAAAAGTCTTGAAAAGGCTTTAGAGTAGAAACACATGCATGAGGATTTCAGGGTGAATAATTAACTACTGCTTATTCCCCCTTCCCTTCGGCTGATGTCATGCTCTGTTTTGCTGGAGGGAGGGGGAATGAGGGAGATGCTGGAGACATGGGCTAAGAAACACACTGCCTTGAATAAAAAACAAACACACCCCTTTTAACTCATTGTTCTTTCTGGCAGGGAACCAGGTAAGTTTACAAAGTTCATTTTCTGGGAATAAGAACTATACACTTTTTTAGCCAAAATGGTGTGGGCAATAATTATCATGGTGCTATGGGAACATGGCATTATGTTCATTATTGCAAATCTGGTGACAGCTTCCTTTTAAGTGTTAAAACATCTTACACCTGTTCGATCTCTTTTTGCCAAGACTTTTTGACTACAAATGAGCTTTCACAATTATGATGTCTTTTGTTTGATTCTCTTTTTTACACACACACATACACACACACACACAAGCACACATATATAAGAGCCATTGTACATGTCTATATTATGTATTTAAAAAGAATATTCATTAAATATAAGAAATTGGAATTTTATCAACCCTTCTTCTTTGCAAGAATTTATCTCACTTCAGTAAAAGGCAAAAACTTAAAAACTGCAGGGGCATAACTACAGTGGTAGCAGCCACAGCAGCCGTTTTAAGGCACATGGTGTCAGGCGGCTCAGCCATCCAACCTGCTACATTAAAGAATAGAGGATGTGCACTATTATATACATATTATGCTGCACATTGTGTGAGACCTGCCAGGCAGTGGGGCACATTTACTAAGAACAGTGAAAACTGTACTATGTGCAGTTTGCTTGTGTAGTGTGCAGAGGGCACCAGATTCAGGATTTCTAGTGCACATTCTTCATGAATGTGGTGCCCCTGCACTTCTCCGACAGAGGGCACCACCTTTTTTTTGGTGCACCTTTAACATAGGGCGTGCAACACATTTCTGTTGGTGCCCGGTCTGACTGAGCACTAAAACGCCCCTTTTCAATGCAGAAATTTGTGTCTCATGAAGAATCATGCAGCCGCAACACAAAACAATTGCATGTGACACAAATGTGTTGCGGACACTTCTTAAATACCTGTGCAAACAGTTTGCACTGAAAATAATGTACAAGGTCTGACAGAAAACTGCCGCATGGCCCTTTGGAAATGTGCCCTAATGTGTATATACATATGTGTGTATGAGTGTATTCATGTTTATCCAATGTATGTTGTGTATGGTGTGTATATGGTATATTTACTGTAATGATGTATATATATGCTTTATGTGTGTGTTTATGCTGTACAGGTGTATGTGGTATGTATATAAAAAAGCAAGAAAATTGGAGCAGCACTTGTGTAGGTAAATTACGGGTGCAAGTCTTCAAAAACAGCTGATCTAGACGCATCAAAGAACTACCAGTAGCGAAGCAGCACTTCTTAAAAAGGTATTTCTACCATGCTTGATAATGCCTTCATAGAGAAGGCAAAATGTTGCTTTATTATTATGGTGGAATAAAGGAATACCCTTTTAAGCAGTGCTGCTTCGCTACTATATTTTACTCGTGGTGTGTATATGATGTGTGTGTGTGCTTATGCTATATGTCTGTAAATGGTACTGTATGTATATATGTTGCATCAATACTGTATATATGTGTTTTTATACTGTATAGATGTGTATACATAGCTCCCAACCGTCCCGATTTTGCCGGGACTTTCCCGCTTTTCGTACCCCTGCCCCGCGTCCCGGGCAGCTATGATATTGTCACGAATTTTCCCCCCAGGTCCCGCTTTGTCCCGGCGCTGTGTCCGCATAGTAAATACTTTGAAAGTGTGAACTCACAGTACAGAATGGCTTCTACAGACATCGGGCAGGGAATCCTTTTCAGAGAAGTGTCGGGCTTAGCGCTGCCCGTACAGATGGCTCCTCTAGTCTGTCTTTATTTTTATTTTTATTCTCATTCACATGTCCACCATACAACCACCTGGCAGACACTATACATTATAATACAACCCTTGATAATCTGTAATATAGCTTCTATCCTTTTAATCCTCATGTCCCAATATTTGCCATCATCCATTCCCAATCGGGCCATCTTCCACCCTTTTGCACACACTATCCAGCCACATATCCCCATAGCAATCAACTCCCCCATTCTCCACTTAGTTCTCATCTATTCCCTTCAAAATTGGCATTCAAAATTTTTTTATTTTTTTATTTAAATTTGGCTGCGGCCAAATGAACAAATTATTATTTTTTTTTTCTTTGTTTGGCTCTCGCATATAAACCCGGGAAGTCCCCCACGCCGCTGTTATACTCTGGCGTGCAGCGAGACTCACACCCCATATTCCACCAGCGTTAAGTTTCAGCCTCCCTGGTTCATGCCACTTTCACACCCCACCCTCAAGCCCCCCATTTATTACTTTATTTATATATCCCTACCCTCCCTGCAGATCGGCCCCTCTCTTGCCTCACTACAGTGGCACAGCCCTTCTGACCAGCTCATCCACTACTTAAGGTAACTGCTTCCCTCATTCACCTCCCTGAGGTCTTTCCTTAGATCCATTCATCTATCTATTTACTAACTGTGATGCCATCCTCCCCACTCCAATACCACAGGACTAGGTCTATTAGATCCCACCCCAGCCGAGCATATGTGAGTCTCTACATTGCATCCAGGTAAGCCTGCTCTCCACATCTCTTTTAACCCCCCCCTTCTCCCTTATATGACTACCCCTCCCACCACCATACCATGACCACCACCATCATATCATATTTAATTTTTCCCCTCATATCACAGTATACCCATTACACATATATTTATTCTATTACTTACCATATATACTCGAGAATAAGCCTAGTTTTTCAGCACAAAAAAAATGTGCTGAAAACCCAAACTCGGCTTATACTCGAGTAAAAAAATATATCCAAACTCACCTTTCTGGCTTCCCCCGCTACTGGCTATATACTGTGGTAGGGGGCTGGCTATATACTGGGGCAGGGGGGTGGCTATATACTGGGGCAGGGGGCTGGCTATATACTGGGGCAGGGGGCTGGCTATATACTGGGAGATATGGGCTGGTAGGCTATACACTGGGGGGCAGGTGGGGCAGGGTCTGGCAGGCTATATACTGGGGAGGCTGTGACCAATGCATTTCCCACCCTCGGATTATACTCGAGTCAATAGGTTTTCCCAATATATACGGTATATTTTTACATATATATCTATATATATTTTTACTGTATTTTTTTACGGCATATTACATTCATTACATTGTATCCAGTATTGGTGGTCTATATCATAATTTTATGTATCATCTAATATTGCATATGTTCAGGTCCTTTATTTATCTGTTACATTATTTATGCATTTTATCTAAGTTAATTTGTATATATTGGAGTGATTTTTTACATCCCATATGTATTTCTAAATTTGGTTTCACTTTTCTATTTGCCACCACAATTTTACGCCTTTCTTTGTACCCATTTATTTATGATACCCTTTTTATTTTGTCCGATGTTTTTTAGTGTATGTTTCTTTTGGACCTGAGGAAGGGGACAATTCATCCTCGAAACGCGTCGTCCATAAAAATAAAGCCTTTAACACACATCTTGGACTTTACTATTACATTTTAGCTCTAGGGGCAGCGCGCACCTATACATAGCTCCCAACCGTCCCGATTTTGCCGGGACTTTCCCGCTTTTCGTACCCCTGCCCCGCGTCCCGGGCAGCTATGATATTGTCACGAATTTTCCCCCCAGGTCCCGCTTTGTCCCGGCGCTGTGTCCGCATAGTAAATACTTTGAAAGTCTGAACTCACAGTACAGAATGGCTTCTACAGACATCGGGCAGGGAATCCTTTTCAGAGAAGTGTCGGGCTTAGCGGAGAGCAGGGACCACGTCATCAGGTCAGATCTGTCCATATATGGTCACTGCATCTCCTAGGGTTCCCCAGAGCAGACATCGGGCAGGGAATCCTTTTCAGAGAAGTGTCGGCTCAGCCGGAGAGCAGGGACCACGTCATCAGCTCAGATCTCTATCTGTCCATATATGGTCTCCAGGTCTTCCCCAGACACAAGCTCTTTATATAATTAAATTAAATAAAGTTTTGGCCAGGCTGAGATTCGAACCTGGGACCCTGTACACTGCAGACAGGAGCTTAACTAACTGAGCTATAAGCCCAGTGATACAGAGCTGGGGATTTCTGGTAAGTAAGACATGTTATCAGCCAGTGTTACATTGTGACACAGACTAATGCACTGATATATAGAGAGGGATCTTCTCAGAGATTATTATTGTAATTATTCAGACTATTATTATTATTATAAATTTTATTATTTTTATTATTATGGAGATGATTATTAATAATAGAAAAAATAATAATCATCTCAATAATAATAATAATAATAGTCTCAATAATTACAATAATCTGAGAAGATCCCTCCCTATATACCAAGGCAGTATATAGTTCTTAGTTACCAAAATTCTCTACTTGTTAATCACAGAGGTAATAGCTCAGTGGGTTGAGGCGCTGTGTTATTATTGTACATGGACACTGCAGGTTCTGGGTTCAAATCCCAATGAGGATAATTTTTTTTTTTTTTAAATTATGATTTTTATTATTTTTAATATGGTTAAAATTTGGGGCGTGGCCAGGGAGTGATTGGGGGTGTGGCTACGCGTGCCGCCATTTTGTCCCTCTTTCCTTTTCCCAAATGTTGGGAGGTATGCCTATATACCTGTGTTTTTTGCACCTACTTTTCGATAGATCCAGAAGAATGAGGAGAGAATAGTCATCTTTGGATTTAGCAGTGAGGAGATCATTGGAGACTTTAGAAAGAACAGTTTCAGTGCATAGTATAGCGGGTTATAGAGAATAGACCAGGGGATACAGGAGTTTGGAGATGAAAGGGAGGTGGTCTGTAGTTAGTAGCACTGGATGGGTCCATTTCTTTACTAATGTGGTAACAACAGCACGCTTGAAAGAAGAGGAAAGAAAACCAGAAGAGAGAAATTGAAGATGTAAGTGAGGTGAGAAGTGACTGCTGGGGAGAGAGACTGTACCAGATGTGAGGGGATGGGGTCACTGATGCAGGTAGTGGGGCGAGGGGATGGGGTCACTGATGCAGGTAGTGGGGCGAGGGGATGGGGTCACTGATGCAGGTAGTGGGGCCAGGGGATGGGGTCACTGATGCAGGTAGTGGGGCGAGGTGATGGGGTCACTGATGCAGGTAGTGGGGCGAGGGGATGGGGTCACTGATGCAGGTAGTGGGGCGAGCAGAGGAAAGGAGCCTGGACACTGTTTCTTCTGTGACTGGCTCAAAGAAAGAGAGCAAACAGGGTGAAGTACCGGAGGAAAGGGGAATAAGGGATTAAGTGGATTGAAAAATTATTTCCTGGTGAATTTTTAAATTTTTTTAATTTATTTTAAAGTAGGTGGCAAGATCTTCAGCCCCAAGGCCTGTAATTGATGTTAATAAGGAATGAAGAATATCAAAGCGCCTTTTGAGATTGTTAGAGAGAGAAGATATTAGAGGATGTTCCATCATTATGAGTGGGGGGCGGGGGGGGGGGAGCTGTAAAAGACCTAGAGAAGTAGTTAGTGATAAGAGTTAAGAGACAGGAGTGGAAATAGGAGGTTTAATATTTGGATGTTGAAGTCTCCCATGATGAAGGTTGGAATGTCACAGGATAGAAAGTGACAGAGCCAGGAGGCAAAGTGGTCAAGGAACTGATAGGGTGAGCCAGGAGGACGGTATACTACAGCCACACGAAGAGAGAACGGGTGGGAAAGTCTGAGGGTGTGAACCTCAAAAGATGGGAAAGTAAGAGCGGGTACAGGAGGAATGACCTAGAAAGTACAACGTGGAGAGTGGAGTATGCCTACCCCTGCCTATTTCCAGGTCTGGAGCAGTGTGAAAAGTGTAAGCCGCCATAAGACCAAGCCGCAGGGGAGGCAGTGGGGCACATTTACTTACCCGGCCCATTCGCGATCCAGCGGCGCCTTCTCTGCGGTGGATTCGGGTCTTCCAGCAATTCACTAAGGTAGTTCCACCGCCGTAAACCAGGTGGCGCTGCTGCGCTGAAGAGCATCGGAACACACTGGAGTACACCGAGCCGGGCTGAGTGAAGATAAGGGCGTCCCGAGCGACATTTTTTTTTTTTTTAAATGCGGCGGTTTTTCCGAATCCGTCGGGTTTTCGTTCGGCCACGCCCCCGTCAACTGCAAGCCGGCGCTGATGTGCCACAATCCGATCGCGTGCGCCAAAAACCCGGGACAATACAGGGAAAATTGGCGCAAATCGGAAATATTCGGGTAACATGTCGGGAAAACACTAATCGGGCCCTTAATAAATGACCCCCAGTGAGTTCAGTGATGACCAGCAGGTCAAAGGACTGAGGTTCTGAACCAGTAGTTCTGTACGATCATCATCTGATCTGTATCCAAAGCTAGAAGATTAGAGTAATATAACCCCTAAAACTGACTATAAATAATTATACAGCCCAAAAGCAATTATCCTATAGTCCATATTAGACCATAAAAGTAATAGAAACCTCTTGCTTGTTAGTAATTAATAGACACCTACCACCAGATTTACAGCTGGTAGACTGTCCCCAGTGTCATGCTCATTACCTTAGGGGGAACTGGGCACTGGGTTTTTGATTTTCTTTTAAGGTCTTATAGTCCAAGAAATCGACTTTGTAAAAATGCTAATGAACTGGAGGCCACTAATAAGTTAGGCATGCCCCCTAATAAAAATTAATACATTTTTCCCTCCAGCAAGCTCTGCAGACAGCCAGTGAGTCATATAAATAAAGTTTTATCATTAGTATTATTGAACCAAAGCCATACAAAGTATACACAAAAATACAGCAGTCTCTACCAGACAAAGGGAAATTGTGCCCTTCAAAGTAATCGCTACTAAAATGTTGCAAGAATAATATAAAGATTTATTAACAAAATTCCCCCTAATGATAAATCGATGGAGCAGAAAAAACTAATTTAAAATACGGTGCCCTATTTTTGCCTAAAGATAATTGCTCCCCTTTGTTATGTAAAAACTTTTGTATATAATTTTAGCTGGAGATTGGGAGATTTAGCAGGACAGGTGTATTCTCTATTTCCACCACTAGGTGATGCTAGATCTCTGTTACTGGTAACTGGAGCTCCCTGTCATTTCTGCTGATGCCTTTAGGGTGATTTGGGTGGAGGACATGGGACACGATCCAGCAGCAGCTCTGATAAATCTCTTCCTTTACATGACAGTAATTATGAATCATGAATCCCTCTCCCCCTGCTGCTCTGCTCCCTGCATCATCTCTATTGTATGATAATTAGAGATGAGCGAGCACTAAGGTGCTCGTTATTCGAGACAAACTTTTCCCGATGCTCGAGTGCTCGTCTCGAATAACGAGCCCCATTGAAGTCAATGGGAGACTCGAGCATTTTTCACTGAGAGATTGAAAGAACACAGTGAAGAACACATTGCAGATGTTCCGTACATCTGCTAACTGATCGGAAGACACGCGTGCAGAATGATGTTCTTCACAATAGTATATGAAGAACAATGGGGGTCATTTACTAAGGGCCCGATTTGCGTTTTCCCGTCGTGTTACCCGAATATTTCCAATTTGTGCCGATTTCCCCTGAATTGCCCCGGGATTTTGGCGCACGCGATCGGATTGTGGCGCATCGGCGCCGGCATGCACGCGACGGAAATCGGGGGGCGTGGCCGAACGAAAACCTGACGGATTCGGAAAAACTGTTGCATTTTAAAAAAAAAATGTGTAGAGAAAATTGCACTTACCTTCACTCAGCCCGGCTCGGTGTGTTCCAGTGCGTTCCGATGCTCTTCAGCGCAGCAGCGACATCTGGTGGACGGCGGAGGAACTACCTTAGTGATCCCGGCCAGACCCGAATCCTCCACAGAGAACGCGCCGCTGGATCGCGGACCGGGTAAGTAAATCTGCCCCAATATGTTTGAAGAACACATTGCAGATGTTTCCATACATCTGCAATGTTTTCTTCACACATAAGCAGGGACCACGTCATCAGCTTCAGATCTGTCCATATATGGTCACTGCATCTCCTAGGGTTCCCCAGAGCAGACATCGGGAGGGAATCCTTTTCAGAGAAGTGTCGGCTCAGCCGGAGAGCAGGGACCACGTCATCAGCTCAGATCTCTATCTGTCCATATATGGTCTCCAGGTCTTCCCCAGACACAAGCTCTTTATATAATTAAATTAAATAAAGTTTTGGCCAGGCTGAGATTCGAACCTGGGACCCTGTGCACTGCAGACAGAAGCTTAACTAACTGAGCTATAAGCCCAGTGATACAGAGCTGGGGATTTCTGGTAACTAAGACATGTTATCAGCCATTTACACTGTGACACAGACTAATGCCCTGATATATAGAGAGGGATCTTCTCAGAGATTATTATTGTAATTATTCAGACTATTATTATTATTATTATTATAAATTTTATTATTATGGAGATGATTATTAATAATGGTAAAAATAATAATAATCATCTCAATAATAATAATAATAATAATAATAGTCTCAATAATTACAATAATCTGAGAAGATCCCTCCCTATATACCAAGGCAGTATATAGTTCTTAGTTACCAAAATTCTCCACTTGTGAATCACTGAGGTTATAGCTCAGTGGGTTGAGGCGCTGTGTTATTATTGTACATGGACATTGCAGGTTCTGGGTTCAAATCCCAATGAGGATAATTTTTTTTTTTTTTTAAATTATGATTTTTATTATTTTTAATATGGTTAAAATTTGGGGCGTGGCCAGGGAGTGATTGGGGGTGTGGCTTAGGGGGATCGCCGCGGCACGCTACGCGTGCCGCCATTTTGTCCCTCTTTCCTTTTCCCAAATGTTGGGAGGTATGTGTATATATGGTGTGTACATATAGATTGTATGCTTGTGTATTCGATGTGGAAATACAGTGAGTATGTGGGGTTTAAGATGTGCATATACGGTATGTGTGTATAAAAAGTGTATATACTGTATAGTGTATTAGTGTATAAATGTATGAAACAGTGTATAAATGTGTGTGATTGTATAAACATGTGTGAGTGTACAAATATGTATATTTTCTAAGAGGGAAGGGGTACCCCATGCAAAAGTCTGCTATGGGGCCCTGCCTCTCCTAGTAACGCCTTGGAAAAGCTGAATATATGGTAAAACAGCATTATGTGGGATACTTTGCCAGCGTTCCCTACATACCTTTCATGTTTTCTAGTGATCATTTTTGAGAAAACTCAATTTTTATCTGTGTGCACTAGGAAAACTTGCATTCTCTTTTCCTTCTTTCTACGCTATCCAGCAGTACCATGCACATTCCTTTACCAAAAAAATAGTGCTATTTGCACATAGATTAAAAATATCTAAAATCTCCTTGACAATAGCTCTGTGTGTAAGGGCTGTGTCAAACTATCCAAGATTGAAATCCCTAAAGCGAACAAAGCGCCCTACACAATTCTATTGTTGACTCGAGGAGCGGATACTTCAGGAGCATTTCGGGATTCTGTCCTAGTACTTTCTGTTTTTAGCGATTACACAGAGCCAATAAGCAGGCTCCCTTCAAATGCAATCCAGACAGCAACAAAATATATGACCCATTGTCCAAACCAGCCCAGACATTTCATTTAATTGGACAACCCCTTTGTATTGCAGTCAAACATCAGATGGGATCTGAGGGAAAGTTTGAAGTATGTTTTTCATATATTTGGAGATGACATAACATTACATATTACATATAATAGGCAATAATGTCAGATATTCATAGTTCATTCAGAAACTACTTTATGAGAGAGCTAGAGCTCATACCTAATATTTCAGCAATCGGGTATCCTAAGTTAAAGACTACACACAATGGGGCAGATTTACTTACCCGGTCCGTTCGCGATCCAGCGGCGCGTTCTCTGCTGTGGATTCGTGTCCGGCCGGGATTCACTAAGGTAGTTCCTCCGCCGTCCACCAGGTGGCGCTGCTGAGCTGAAGTTCCCCGGAGGCGCGCAGGAATGCCCTGAAATTAACCGGCCTATACTTGGTGAAGGTAAGTGTAATTTTCGCAACACATTTTTTGTCTTAAATGCGGTGGTTTTTCCGAATCCGTCGGGTTTTCGTTTGGCCACGCCCCCCGATTTCCGATCGCGTGCGCCAAAATCCCGGGGCAATTCATGGAAAATCGTCGCAAATCGGAAATATTCGGGTAACACGTAGGGAAAACGCGAATCGGGCCCTTAGTAAATGACCCCCAGTAAGTCAGGTGATTTATGCTCATGCTCAAAGACCTAATGTAAGACTTCTGGACCCTTATGTAACTTGTGTCACCTTAAAGGAAATCTACACAATAGACTATGGACACTTACTTATTGATGCAGGCAGTGTGGCTGTGGTAATCTTATATATGTTAACTATAGCTTCCTTCTAAAATCAATTATGCTAATGAGCCAGAAGGGATGGGGGCGGGGTGTTACCAGAGCCCCTACATGCTGAAAATTCCCAGGCTGTTACAGTGTGCAAGGAGAACTACCCCCCCCCCCCCACCGGGTGCTGAAACTTCCTCTGCTGTAGAGAGATTACATCAGGCTGGAGTGGGAGGGGGGGTGCTGAGGGAGCAGGCTGGAGAGGGAGACAGTGAAACAGCATGTGAAGCTGCAGCGTGGAGGGGCTCTGGTCACACCCCCAGGAGACCTCTAGGCTCAATAGCATAATTTAAAAAGCTGATTGTAGAAGGAACGAGGCCATGGATAACAAAAATAAGAAGATTACCACAGTCACAGTTCCCCTGGTTTATCATGATGGATTTTGATGGTAGATTCCCTATAAATACTGACGTCTATTATTTGGTACTGGGAACCTTTGAAATTCACAACTGCTTTCAATATCATTTCTATAACTTTGGCCCTTGGACCTAATGTATAAATTAACACTAAAGACTTCCCATTAGTTAGACCTCTAACATTTAAATTGATCTACATGTTCTTTTATGCCTTTACTGGAAGAGGTTAACATCAGTCCATAGCAAGTAAAACATGCAATATTATTATTAAAAAAGTAACATACAAAATTTATCGCTTTTGTAATGACCCAAACTATGAAATTCTCACAAAATTTGACAAAAAAATATATGTTCAAAAGTTTAAATTTTTCTTTTTCTACCTTCCTCCGGAAGGACAGTATAAAAATTATACTATTACTATTCTAAAACCAAATAATCCACATCTGCAGAATAACGATAACATGTAAAAAGGAGATGAAACATGGTTATGTAATAAAACTGTACTAGTCAAAAACAGGCCTTCATGCAGATCCATTAGTAAAAGTATTTTTTTTGTGTACTTGCAAATCATAAAAAAAACTTTAAAAATGTGGTATCTACGTAATTTAACAGACCCACAATAAGGACACATTCAGATGGCCGTGTGCTTCCCGTTCCGGAACCCAGGTGTCGCACATAGCAAGGAGGAGAAGTAAGTGCTCACCACCCCTCCCCTCTCTACAGAAAGACAAGTGGTCGCA
The DNA here is from genome assembly GCA_019512145.1 of Engystomops pustulosus. Taxonomy (NCBI): domain Eukaryota; kingdom Metazoa; phylum Chordata; class Amphibia; order Anura; family Leptodactylidae; genus Engystomops; species Engystomops pustulosus. The sequence goes on along the minus strand of CM033644.1, from coordinate 44,033,583 downwards.
GTGAAAATTTGCTCAAATATAGGACAAATCCTATGTTTAGCTAAGTGGCCGCCGGGCTTGGTTGTAGTGCAGTGAGATACCATGTGCTCACCACACTATGAGCAGGTGCCATAGACCTCAATGGGGGCCGTGATCGTTACGTAATGCTAACAAACACTGCAGCTCTGTACAATGGCAAATGCCGGTCCGGCGTATTCATGAGGGGGTGGGTTTAGGGCGGTGACTGCTGCACGACACGCCGCAGTTACCGCTGGCCTATGGAGTGTGCAGGGTGGTCCGGGGAAGAGGCAGCGATTTGGACTGCCCCCTCATGAATACTTCCAGCGCGGTCCAGCGTTTCTGATGCACAGCGCGGCAGTGTCTTCTAGCGTTATCTGAGGTTTCCGATAACACTAGCAGTGTAAGACTGCTGCGTCAGTTTTAGCACTTGGAGCTGCTTTCTTTAGAAGGCAGCTCCTAGTGCCGTTTTTATAGGTGACAGGTCCTCTTTAAGGGGGTGTTCCCATTTCAACAAGTAATTGCTATCATTTGAATAATGAAAAGTTATACATATTTCCAATATACTTTCTGTATCAATTCCTCACAGTTTTCTAGATCTCTGCTTGCTTTGCTTCTATAGAAAGCTTCTATGTTTACTTCCAGTGGACAGAAACCTGACCATGGTCACACAGGTGCACAGATCGTTATATCACACAGTTCTGATTACTCTCTGTGATACTAATGAACCATGCACCTGATTGCTGTCCACTGAAAGTAAACATAGAAGCTTCTTATTCAATTACAGCAAGTAGAGATCTAGAAAACGGTAAGGAATTGATATAGAAAGTATATTGGAAAATTTTATGATTTTTCATCATAACATGAATTTGCGAAGTGGAAATACCCCTTCAAGCAAAACCAGCAATTTCTACAGGTTCATTGGATAAATGGAGTACATTATAAGTAAATGTCAAGGTGACATGCCTTACACAACAGACATTAAGGGTCAGTGAAACAATAGAAAGCTGATTTACTCAAATATAGAAGGTGCTTTAGGTTAACTAGCATGGAGAGAGAAAAATTTCAAATTTACTTACCTATATAAGATGGGCAAATTTATTTGACAGATGAAAAAGTCATCAAGAGCCCGGCTGATTAGCTTCCTGCAAAATATGAAAGGGGCATTTTTTTAAACAAAAAGATAAAATATTGTTTACACGTGACTGAAATGCAAATTGAGAAAACTTACAAACATAACTAATTATGGTATTACAGTCCTGAAACACAAAAAATAAGCTGAATTTCCAGTGCTCTCGGTGCTCCATGAGCATTGCTTATGCTTATCGGCCTAAGACGTGGCATCACATGATCACATGATCTATGTGTAGCTCAGCCTTTTTAAAGTGAATGGGGTTGAGCTGCATTACCTAGCGCAGCCACTATACAAACAAAGTATAGAGGGTACAGATTGCATCGCTGTAATCTCTTCAAACTGTTAATAGGTGGGGGTGCTGGTTGTCACCCATTTCCCAGCTGAAAATCACCATCCTAATGATAGATTATTAAAAAAGATACTTAGTGCATCTGTTTGAATTAGAAAGTCCCAACATGGCTGCACCCAATAGAAACTGTCAGCTTAAGCTAAACTTTATAGGGATTTGTGGCAATTTATGATGTACAGTCAGTCCCTGATGTAAGTACAACAAACTTACAGACAACCCCTGGACCTATCTGACCCCTGTGACCTCTGGATGCTGGCAATCTTCTGAACTTTAGTAACATTGCTTTAATGCAAGACACCAGGTGCGGGGTTCCGATCATATAGAAACGCTTATTCAATCGGGCAGAGGCCCGTCCCTGGGCCCAGGCTGCAATGATCAATTGTAAGGTGTCTGCAATGAAGTTTTATTGTTAATCCATGTTCACTTGTCAACCCAACATTTTTTAAAAAAAACTGTTGGCACAAGGTAAAAAAAATAATTTGGCTGGATATGCACTTAATTAATATACCTTGTTCGGTTAACATTCATATTCAACTTAAGAACAAACCTAAAGAACATATCCAAAGCTAAAGAACGTATGCAGGGGCGTCACTATAGGCGTAGCAACCATAACAGCTGCTATGGGGCCTACAGCGTCATCTGGGGTATTTCATGTGAAAATGCTGTATTTTTTATATTCTCTAAATGTATATGTGATGGGTATATACTGTATGTTTTTGTATATGGTGTGTATACACTGTATGTATATTTTATACAGGGCAAGGGAGGTATTCAAAAGTTCACTATGGGACCCTGCCTCTCCTTGTTACGCCACTTGTTTCCTGAATGGATTTTTGAATGGATACTTCACTAAATGCTATACGTTCTAAGGGAATACCGTCCACCGCTGTTATTTTAAGAAACCATGCAAATTATCTTTTATAAAGTAGACCAAGGCAAGGTGTGATCCATTTTTCACAGATCACACATAGGGAAAGTTTTATTAAGGCTTGCTTTTCCTTTCGCACTGCCAGGAATTGCGATAATTTCCCACCTCACCCCATTTTTCACAATTTTTGCAATGTTTGTATGCAGATAGCCTTATACTTTTTCTACATACTGGATATACTATTTTCTGGTTCAAAAAAATCTTCTAATCAGGACAATCTTGTTGCTGCCCATGAACTGTAAAAATAGACCGCCACCATTGTCTTTCATAATTCACAAGAATAACAAAGTACAGCTAATACAGTGTTATTGTTTTTCAACATATATGATAGGTAAAAAGCTGAGAAAAATTCCTGGTTACTGAAAGAAAAGTAATGGAAGATCTAGGACCCCTTACATGGCTTATTCTTATTATCAGTGTAGGTTTTTACCGGCTCGTCATGCCATTGTGGGTGGTGCGGAGGGTGCCATTTTTGAAACTTGGAAAATGGAGCCATTAGTCTATAACAAATTGTTCTGTGGTATCCGCATGGTTTCTATGGAACTATACATTTTCTTTACAAGACTTTTCAAACCAGGTATTTTATCTGTCAGCTAAAAGCATTCTTTAAATTGTATCATTTCCACTTCGGAGAACACTCCCTATAGCAGTGATAGAACTCCACCGCTCCGTTAGCAGAGAGCGTGATCATCCATATCACTAATGCATTTGTCATCTTTGTACTGCTCTATACGTGATAAGGAGTTAACCAGGGACACATTCTGAAAAAAAAAAAAAGATAATTCTGCAATCACATTACGCTTGCGGTTTGATTATCATTGTGCTTCCTCATTTTCCATGGCATTTCATACAAGGAGTTATTAAAAGTCAGACACGGAGGTCCAAGGTATAATTTCCTGTCTGCAGAGATAAGCTATGCTCTACTCTCCATTTAATTAGCACCATTATTTTAGTTTTTTTGCTAAGTGCATTCTTTTAATGGGATTTGTTCTAGGCTGTTTGTTCAATATGTTATTTAGAGACCATTTAATGTTTTCCTCCTTTTCATCATTTGCTCTGAAGATGATCATGAGGCACGATGGATACCATGTACTCCATAGCCCCTCTTTGAGATATTTAACTGAATCACAGAGCTGTAATTAATCAGGAGAATAGGCCATAATGAGGAGACTAACTGCCCGGTCATTGAATTGTAGAAATAACTGTTTTTAACAAAGATGAGAAGATTTTTTTTCTCACCTCTTTGGAAATGAGGCAGAATCACTAGTGGTGGCTATAATTAAGGGACACTTCAAATTGTAATGTAATACCGGTAGAAATACGTGTCATCCTCATTCATCTCCATTTGTCACATTTTCAGCCTTGTGAGTTTATATATAATTCCTAACACACATACACATATTGTAAAATTATGTTTTAAATAGGAAAAAACCCATATGTAGGCGGTAAAAATGGCAAAGAAATATTGAGTGGTGTGCTTCCCTGAAAACCACTGCAGTAAAAAACGTGAAGGGGGTTGTTGAGGGCAAACGTAGCTGTAGTGAATTGGTTGCAAGGAACGGGTGCAGACTTGACAGTAGGTTTGAAACCAAATTGATTGATGGATATTTCATATTAAGATTTTAAAATCTGCAGCATGTTGATTTTCTGCTGTGGATTGTTTCTTGGATCACTAGAACATACGGATTCGCCAAGGATTTACATACATTCCATATGTGGAGAGTCTGTATCCAGGGTGGAGCGGCCCACAAGAGGCTTCTCCATTGGGCCCAAGCTTTAATCCAAAACTGAACCTCAGACGTTCATCAGAAAGCAACCCAATTCGGAGGCTACAAGGCTCTATTTGTCCATTGATGAAGGGTTGGCCCACAGAATCATTTTATCTTTTGGGTCCAAGGACCCCTATCTGAAACTGTCAACATGTGTGAATTTATCTCTAAAGCAATAATGGAGTAGAGGTCACTTTGTACTGAGGGTTTTATCTGTAGAATATGTATATGATTGGCTGTGTGTCCCCAGCTATTATTACAATATCAAAATGTCAGTTCACTGTAGGATACATACTAACCCTAATGTTGAAAGGTCTAGGTTGTATGAGTTTAAAATGCTGCTTATTACCCTCACAAACATCCATAATTTAATTGTACGGACTCTAAAAACAATCATGCAGACTGTGAGTGGGTTTATACATATTACCTGTGTACTGTACTTATATAATCTTTGATTTAGGGCTCTATCACATTGGTGTTGGTGTTCAGCTTCAGTTGCGCATATGTTGGGTTTTGTGCAATGTGCTCATACCATGGGATAATTGTGTAGGACGATGTGACTAGAAAAGCTAGGCCATTTGAGCTTATTTGGATGACATTGGTAGATGTCAGACATTGGGGCACATTTACTAAGGGTCCGAACACCGCATTTTCGTTGGGTTTTGTGTTTTTTTTCCATTTTGCCCTGAATTGCCCCTGGTTTTTGGCGCACGCGATCGGACTGTGTCGCATCGGCACCAGCTTGCATGCGACACAAATTGGGGGCGTGGACGACGAACAACGCAACCAAATTGGACAAACCGCGGAATTTAAAAAGCAAATTGTGTCGCAAGATCAGCACTCACATGCACCTGGAAGAAGAAGGTGAACTCCAGCGGACCTCAGCGGGGGAAGCGACACATGCAGGAAATTGGACGCATGATCTTAGTGAATCGCAGCAGAATCCTTGCCGGACAACGCACCTCAGGGATCGCGACGGGATGGGTAAGTAAATGTGCCCCAATATCTTCTTTTTCCTTGGCAAGAGAAACTTTACTATGAATATAATGTGTAGATGCTAGGTCTATGAAATTGGTATAGACAGAGCGACGGCTGCCTTAATGCAGAATAATATAGGACATGGCCTATATTATGCACAGCATCCTCCCGACTCCACCACGGCACATCACGCTACCGCACTGTCACCGGGTCCTATAGATGTCTATGGAGCTGTGATTGGGATCACGTTTCCCCCTGTGCATGGGGCCTGAGACTGTGCTACTCTATTTTTAGAGATAATAGACACGTGTGGACACCCAATTATGTGCATATAAACATTACATGGTTTTATATGTTATGTTATAACTTTTGGTGAAAAGAAAAAATGATGAACTTCTACAATTCACAAGATATAAAGACACATTTATGGTATATAAAAGAAAAGCATACAATGCACAGGTGGCTCTGAACAGCATAGTCAAATAAAACGTGAAATCTCTCCGTGACAGCTGCTTCATTGTGTGATTGATTTGTTTGAATAAAAGCATAGAACAAACATAAACTACAGCACGCTTTGGGGTTCGAAGGGGATTTCTGACAGGTTCAGTCATCTAAAGTTTAGTGCTATGGAGTGCTTATTACTGAAAGGTCTCCAATCTCTTCTGAGCAAACACAGACATATGGCCGATGTTTCATCCAGCTCACTTACTGCCCATTTAGCACATCTATCCATCTTCATCCTGCATGGCCATGTCAAATGATAAGGCCCATGTATCCAATGTGTCTTTGTGTAGGTCAGCCTGCCAAGGAATGGCTTCCTGCACTATATTCACACTGTATGGCAGTCAATTTAAAGTAATATCTGTGTAAACTGGGGATAGATCAGAAACTGGAATATATATGACAGATAAGATCAGCGCAGGTTTGTTAGAAATACACTGTAGCCCTGTGAGGCGTATTCATATTGTGTGACTTATATCTAGGAGCTGAGAGAATTCAGTCTTTATGGATATTATCTGAAATGTCAAGAATATGAACTGCAGTGGCAATATACTTGTGGCTTCAGATAAATCCTCGGAGAAGGCAGCATGGAAAATATGGAGAAGAAATGATGTCATTTGTTTCAAGTCTAAAGCGTGTTCAGCTTTTACACATATACAATGACAAAATGCTGTATACACAATATTATCTCATTCTGTGGATAAGGAAACCATGGCATTAAAGGAAATGTACTACTAGTTGTAGTAAAATGAAACTACATGTACTTACCTATAGTTGTCTTCTCCACGATCCCAGCGCTGGTCTTCTGAAATGTAGACACGCCTGGATCGCTGTAAAAATGTCTGGCGCTGCAGCTGTTAATTATTTAGCCTCCTCCGCAATAGATACCCATGCTGGAGGGGGAGGTGACGTCACGCGAGACCAAGAATAATTAGCAGCCCGGTCTCATAACGCCCGGTGCTCTGTGGCTGCTTTTTATAACTCTTTTTTTATGGTGATCCCGGTGTGTCAATATTAAAGAACACCAGCAATGGGATCGAGGAGAAGACTGCTATAGGTAAGTATGTGTAGTTTCATTTTACTACCAACAAGTAGATTTCCTTTACATCAAATCAAGTATATCAAAGATGGAATTTGGCAAAGATCATGCCCCAGGGCCCTGGGGAGGTTAGACTACCACCTTTGTTTTCAAGCCTGATGTTGTTTGAAATATGAGACTTGTGTCTTTAATATGATACCAAAAGCATGAATTTAGGTTCTACAGAGGTCCCCCTTTCAGCCCCTCAGTCCCACTCATCTCAAGCTTTCTTCAGCTCTTTGGAGCCCATTTGTATGTGACTGTGAAGGTGATTTATTGTTAAATGGATGACTTTTAACATGAACAGGTATTGCTGTGTATATTCACCTAGTAAGCTGAGGTTCCCTTAGTATGTCAAGTTATGTTTGTTTCATAAATGTAAAATATTTTTGCACTAACTTCACAATGGTATACACTTGTGTTGTAAACTGTAACATCTATTAACATATACTGATTAGCTACATTAAGGACAATAAACCTCTCATTGTATCTTATTGTAACAAGACAAATATAAATTTACATAATTCAAGTACATTGTAACATGTTCCTTTTATCCTGCTATATAACTATAGGAGTAGTTTGAGAGGACCCCAATTGCAGAGTTCAAAAGAACTTCGGGTTTGGGTTCAGCTTGGTGCTTGCTCTGATCAGAGGTGTTAACTGTTTCAAATGGCCGCAGCTGTGTGTGCAGGGCACCGCCATTTTTGGGCAGAAGGTTGCTCCCAGATGACCGAATTGAGAGCAACGACCCTCCTCAAAATGGGAGCTTGCGTTCTTCTCCTCCACTTTTAGTTCAGTTTATTATCCTCCAGCTAACACTTAATATTTAGGATGCAGCCTGAGGTGGAAGAAACAAGACTGAGAGGAAGAGGAGAGTGGCCTGAGCATCACCATTGTGGTGGACGGCGAGGATGCACACCTTCATCCTACTCCTCTATGGCTTCCAGAACCAGTTGTTATTTTATCAGCCAGTCCATTGAACTTGCATCCTACCACTGTGTGGCCACTCTGCTCTACGGGACCTTATCCAGTTGTGTGGACTGTGTTATAGGTTAATCCACCCTGAGTGATAGCTTCCTATATCCGTGTAATATATAAATGAATCCGCTCGACCTATACTTACAACAGAGGACAAAACCACCATATAAATAAATCAATGTAATGGTAGTTGATGCAATAATCCTGCTCTAATCCTCACTTTTAAAGGACAATCAAAAGAAAAGATAGCAAGGAAAATGAACCAAACTCTACATGTGATGCAAGAATTGTATAACAAACTATTTTTATCATCACTTGTAGCAGGAATGTTTTGGACTAATTTCTTGGCCTTCTTCAGACTGGTGATGAGTTAGTGAGTTGACATTGCTTGCGAATAGGAAACATAGATCATAGGCCACATTATTAGATACCAAGTATTATCATAAAGGATTGTTGATGCTATAAATAAATGTTTCAGCCTTTTATGAGGTCTGGTGTGTAGTTTCTTTTCTTGTATATGGTTGTTCTCTGGCAGTAAGGACTGGAACACAGCAGTTACCAAAAATAGTGAAATATTTATTCAGGATTCTATAGGCTTACAATAGTATCTGATAAATTACATAATAAATGAGATTTCCTAGTAGGGCACTACCACTTGAGACAAATTCTACCGGTAGCTAAAAAAATACAAATCACTTGGACAACTGCTTTATATCTAAAAAAAAAAGCACCAGAAAATGCAGATTTTGATTTATTTTGTTATTCTGTGTTGTTTGTAGTTCTCCTACGTGCTCCAGTCCGATAAACCTATGCTTTATCCTGTACGCCTCAACAAATCACTCGCTTCTTATTTATTGTACAAATCTGCAGTATATTATCACAAACCCTGGCCAAGCACAGCGAAGGTTCTGTCTGGTAAGTCGGCATAGCGGGCAGAGAGCGTCCTTCAGCCAATCACACAGCTGGAGACGAGCGACCAGTCTACTGTCACTCTCTGTGCCGCGGCATGTGCACACTGTGACCTAGCTTTATCACAGCATGTACAGCTGGGGATCTTATCCATACACACAAACAGAGGATGCCCTGAATCTCTGCACTAGATGCAGAATGCGCTGACAATCATGTACAGAATGTAGAAAGGGAACATTAGTAATGCGTGAATGGATTGTGAATAATAATAATAATCTTTATGTGGCAGCTTATATTGTGGTGCTTTATATTGCAGATGTTACATGTATAAGGAAAATCAGAAACTACAAGGTAACTCATCTTGTATGCAAGAGTTTACAATCAATAAAGAACTAGAGTTATCACTGTAAATCTTTTATACTTATTAGAGTAGTCAGAGGCAGATTTAGACTACCATGGGCCCTGGGCTGTATGGATTTTATAACCGCTACAAATTGGCCCTTTTTTGTATAAAATGTGATGTGTGGTTTGAGTGACCATAGATCCCCAATTTGCCTTGTGTCCTAGGCTACCACCCAAACTGCCTACATTATAATCCACTACTGAGAGTAGTACACACAAGTCCGTTATCTAACCACCAACATCTTTGTACAGACAAGAAGTGTGCATTGGCACAAGACGTGCAGAGGATACTGTTGAATGGCCTACATGTCTGGGATAGTGCATTCCAGGGAATCAGTGCAGCACGAGAAAAGTCTCATGATAATAGTGGAAAGCTCAGAATATGGGGGAGATTAATCTTAGTTTGTTGGCAAAATGCAGGGTCCAGGTGGGCTTGTTTACAGAGATGACAGAGGAGATATAGGAAGGTACATCCCCATGAAGAGCTTTGTCTTTGTTTAAGTGAAGTTCTAAAGAAAATTTGGTGTACAGGGTAGAACAGAAATGAAAACCAGGTCGCTGACTGGAGAGGAGAGATGTCAGGGAGAAAACTGTAATGAAACCAAAAGTGTTTTGGCCATTTCCACATTAAGAATAATATTCTGGAGATGATTGTAAGATGCAGGCGACATGAGCTTGCATCAAGAATCTAGATTCTGTACATTAGATGGTTTTACTGCATGCATAAGTCAAACTCCATCTATTTCATTACCTCCATGTCACAAAAACAGAGAAAGAGATTTAGATCATCGAAAAAATGACCTTGGAGGCATCAGGGGAGATTTATCAAAAGTGTTGTAAAGTAGATCAGTGCAGAGTTAGATTTGATAGTCTTCTTCTACGCCAGGTTTATCACTGCGCCTGATGCTGGATGATGAATGTGTTGTAGTATAAGATGGTAAAGTGAAACTCTCCACCATCTGTTGCCAATGGTGCATTTGTGTTATTTTTAGTGCACTCCCTTTTTCCAATGAAATCAAGTCCCCTTTTCTGATACTAAGCAACATTTCTTGTAACGGTCAAAAATGGGGCAAGGCAAATCTAGATTTAGTTCTTTTTGGTGTAAATTAGAACACATTGGCCCATTTTGAATACAGTTCTGCAAATCTAAAGTATGTAACCGAAACACAACTTTCATTTATGAATATGAATGTTTTCTTCTGATTGGACGTATTCTATTTCCATCAACTCCAACATCCTTTAAAAGGTGACATTTAACCAATTTTAGAGTTAGGTTCGGTAAAGGGTCTAAGTATTTCTTTTTTTTAACCTGTTTGTTAGTGTAGAGTCTTAAACAAGTATTAGAATCTGTGTATCAGCAATATATGTAGGCAATGATGCCATTACTGAAAATTATCACTTTGGTTATGAGAGTTTCATTGCTAATGAGAGAGTTGATCAAAGGGAATTTCACACTCTCTGTTGGTGTTTACTCTTTCATGACAATCAGAAGTCTGGAGTTATTTGATAGACTGCAGTTGGACAGTAGTAGCCTGCAATAAGACGGATGTTGGGTAGAGGAGCCTTGCTACAGTGTACCATTTATGGTATGTAAAGTCCAAGTACTTCATGCAATACAGCTATGCTTTGTAAGGGCTTTGTGACACCCATAGTATGGCATCTTAGATGTAAAATTCACGTTTCATAGATCTGGACGGAAAGTCTTTGATTAGGACTTCACTGTTAAGTTTGTGTTTATATTAATGCATCTCCAGGTACTTCTGACTTTATCTGTAGCCCCTATGATACAAGGTATCTACCGCTACGACTTTATTTGTGTTTGCAGGCACAGATAATTCACCTGCCTGTTTCCATATGTTTTGTTTTTCTTGTAAATGAAAAAAAATTTAAATGAAAAGAGATGTAAAAAGAAAAAATAAACATGAATCGGATCATGTTTCTGGATATCCTCTTCTATTTTCTTGTCTTATAAAATCTAATGGAGAATGGATAGTCCTTTGCCAATGTACACCCAGTCTTTCGTCTCTGACAGTGTGCTCAGCATTGTTACATGGTCTTTATATAACGGTTCTACATTTTCTTCAAATGACCCTCCATGCCAAAGATCAAATTTGGATAAATATTAGGCATGTACAGTCAACATGAACCCTGTCAGGGTTCTCCTAAAATGGTCACTGATTTCATCAGGAACGCTCTCTGTATGTCACAATAGCATCCCCTCACACTGCCCTGGATCAAGACAATGGAGGGGAAAATAGTAACTTACAAACACCTTAACTAAAGAAGTCAGCAGTCAGTACATCCAATGGAGGAACCAAACAAGGAGCCAAGCAATGGGACAAAACAGATGTAGGCAGTGAATAGATGTAGGCAAATTATTACCCCTTCTTGTATCTGAAGTAACACTCATATTGTTTATTACCCAATATTTTGGGAACATGGAACTATGACATGTCCAAAAAACATAGTTCACTGGGAAAGCGAACACAGAAAGCAAGGCCAAGTATCTCAACTTTGTTTCATACATTATTCACCATGGTTTTGCCATATTTTCCCTACCCACTTGACCTTGCACATCCTTGTTGTCTCACATCTGCAGAATCCAATATATAAAAATACTTTCATGTAACATATATACAGCTAGTATTTTCAAGTGGTAAAATACTGTCAGACTGGGAGCATTATATAGGGCGGTTGTACAGAATGATAAGGTAGGGTTCATTAAATAAAAAGGTTACGTGACCATGTCATACTTAAGTAGTCATTTTTTACTTAAAGTAGTATGTCCTATTAATATTGAAGTGAAGAGGTGCTAGACAAGACTATGCACACAGATCAGACACAAAGCTTTGATGACTAAAGATCTACATTAAAGTGCCATTAAGTGAACTAATGGTAGAGCACAATTTCAACCTGTTTAGATTGTTTTTTTTTCTAACATAGTTTTATAGATTTCTCGTAAAAACTTTGTTATCCCAAATAGGAAAATAAACTATGGTAAAACCTATCAAATTGTGTGAACATGAGTTTTAAAATGTACAATCTGTTTGGTTGGATTCTCGCAGGACATATTCATGTTTACAACATGTAATTAGTGTATATACTGAAATACTATTATATCTCATAGACAGAAGTGTTAGAATTTGTAGTAATGTTATACATGTTGAGCTAGGACATCTTGGACCCACGCATAAATTTAATTCTGCACACCCACTGTACTGCTACATACAAATATTACCTCATACTGTACTTCTTTACAAATTCATTAAATGTCAAAAGCCCCAATATCCTTTTAAGTAGTAGATTGCTCCCTAGGTCTTTTCTCTGACAATATCGGATTTGGGGTCGCAATGCACAACTGTGTCTGAAATTGTTACTGACTGTAACTAGTATATAAAATGAAAATTCAGGGCACACCTTCCTCTGGGGCCAAATGGGGATTTACTTTTTGACCTCATTGCTTAAGAAGACCCTATTGCTTGTGAAGACCCGTCTTTTAAGACATTTTAGGGACAAAAGACTATGGGGCACATTTACTAAGGGTCCGCGGACCGCATTTCAGTTGGGTTTCCCGTCTATTTCCGATTTGCGCCGCATTTAACAGGGGTTTTTCTCGCATGCGATTGGATTTTGCTGCAATCGCGCTGACTTTCATGGGACACAAAATGGGGGACGTGGCCGTCGGACAACCCGAATGATCTGGACTAAGCTCAGGATTTAAAATTCAAATTGTGTCGCAAGACATGCACTCACATACACCGGGAAGAAGATGGTGAACTCCGGCGGACCTCAGCGGGATAAGCGACACATGCAGGATATCAGGCGCACAATCTTGGTGAATCGAGCCGGACTTAATACTCGCTGGACAGTTCGGATCGGGGATCGCGACAGGACCGGGTAAGTAAATGTGACACATCCCCACTATTATGGGGAATTTATTAAGACTACACACCACTGTATGCCACAGTTACTTAGTGGTTCCGGCCTGCTAAAATCTACATCAAGTCTTGTCTGGTGTGGATCTCTGCTACAACCTGTACCAGCATCCTTGACCCATTCTGTTCTCCATTTACCTTTCAAAATAGTTGTGTAAGGCCTCAGGAACATGACTATATTGGAGGTAGTGATACAGCCACACAATTTGCAGCCATGTCACAGCACCAATAGAGGCCCATAGAGTGCCTGGTCATTATGTGGTGAGCACCACACCATTACCTGCCCAGGCAGCCGCCATGCCAATTATGGGACTTGGGTTTTTTTGCCAGATCTTGCCAGATTACAGGAGCCACCCCTCCTCCACCCGGCCGTGTGTTCATTCGTGTGCAAGGGGCCTAAGAGTGACAAAAAGGGAAAAGTTTAAATTTTCCTGGGCATTTTTACATGCCTTGTGTTAAAAAGTACCTACAAAGAGTTCCATACTGTATATAAAATATATATAAAAGTTTCACTTGATAGTTTAACTCTGTATCTTAATTTCACCATATTGTACAGGAGTGGACTTCTTGCCATTGTATCTCTAGAGCAACCTATCCAGGAGATCTTAAATATTATAATAAATGAAATTTCTATGTCCACAAATATAAAATACTCTTCAATTTCAAGACTGATCTTTAGATAATAAGGTGGCAGTCAATATAAAATCATGTAATAAAACTTTTCTCAAGAATCTTTTGTAAGTGGCACCTGAGCCCTAGATCTTTAGTCACCATCATTATTGTTAATGTTTTTACTCTCTAATTTGAAGGCTTTATAAATCTAATCCTAATACCACATTTTATCTAAAATCACGAGGCACATTAATGGTAGACTCTCACAGTCAAATCCTTTCCCAGCAGTAGGACCCAACCGTCCCCAGGTTATTATCTCAGCCACGTTTTTTTCTTAATGACTATCCATTTGCCAAACTAAAAGTTTAATACAAAGCGATTTCCAAAGCATATTTGCTCCATCCCCCCAACCTGGATTTCAATCACTTATTGGCAGTAATCACTTGTTAGGTATTCCCTTTAATGCCAAAGACCCTTGTTAATTTGTGATTCAGCATGTGTCGCAGTCTGATGTGTAATTAGAAATCCTAAGGCCTGTCTCTCACCATAATTGCCTTGACTAAGGCCTCTGCATATCCACTTGTTAATTAGTAAACCACAATATCCAGGGGGCTCATGGAGAGCTGGCTTAATTGTATTTCAGATAGAACGAAAGGATAATTACCCTTCTCTATCCATGCTGCTTTTTAATTCCTTTCTTTTTTCATTATTTTATTTTCCAGTATTCATCCTTTTTCATTTCCTTAACCTCAGCGAGAAACAAAGTCATATTCTTGACCGCATCATATGGCTACCATTAGGACAAAGTACCCATAAAATGAAGAGAATCAGTAGATTGTCATTTACTTGTTCAGACTATTACGCTGGAGAAAAAAAACCTCTAGATCCTCCACCATGGTAATGTTACATGACATGTTTGGAAACAAACAAATGGAGTTATATGGAATTAGTGTGTACGACAAAAGAGAAGGCATTGTGAGAACAAATTATGTAGATTACATCAGTAGGGATTCAAGCTGTGTTCTTCAGAACCCAGCAGATGGCTCTGCATTGACAAGTCAACCTGTTTTCCTACACAGAACCATACATGTGCAATGTTGATAGAGCCACTATTATTAAAGGCCAATCCTTTGTAGAGCATGTTTATTGAATAAATTGGTCCACCTCCATAGAAAATCCATGGAAATACCATGGTTGTCAGGATAGAAAAGTATCAAAGTCCATTAGTGTAAATAGTAACTCTCTGGACTGTCCATTCCCTTCCCACAGCAGTTCAATGCTGGAGTAGCAGGAGTTAGATTTTTAATATAAGACACGTTCTACATATATAAAGTTTTTAGCTCAGAATGTTTATGCCAGGTTAATATAAATCAGTCTCCAGGGTCAAATTGCATCATAAAAAATAAAGGTAGGATCTAATTTCCAGTTTTAGATCATTTGTCTGTATATGCATTGATTGAGCACAATTTCTGCTCAAATCTTCAGCACACTGCTCTGCATTGAGGAGGAGCAAGAATTTCCTTATAGTTAGTGCTGTAGCTTGGAATGTTTCCAAAGCTGTTTTGGAGGGCCTTCGAAAAGATTGGGGACTGACTTAAAGAGTAGCATCTATCTATCCACTGTTGGCATTAAGAGTCACTTGGTGGTCCCATCAAGGGTTGTTCAGGAATTTTATATATATATATATATATATATATATGTATAACAGGTTATTATTATTCTTATAGCACACCCTCAGTCATATATAAATATATATACTTTCCCGGACTACCCCTTTAAACATTATTTTGTACATCTTAATTTTAACGTATTAGACTATATTTTGTCTCCGTATTTGCGTGGGTTTCCTCCGGGCCCTCCGGTTTCCTCCCACACTCCAAAACATACTGGTAGGTTAGATTGTGAGCCTATATAAATAAAGGAATTATTATTATTACAGGCAGTCCCCGGGTTACATACAAGATAGGTTCTATAGGTTTGTTCTTAAGTTGAATTTGTATGTAAGTCGGAACTGTATATTATATAATTGTAACACCAGACACATTTTTTTGGTCTCTGTGACAATTGGATTTTAAAAATGTTGGATTGTCATAGGAACCAGGATTAACAATAAGGCTTAATTGCAGACACCGTTAATAACTATTGTAGCTGATTATTGTAGCCTAGGGCTAAAGTACAGTAAATTACCAAAATCCAGAGGTTCGTTTGTAACTAGGGGTCGTCTGTAAGTTGTGTGTTCTTAAGTAGGGGACCGCCTGTACCGAATATAGCACATATGTCCCCTAATAGGTGCCATGTAAACTCTTATAAATAAATAGCATGCAGCCGCTAGATCCAGCTAAAAGGAAGCACCTAGACTCTCAGCTTCTTCATTATGCACAAGAAAGTTTCTGTACTCCGATAAGTATTGCTTTTAACTTTACTTCTTTATTTTAGAGAGTGGAGACAATGAAATAATCTGTTATACCTGTTCCCATTAAGTCTGAAATGGAAAGCCATCCCCTTCATGTCATTGACAGTTTGTTTTCTCACATTGTTAAATGTCACAGTCTTCTATTTCCTTTGGGCATGATCACTATTATCTTGACTGTCTAAAATACTAAATGTCCTCTTTCCATTTATCATATTACAGTCTTATACTGAAATGTTTTGCTTTTTAGTCTGTTGCCATTAAGGTGAATAAAAACTTTACATTTGATGCTTTGGGGAGAAAACGGTAGATAAATAATTTATGTGTATTATGATGAATGCCACAAAAGTGCTGTCAGAACTTGTTTTATTACCAGATATTGCAGAACTATAAAGTGATGGAAACATGAGTAATAAATCTGAAATCTGAACAGCAAACATGAAATAGACATTGGGGCAGGAAAAAAACTGGCTTTTATTTTATAGTAACCAATCATTGCACAGCTTTCATTCCACACTTCGCTGTGGTGCAATTGGTTTTCCTATATCTGCCCCATTTATGGGTCAAAAGATAAATTAAATCTACTGTTCAGCCTCCTTAATTTTCTGTACATAACAAGAGCAAAATATTGGATGAGCTACTACTCCTACTTCTGTGGCAGAGAGTTATGGATATGGTCAGTGATGTTCCTGTCCTGTTGTGATGGCTCAGTAGCTATTGGAAAAAAATGCAATTTTCAGACTTTTTCTTGTAATGTCTTTTATATAACAGCCAATTCAAACAATAACCCCAATTTCAGAGGATAAAAAAAATAGGTGATGAAAAAAATAGCAGGGAACTTAGCAAGTTAATTTAACTGTGTAAAGGTACAATACACCAAGAACTTTCCAAGAACTTTGACAGCTAAACTGCTAAAGTTGTTGTCTGGGATCAAAAGACCTTTTAGAAATGGCTCTGGGGTGTAAGAAAATAATAAAGGGCTTGTATTCAGCTCCTCATTCAGTTATGGCACTGGCCGCACAGCCAGGCAAAAGTTTCAGGCTGTAGCAGGTGTGCGACTATCATCACCGCCGGCCTCTGTATACAAACAGATTAGAATACGCTATTTATTATTTTCTTAAACCCCCAGAGTCATATATAAAAAGGTTTGAATCAAGGACAACCCCTTAAAGTACCACTTCAAAGTTCCCCTTGATGTCATTGGGCGATGCCAATTGATTGCCATGAGAAGTTCCTCTGGCTGTCAATTGGTATTTTCTATTATTCTATAACATAAAAATAAACATGTTTTGTACCCACGGCTCAGAAAGTGTCTGATCTATCCAAATATAGAAATAACAATCCCATTGTTGTCCCATAGCCATAAGAAAAATTTTAAAAAACCCATCCAAATGGTCACTTTTTCCCAATTTTGACGCCCACTTCTCAAAATGGTATCAATGAAAATTTCAGCTCCTCTCACAAAACATTACACCCTTTACACATCCACCAAAGTTTAAAAATGTTACAGGTGTCAGAATATGGCGATTCAAAGATTAATTTCAGCAAGGTTTTTAATTTTTTATTCAGATGTTTAGACATAAGAAAACTAAATCAATTCAGCATCTACAAGATTGTGCCAACCTAAACAATAAACAGGATGCGATATATGGACCACATATTGAAAGCCGTAGAAGCTACACCCACTAGAAAATAGCTCAATTACGTTTATATTTTGTGAATTCCACTCCATTTGGAATTTTTTCCAACTTCCCAGCAGATTGCATGGTATTTTAAATGGTGCCATTAGGAAGTTTAGTTTGTCCCAAACTCTTATATGGCAAAATATTGCAAAATAAAAAATATATATATGACTTATGGAATGCAGAAAAATTAAAAAAAAAATATTTACAAAATCTGAAAAGGACCTGGTTCTGAAGGGGTTTGGTAGCTTAAAAAACTTCAACCTTACTATGCACACTGAGATTTATTACAAAAGCTGCTCCCTCTTTAGGACTTATCAAGTAACTGAGGCTATGGAGAAATAAGGGTTACTGTGTTTACCATTTACTCCATTCTCACTACATTCAAAGAAACCCTCAGTGTATATAGCTGGGACGTAATCACTTCTCACTGTATATAGCTGATATACATACAGTATTATATAGGTGTCTACCATAGTAAATAAAAGATTAACCAAAGATTAGTTGCTGTATCTGAGCTGCTATGTTTTAGGTATCTACTTAACATAGAGCAGAACCTATATACAACCTTGTATCTAAGCTACCTTGAGCTGTCATTTTTATATTCTTTATTCCAAAATAGAAATTATTTTCTTTTTTTCGAGGAAGTAATCATATATCATAAATCTGTCCGGTAGTGCTGCTTCATTGGGTGATATGAGCTGCTGAAAGGTTTTGGTGAGGATATGTGAAAGTTTCTATGGGCGCCCAAAGCTAAACTTTTGCCCTAGGGCCCATGAACCTTTAGTTTTAAACTTGAATACATTCTGATGACCTTTGCATGAATCTTGAATATATGAGAATAAGATAAGTCTAACAGACCCATTAAAATGTTTTATGTTATTGTCCATTTGTACCTCCATCTGATAGACTTCCGTTATTATCATTTTAGTGAAAACTGAAAATTAAAACTTATTTAAAAAAATTTTGGAAATAGGATCTTTTTATTTTTAAAAAATGGTTTGGAGGGCCTGTGGGCTATATACTGATTTTCAGATAGTTAAAGCAACCAGTTAAGACCAAATAGATTTGGACTTGGATAAAAAAAATCTTACTACAAAATGGACAAACCTTCAGCAAAGCAAATCTTGAATGATTCATTTATTTGCAACATAGGGGCACATTTACTTACCCGTTCCGTCGCGATCCTCAAGGTGTGTTCTCCGACAAGGATTCGGAGCTGCCGTGATTCACTAAGATCGTGCGCTCAATTTCCTGCATGTGTTGCTTCCCCGCTCAGGTCCGCCGGAGTTCACCATCTTTTTCCCGATGCATGTAAGTGCAGGATTTTAACAATTTTGAATGTTAAATCCTGTGCGTTGTCCAAATCCGTCGGATCGTCCGTCGGCCGCCCCATGATTTCTGTTGCATGAAAGTCAGCGCCAAAATCTGATCACGTGCGCCACATTCTGCTTTTAAATGCGGTGCAAAACAGTAATCGTCCAATATCCAACGTTTGTGCTGTCCCCGTACCCTTAGTAAATGAGCCCCATAAAGTTGCAGGTGGGTTTTTCAGAATAGTCCTCTATCCACACTCTCCACTAGGACACCTTTTCCTTCTTCTATTACCTTCTCCTGGGTTCACTGTCAGGTTGTGTATTTAAAACAATAATGCTATTCCAAGTCATACACCTTACTATATTCGTCTGGGATTCCCAGAAGATGTGAAATCTGCTGCTTTCAACCTTTATTATTAAATAATTTTCTATAAATTCACTGTAAATTAAAAGGCACAATGCCAGGAGCCGGGCTTCCTGTGGCTGTCATGCAGAGAGCCGGTGTGCCGCAGCTTATTTGTACCTATCATTCATTCCGCTGATAAAAGGGCTTCTACCTTTGTTGCTTTTTAGCAATATCAGTCTCAGCACAACACATTCAGTCCCCTCTGAATTACCCTTGTGCCAGTCACTGATTACGCAGCTGGCTTAAATGAAGCACTTCAAATAACCATGGTAACAATTAAATGTCTTTGTCTTCTTTTTTTTCAGGGTTTTTTTTTTTTACATCATTTCACCAGAGACAAGCATTGTATGGAAACTTGAGCCCAGTCTGAGGATATTTCTCTGGACATCTATGAAGATATTATACAAAAACAGTCATTGATATGAGAACCTACCTCCACATGCTTCCTGCTTACCTTCACAGCTCAAGGCTCTGAATACAACTTCTTTTTTAGAAATGTTTTTTTTATTACATGTTGATTCCTTTGTGTCACCTCTACCAGAGTTCTTATAATCTCTAATCTTCACAAATTAAAGTCTAGTATATTATTCAATTTAAAGCGAACCTGTCAGCAAAAATTGCCCTAATAAATTACAACCAGTATGTTGTCCAGCACCTTAAAGGACATCTAACACCAGGATGAAAGATTGTATGCAAATGAGCCTGAGGGGCTCCAGGCTCCATTAACACCTGTGGAGTCTGGATCCTCAAAGGCTCATTTGCATACCGTCTTCCATCCTGTGGAATGTCCTTTGACACCTTTCAGATCATGTTTCTTTCATGGTCCCAGTCGGTGGCATCATCCTTAAAATAAGCTTTGAAGCAAACAGGTTGTATAAAGTCAAACGAGCTGGAGCCCATCATTATTATCCCTGCATCTACGGACATCCCTAACCAGATGATGTCATTCACAGAGGTGGAGGTGTTCTGAGGCGAGGAGAGCGCACCTTCAGTGTTAAGTTTTACACCTCTGTGACTTTATACAACGGATTTACATCTTCAGAGTTGACTTTCTGGATGATGCCACCACACTGGAACTTGGAAGTAACATGGTCAGGAAGGAGGTAAGTTGCCTTAAAACATACTGGAAGTAGTTCATTAGGCCAATTTCCTATGACAGGTTCCCTTTAAAGGGAACCTGTCACCACAGGGGGATTTTTTTACAGTGACAGGTTCCTAAAGATACTATACACTAGATAGCAATGATGATTTTAGCTAATTTCTGGGTGACTTTGTTAGAGGAATATATAATATTATACTTAAACTTTACCATGTTACATTTGTGGGTTTGTTAAGAGAATTGAGATACATATAAAAGATACAAAACCTAGCAATTATACATTTTACAAGGCCAGAGTGCAAAGGTAAAATATGTAATAAATATGCAGGCACTGTGAGATTATGTGCCAGTCCTTAAATATTGTACAAATAAGTATTAAAGACAATTTGAATTATACAAATACACAAGGTACCCAGATTGGGTTTTTAATTGGTTTTAAAGATTTAGCTTCAAATAAAGTTTGCCATTTTGTATCTATACACATCGACTTGCTTTTTGTATGTATAGTATCTTATTGATGTGTAATACACACATACTGTCACCCCATTTCCCTACAATTTTGTACAAATACACAAGGGAACACAGTATAATGTGTCTCAGAGAAAAGGAGTCATCACTAAAGCAAAGCACCACCCCAGATATTGTAGAGTAATAACACAACATATAGGGGCTTATTTACTAAGGGTCCACGCGTGCACTTCCGTCATTTTCTGAATTTGCGCGGCTTTGACAGGTATTTAACAGATGTCTGCACTGGGATTGTGTCGCACACGATCCATTTTTTGGCGAAGCTGCGCTGGCATTCATGCGACAGAAATCGGGGGGCGTGGCGTCGGACGATCCGATTGATTCAGACTGAGCGCAGGATTTAACATACAAATTGTGTTGCAAGACAATGCACTTACATGCAGGCGGACCTGAGCGGGGAAGTGACACATGCAGGATATTGGCGCATGATCTTAGTGAATTGCGGCACAGTGCATTATCGTCTGGAACTTCATTGGACAGGTAAGTAAATGTGCCCCATAATCTTAAGGAGATCAAGAGTTTGAAGTGTATTTGCTCAGCTATTTTCAGATTCTTATAGACTTGAATGGAAAGTGGTGATGTAGTGTTAAATACAGCCTGCGCCAAGAGCAGGCAAGGCCTTGCCTAGAATTGTCTGGCTACAATGTAAGGTGCTGGATATGCTAGGAGGCCAGAGCCTCTTATGTGACCTAAGGGGCAGAGTTAACATCAAGCGCTGGAACATGATAAATATTCCCCATTTACATCATTGTTTTGGCGGCTGGTGCATATTTAAGTAAAAGCATCGTCTTTTAGTTATGCCTATGGATGTGTAACCTTGACACTACATACATTCAAAACGGTGTACATGCCGGTTCATCAGGCAGTGTAATCATACCACAGGCCTCATAGTAGATTTGCTCATCAATGGGGAGGCAGGTACAGGTTGTGTGACCTTTCTGCAGATGGTTGGCCTGGATCGTCACATAGTATTACCGATATTATCCCATGCAGGCTCTATAATGTCTACAGCTCAAGTTTAGTTCAGCAGGTGTGATTTTACTATATTAGCCTCTCACGTTTTTTGAAAAAGACACACATTTTTTTTGCCAACTTTAGCATTGTATGAATGTAATGGTTTCTCCCAGATTAGTGAGAGGCATGCTAGAAAACTCATCACCATTAATGACTTACATTAATACATATTATTTTAATTATTTAATTTTCTAGGGGGCAAGGCTTAACTTAAATAAAATGTATATTTTCATTTACAGTAGGCACTTTCAATACATTTGTGGATTGATTGCAAAGAGTTGCATCTGCCACAATAAATGTATTACAGGTGGTCCCCTACTTAAGAACACTCGACTTACATATGACCCCTAGTAACAAACGGACCTCTGGATATTGGTAATTTATTGTACTTTAGTCCTAGGCTACAATAAACAGGTGTAACAGTTATCACAGGTGTCTGTAATGAAGATTTAGTGTTATTCCTGATTCTTATGACAGCCCAACATTTTTAAAATCCAATTGTCACAGAGACCAAAAAAGTTATGGCTGGGATTACAATGATAAAATATACAGTTCCGACTTACATACAAATTCAACTTAAGAACAAACCTACAGACTCTATCTTGTATGTAACCCGGGGACTGCCTGTACTCTATTGTAAGGCAACCTGTATGTTACCGAGTCTGAATTCAGGTACGTTTAGTACATTCATTCCAATACTAGAATATCTGAACCCATTGTTATCTCAAATTTGTATGTTGGATGATGTTTTAGTGAAGAGGTTAGATTTGCATTACTTTGCTATTACTAGCAGACATCACCAATTATTTTGTGTATCAGATATGATGACAGCTTGTACCTGTAGGCGCCGTTTTACAAAACACACAAATAGTCGCTTGCTATATCTGTCTCTTGCAATGATCAAAAAATATCTGATACATAGAATAGAGTCGGGTGCTATAAGGAATGATAGTTCTGTCTGGCAGTTGTTAGTATGTAGCTATCTAAAACTGCATAGGTGTGGAGCTGAATGAGAAAATAGAGCGACTCCTAGGAAACCGGTAGCTCCCATGAAATGGAAGACCTTTTCAATTTAGTTCCAGTCATCGTTGTTCACATGTCCATAAATAATTCAATTTTTTTCATTCTCACACTTGAATGGTGCGGATCTGATCTCATGCACACTACGTGTCCACCTGCCTATACGTCACAGACAGATAACAAAGCGGATGACATTCACTGAACATAGATGAGACAAGGCAGGAGGCCGCACATTGCTGCAAGATGAGAAGATAGGAATGATATCATCCAACTGAATAATATCCCTTATGAAATATATGTTGTTACACATCTAGGATACAATGAATGGTGCAGCAAATGATATAAATATAATGTTCATTAAACATTTACTAAGAACAAGGGAAACTTTTTTTTTATTCTTCCTTTTACAGAGCTGTACAAGGGTTTATTATACGTGGGGCAAACTGTATTTCCCAGTGGCACATTTTATATTCTGTGCAATTTACTGGGAAGCTGGAAAAAATTCTAAATGTGGGGACATTGACAAAATAATGTGGTTGTTCCCAGGCTTTGTTTTTATGGCTTTCACTGTACAGTCCAAGTGATACTTTCCATGTGTTCTTTGGGATGGTACAATACCAAAATGATAATTATAATTATTATATTATTATTATATGAGACCATTATTTTTATTTTTTAAAAGATTGGAAACTGGGACATCAAATATGTTTAATGTGTGCTGCAGTTGATCCTTAAAAAGATAATATCTGAAAAATACAGAAGACACCTGCCCTGTACAGAGAAGGCTAATTGCAATAATTAGCTTTGGTGTCCGCTGTATAAAACAGCAGACATCCACTGTGTACGGAGAGAGCTCTGTCTAGACAAACATTTTGGAATTGCAGTAAATGTATAAATAGCAGCCGGACATCTTGTCCCCACACTGTGGACGGCTATGACAAGTCTTTTTTCTACGTGATCCAAGCATGTCAAGACTAGCGGAGGACAGCGCCGGGATCAAAATCAAGAGGAGCGGAGGTGAGTATTTCTAGGTTTTTTTTTCCTTTTCCGAAGTGAAAACTTTAATAATCAACTTCCTGTAGTCAACTGGTTTTAATCTTTGAAAAATGACAACCTGTCTATCAAGTTTAGCCTTGCACGACCCATTATACATTATTCATTGTTTATATATAGCACTCAATGGGATGTAGCCCTTTTTCAAATACTGTCATAGTATCCACCTCAATGGAGTAGGGAGTTCCATCGTTTAAACCCTTTGTCCTGTGCAAATCTCATTAGAAGAGAGACCTTCTACACTGTTAAGTAGTTGCCTGCTTATGGCCCCTGAGCTTTATCATTTTAATAAAGTGACGCCAAAATCTGAATCCTCTTGTCATGGCATTACCTCATGAATGTGGTCAATGTTACATCGGAATTACTGGTTTGTATTTCTATCTTTAAAGGAAATCTACCATTTGTTTTCATGCATTGTGTTCCAAACATACCTCGAGAATGCTGTAGCTACACTGACGCAGAAACATATCTTGTTTAATACCTGATTCGGGTTTTGCTAAAAAAAAACAATTACAGCCTGCCAATCATAAACACATTACATGGAGCTTCCTGAACTGTCCAGACAGGAGTAATCAACCAGAGCTGAATGACTCATAAACAGCAGCTGGGGGATGGTTCAGGGATTGATTACTTCTGCCTGTCAGGTACAATACAGTGATTACATCATTCTCTGGATCAGTGCATAATTAGGACAAGAGGAGAAGCGCGGAGCCAGCCACAGGAGTGACAGTGTCTCATTAGGATACTTTTATAATAGTTTTTTCATCAAAACCACTCAATTCAGGGATAAGACAAGATATTTTTCTGCATCAGTGTAGCTACAGCATTCTCAAGGTATGTTTGGCTTTCAATGCATGAAAACAAATGGTAGATTTTTTTTAAACATTCTAAAATTATATTTGCTTTTGCAGCTCCTGCTTGACATTGATTATCTACATGTAGGGCAAGGGTGGTCAACCAAACCACCAAAGTAACAGGGAGTATTATAACTAAGATGGGTAATACTACTATGTTTCTGCAGTTATTGCAATTTTAATATTCTGCATTTTTCAGGTGTACTGTCCATATTCATTGGCTTTTCAGCTTAAATAATGGTGGTAGTACATAGTTGTATACTGTATATCTATATAGTTTTTATATCTTCCTATCCTGTTAATCACATTGACACTAAGTAGCATTTGTGCTGTCCAGGCAGCAGAGCAATTACTACAGGTAGCATATAACATACGGTAAATATTATACCAAAACAATTCACTGAATCTTAATGACTGTTAACCAAATTATCACTGAGAAAATAATTACATTCATTACATGTTCCCCTTAGATTTAATTTCTTCAAAAAGTTTTAGGTCTGATATATTATTTTTTCACTTTTGTTAGTATTCATGTATTTTATTGACCTGCTCTCTGAATGTCTGAAGATGGAATAATCTCCCACAAAGCTTTCTTTTTGTTTCCTACCTGATATATTTCGCTCAATGCAAACTGTAAAAAAAAAATAATAGATTTTAGCGTCTGTCATATTTTAGCAGCAACAATTGTGCTATTGATCTTTTGCCACCTTGTAATGGTCATTTGTTTGGTTATCCTGCAAATCTGGGACACAGTTGGGCATCAGTCCTTGTTATATAAACAGCCCTAGAAAATGAGCATGAGATGGGATTGTACCCTATTTAACATGAAGTGATAATCAATACGCAGTCTTTGTAAAGTTTTTACAAACAGCATAAGCTTTAGGATACTAGCAATACTTATTTGCCACATGCATGTAGAATAATGCCATTACTAAGATGGCACAACATTAAATATTACAATGGAATCAATGAACACTTTTCTGCACAATTCTAGGCTCATTCACATGAATGCTTTACTGTTCTATACAACCTGTATGGAACCATAACATAAAACCAATATACTTCTGTAGAACCCTACTGACAAACCTTTGCTTCCAATACAGAAGGATCTTTTCTTATAATAATAATTAATAATTCCTTTATTTATATAGCGCACACAGATTACGCAGCGCTGCACAGAGCTTACCAGATCAGTCCCTGTCCCCAATGGGGCTCACAATCTAATCAATCTACCAGTATGTTTTGGAGTGTGAGAGGAAACCGGAGGACCCAGAGGAAAGCCACACAAACACAGAGAGAACATACAAACTCTTTGCAGATGTTGACCTTGGGACTTGAAGCCAAATCCCCAGCGATGCATGGCTGTAATGCTAACCACTAAGTCACCGTTCTGCCCATATACAATGTATACCCTGCTGCGATGTATGTGTATATAGGAAATGCATTTCTAGCAGTGCGAGTCTTTAGCAGGTTCTCCCCAGGTAGTGGGTGGAGAAGTTAAGTTATCTCCCATAGGCAGCATATGGAATAATTCTATCTTGTAATTCCCTCTCTAAAACTCATATAGTATTAAAGCTCCTGGGTTGGATAGAAAACTTACTGTTAGCTGAAGCAGTATGTCTTTGTATCTGCGTCTCTCTCGCTCACATCATCCTACCGTTATCATCCCCATAGACCCTGTTGTCAATCATTTCTAAAAGATCAAGATTGATTCAGCAGAGATTTCAGTATTAGAAAAGGAGGGGGAGCTTAAAAGCTTTTCTTGGAAGAAAGTAATAAGTATATAAAAGTATATAAAAATATATTCTAATTTTTAAAATCTAAATAACAATGAAAAAAAGTGTCTGCACCAGTTTTATGTCAAAACTGGATCCGTGGATGCACTTTCATCGGACTTTCGTGTTTTGCACGGCTGTAACAAGTATTTAATAGGGGATTGTTTCACAGGCGATCAGATTTTGGAACGCCTGTGCTGGCTTTCATGCAACAGAAATCAGGGGGCGGGCCGCCGAACGATCCGATTCGGACTGAGCGGAGGATCAAGCACTTACATGCAGCAGGAAGAAAAAGAAGGTGAACTCCAGCGGACCTGACCAGGAAAGCGACACATTCATGATACAAGTGCACAATGCACTTTCTGTGAAAGGGGTGAAAGGGGTAAGTAAATGTGTTAATGGGTAAGTAAATGTGCCCCAATGTCACAGACACTAAAGCCTCAGACAGCTGAGGAGTGGGGCATCAATGCTGAGTAGCCCCATTATCAGTTATTAGGAGAGGTTCATGGTCCCAGAAGGATCCTTTTCTATAGTACATATTGTAAATCCTAAAGAGCCTCTCTTCTAAATGAAGCAATCCCTACATTTTAACCAAATCCATCTGTTTTTATACACTTAGTTGATGCCATATTCCATCAAAATGGAGGATATGCTGAAATTCTCTTTATAGCAATAAATGTATAGCACAATGTTCACACAAGATTATATACAGTACATTTACACACCGATGTCATTACATTGGTAAAACAGAACAGATGTGAGTGCTAAAAATTTCTATAATTTAAATGTACGGTATATTTTTCACTGTCTTTTGTTCTTGGCAATGGAAGTGGCAATTGTCTCATATTCCGTATAGTATTACAGTAATGTTTTTTATTTTATTTAACCTTTCTACATAATCTTTCGGAATATTTAATTTGCACTGGGAATATCTAGATTTTTATTTGTGCTGTTTGTGACATATAGGCATTATTAACATAGCATAATTATTCATTGGTATGAATGGGGCCCCAAATAAGGTTTTATCAGTATCCCCTCTTATTGCATAGCAGGGAGTCTATTGCTTCTTGACAACCTGAGATCGCAGATGAAAGCATAAGGGATATACGTGGGTCAGCATATCACATCTTCCCACTTCACTAATGACTGGCTGTGAAGCTCCTTCATTTTGGGGCCCCCAAACACTTGCATGGTTTGTGTTTGTTTGTATAAATATGGACTGTGCTTCTGTTTGATAAGATCTGCTGATTAAATGGCCCAGTGCTGGGTCCACTGGAACAGGGGCATAACTACGGGGGTAGCAGCCATAGAAGCCACTATAGGGCCCGCAAGGTCAGGGGGCCCCAGCATCTGGGCTATTGGGTGTGTATGTGCTGTGTTTGTGTGGTGCATGTATTGTATTTATGTGCATATGCTGCATGGGTTTATATGATGCTGTATTTGTATATTCTGTATGTATGTATATGTGATGTGTGTGTATTTGGTGTGGATATGCTGGATGTGTGTATGTATGTATATGTGTATGAATATGTGTGTTTGTTGCTCTGATGTATAAGTATACAAATATGCAGCTTATTTTAGTGGGCCCCAATCAGAAGTATGCTATAGAGTCCTGCCTCTCCTAGTTATACCACTGCACTGGGAGTGGGATAACTTAGCCTTCATTAACGACCAACTTATTCTCTATTATACAATTTTACCACTATGGTAAAATTCCCATCAGCCCCTGCAGAGCTACCACCAATTAATATATAGTGCTAATGTGGAATGGGAAAACTCACAAACCGATCAAAATCCATTTATATGCAAAAACACTTTGTATCAGCACCCCACCTCACACACAAAAACTAATTTCTATATGTATTAATTTCTAAAATGTATTTGTGATATATAAAATGGTTAAAAATATTCATGTCAAAAACTGGTATCTAAGAATGCTGAAGAAAAATATTTTCTCCTACTTTTCTTCCAGTTCTTAAGTATGCAGAGACTAAGTAAATATTCATATGACCTTTAGATTCCACAAACAGCCAGTAGAGAAAGCGGAGAGCATAGACACCCTGGATTTGGAGATAAGTACATTCTGTATTATTAGATGATCGACTGTGCCTATTTGGGAGTGATTACTATGCTGGGAACTACCTGAACGGGATCATGTCAAAATGCCATCTAACCTTTAAAATATCTTGATATGTTGTAAATGTGGTAACATTTACCAAGAATATAATTTATTCTCTAAAAACTCACATTTATGTCCAAGTGATGCTTAGTGCATAGAGATAAATTATGTCTACTCTACATGGCTGATGAGGTTCAATAACTGGGAAAATAATGGCTACTGTGAGTCCATTCCTTTTGGAAAAACTTACTGGTTTGGTTTTTATCCCATGTTATGTCACCAGGCATCTTGAAAAACACATAGAGATGCTGAGAAAGTGGCACTATTTAAAGGGAACCTGTCAACAGGAGACCCATTTTTAGCACATCCCCCTCGTCCCAACAGAGCACAGTACATACACTGCTTTTAATGTCATGTGCTCTGTGATTAGGCACTTGTCACATGGGAGTGGCTATAAAATAGCAGTTTCAAACCGCTCCCCCATGTGTCCTTTTCAAATATATGAAAACACCCATTACCCAGCTTAGCCACGCCCCCTGCTCCCCTACAGCCATTCCCATGGGACAAGTACCTAGTCACACAGCAGATGCTAATGAAAGTTACTATATAACATAGTTTTTTTCTGTAAAACCTATTTTTTATATAAAAACTCGTTGGCAGTGTATGTACTATGCTCTGTGGGGACTGTGGGAGTGCTAAAAATGTCTCTCCTGGTGATAGGTTCCCTCTAAGGTTGTTTTAGAATTTTCCTTTCCCACCCTGAAAAGTTTATTTGTATATTTCTTACCCTGAATCCTTAGTGGAGCAACACTTGTTAAGACTCTGTATGTCCAAAAAGATGGCCTGCAAAGACAACTGCTGTGCATGGATTTGTAGTACTGGGCAGAACTTTTTTGTCTTTACAGATTTAACCTTCAGTTTTGTTTATCTGCACAAACTTTATAATTGTACGGTTATTGTGAGTTTTATACTTTTTGCATACTGATAAATTCCCTTAAGACATATTGTAGGACTTAAATATTGGCTTTTCCATGAGCATGTGTAATATATGTCAGGAGAAGTGACAGATAGGGATGAACGGACCCAATCTCTGTGTTTGGGTCTTGAGTTTGGCCAAGGACAACCCTGGCCAATCACAGCTATCGCTAGTAGTTAAGGGCATCAATTTGCCGGATCTGGGTTATGTGGGATGCATCTGAACCCGAACTTAAAGAGCAATCCAACTCATCTCTAGTAACAGGTGCTCTTTAAGGTCTCAGAAGACCCTTTTACCATATTTTTCGGACTATAAGGCGCACAAAAAAAACCTTTGATTTTCTCAGAAATCAAAGGTGCGCTATATAATCCAGTGTGCCTTATATATGAACAGTACTTACAGACAACAGCTGCCTTGAACTGTGCACAGGTCTGTCACCTGCTGGTCATTCATCCTTACAATCAGGTGCTCCTTATAATCCAGTGCGCCTTATATATGAACCTAGACATTTTAGCAGGCTTTATTGATGGTGCGCCTTATAATCTGGTGCACCTTATATATGAACCTAGACGTTTTAGCAGGCATTTATTGATGGTGCGCCTTATAGTCTGAAAAATACTGTAACTGTACCTGAATGTTAGAAATTGGTGAAGCTAGTGTAGTAGTCAAGCATGAAGACCTCTGAGGTTTTGTTCTTAGATTTTGTTCTAATTCCCAGAGCAGCAGATGAAGAGAATGGTATAAATTTAGTCAGGATAAGTAGTTTCACTTTATCTCAAGAGCTTTACATAATCTGGTTTATGTCTCCCTAGCCTAATTTAATTGATTTTATTGTACGTTGATCTTTTTTTAGCCATTACACACATGATCTAATGTAAGACATCTAAGCTGTACTTGACAATTTCTTTGTCATCACAGACAATATAAGTTGTGTGTCTCTTATCACAGGAGGACGAGAGGTTCTGTCATAATGACTCCTTGGCGTATTGATCTGGACATGTGATGGGAGCCCGTAAACCTGCCCTGTAGTAGAGAAGTCACTTTGAAACCCCCCTGAGCCAATAAAGTCTACAGCAGACACACTATTTCTTTAAAAAGTTGAAGGAAAGGTCTCTGTGTGCTGAGAGACTTACGAGGACATGCAGTTTTGTCAAGAACTACCTGCTTTTATGATCTAAGGCCTGAGACGTTTCAGCAGAAATTGGATGTCCTTTCATGTCAAATCTACACAACTCCCTCTTCAACCGAATGTCTTCTCTGTTGATGTATATTGACACAGCCTTGAAAAATAAGCTCTAGTCTTCACAGTGTCTTCAGTTCAAGAAAACCTCCCATAAAGTACAGAGGGACAGCTAGTAATTATAGTAGTAGAAACAGTATGAGCCGCGGATCCCTGTGACAGAACTGACTTACGCACCAGCAGAGCTTAGCAGCCTTGGAAGCAGATTTGCGCTCTGTATATAAATTATTTACTTTAACATTATCATTTCTCTATAAAAATTCAATTGAAGTTGTCCCAAAACACAGAGAGAATGTGATGTCTGTATAACACCATGTTTGTTTTAGGGTGTCTGTCAGCTCATTTTGCTCTACTGACTCCTAACATTTATGCACATGTCTAAGCATCACCTTCATGCCTTCCTGACATCTTCACTTCAAAGAAAATTACTTTATCTCTGTATGTAGATAAGATTACAAGTGCCCTGAGGTCCAGCAAGTGCTCTGGCTCCCCCTGTCCTGCCTCCCCCCTTTGCTCTGATTAACAGCACTAGACTCATACATTTTTTTTAATTTTTTTCATGTACAGATCTGTGTGTGCGTTTGT
This sequence comes from Engystomops pustulosus, assembly GCA_019512145.1. Classification (NCBI taxonomy): domain Eukaryota; kingdom Metazoa; phylum Chordata; class Amphibia; order Anura; family Leptodactylidae; genus Engystomops; species Engystomops pustulosus. Next base: position 44,001,935 of record CM033644.1, on the reverse strand, counting down.
TTTCTGCCTAAAAAATTGTACTTTCCAGCGATGGTATTTAATATTCCATACCATGTACTGGGAAGCTGGAAAAACCATTTAGAAAGTGGTGAATTTAACCATTTAAAAAGCGTAGAAGAAACACATTTGCGCCACTTTCTTGTAGGCACTGTATTTACACCTTTCACCTTTTTTCCCAAATGACACCTTCCCGTTATTCCTTAGGTTGGTATATTTAGAAAAATGTAAACCCTTTGTATGAATTTTTTTATTTTTGCCATCTTCTGATGCTAATAACTTTTTTTATACTACAGCAAACAGACCCAAATATGGTCTCATTTGTGGGACAAATGACATTTCATTTCATTTTGTGAACTGTACAACTGTTTGATCATTTTTTATTAAAATTTTTATTTGTTGTGAAATGTTGTGAAATGGCAAAAAAAAGTAGTGGTGTGGACATAAGGGCGTTATTTCCATTACAGGGTTAAATGCCGGGAATAACCTTTTTTTTTTTTTTATAGATCAGGCATTTTGGGACCTGGTGATGCCTAACACGTTTATGATTTTTTTGGTTTATTTATTTTTTATAATAAATCAGTGGCATCACAACTTCAGTGACTGGAGACATGATGCCATTAATACACTATGTGATTGCCTCAACCATGTGGACACATGCCGTCCATATGTATACAAAGACTAGAAAGACATTATAGAAGTGACAGTGCAGGATCAAAGTCGTCATTAAGGATCTCTGCAAGCAACAGCCATATTATGGCACCCACATTGTACCTTCATGTGATTCCAATTTTTAAGGTGATTCACAAAAGCTTGAAACATAAGCAATACTTCATATATCTCTACAAAAGCTTAGTTTTTGTAAGGAGACTACATCAGCTCACAGAAGCACCATACAGGGGCAAAAGAGTATGAAGACCCAAAGGCTGTTGACCACCGTCCCCTGCGACAACACAAATTAAAATTACCGTAACTTCATCCTGACAGGTCCAAATAGTAGTTGTTGGAGTTAGCCACTTTATTCTTGTATGTAGCTGTGTTTCGTGTCACCACAGTTAGGATTCTCCAACTGACATACACATTGAGACTGCGTTCACATGTTGCACTTAAATTGCATGTTTTAAGAGCATTGGGGAGGTTTCAACACTGTTGTGCCTGTTCACAATGTTCACATATTGCTGGTTCCCGAATATGAGTTCAGGTGTTACCCCTTCCCAATGTACTCCAATTCCGTTTCAAAACGCAATTCAAGCGAAATGTGCAAAGTCTATGTCAACAAAAATTGGCTTCCTGTCTATGTTATATGGAAATTAATAGCTGGTCACATGACACATGGACCAGAAGGGAGAGTACAAGTAAGAAGCATATATATTTATATTCTATACCTCTAAGATGTAGATAAAGCCCGTGCAGAACTGATAATGTTTCCTGTTATGTAAAACTAATGGTTTTCAGTGCTCTATAATATCATGTCCACCCCTGAATTTTATAAAATGTCTGCCCAGTACAGCAGAATGAAGTCACCTTCCAGCTGAACTAGGGTCAGTCATGCTGAAAGGGACTAAAGGCAGAAAATCGGAACTGTCCGCTACAACTAGCTATGTGTATGTAGCGTGGCGGATTACTCCATGCATCATCGGTTGAAGAACGATGACTGCAATAGTATAAAATGAAAGAAAGAAGGGTTTTAATACATGAAGGCTAACAAAAATTTTATAGCAACCATTTTCGGAAGACGTTACTGTTAGACTTTTGTCAGGAGATGTCTTACTGACTTGTTTTTGTATGGATTATCTACACAGCCTACTAGAAAGTTTTAATGATAAAGTTATATGTTTCATTCTTAATATACAGTGGGTACGGTTCAGACCCCTGTAAAATTTTCACTCTTTGTTTCACTGCACCCAATTGGTAAGATCAAAAAAGTTTTTTTCTTTGGTCATTAATGTACACTTTGCTCCCCATCTCAGTATTGAGTAGACACATCTTTTAACCCCTTACCGAATAGTATGTCACATGTCGGGTCCCGGTGCATGGAGAGGGCTCGCGGGCCGAGCCCTCTCCATAGCCGGTAAGTCTTTGCTGCATATTGCAGCAAAGGCTTACCAGTAACACCCGCGATTGGTTCCGGCACCGATCGCGGGTGTTTTCCTGCAGATCGCTGCCGGCACCTTTGAGTGGGCGCCACCATATTTCTGAGGATCGTCGCTCCCCGTGACGTCATCGGGGAGCAGCGATCCGGCGCCATGGTAGCTTCGGGTCTCACAAAGACCCGAAGCTACTTCGGGTTAACCCATTCATTACACTGTGCTATCAGCACATTGTAATGTATGAGTAGTAAAATACACATATGCTGCCATATAAGTACCCTAGGGAGTCTGAAAAATAGTAAAAATAAAAATAAAAAAAAGTAAAAAAAAAATTATAATAAAAAAACCTAAAAATTCAAATCACCCCCCTTTCCCTAGAACTAATATAAATATAAATAAACAGTAAAAATCATAAACACATTAGGTATCGCCGCGTTCTAAAATGCCCGATATATCAAAATATGATAATGGTTTTTCACTGCAATTAACCCTGTAACGGAAAATCGTGCCCAAATTCGAAAATGGCACTTTTTTGCCATTTTAAAAAAAATAAAAAAATCTATAAAAAGTGATCAAAAGGTCGTACAGTCCTAAAAATGATAACATTGTAAACGTCATCAAAATCCTCAAAAATGGCACTACCCACTGCTCCATACACCAAAGTATGAAAAAGTTATTAGCGCCAGAAAATGGCAAAATACCCCAAAAAAAATGTGTACAGGAGGTTTTAATTTTTTTAAATGTATGAAAACATTATAAAAGTGTATTTTATTCAATTGTACTGAATAAAAACTAATTTGGAGAAAATATTATTCATTTTAGCATCGCCATCTTTTCATATGCATAACTTTTTTATTTTTTGGCTGACAAATCTGGTTAGGGGCTTATTTTTTGCGAGAACAGTTGTTCTTTTTAGTAGGCTTATTTTAGAGTGCATAACATTTTTTAAATCACTTTTTAGAGCATTTTTTATAGGGTATTAATTAAAAATTATCTTTTTTCGGGTGTTAGCGCAGGCTGTCAGCTGTACTAGACAGCTGACAGCCGCTGCTTCTGGTACCGGCTCAGTTCGTGAGCCGGTGCCAGAAGCAGGACGTTATAGTGCGTCCTGGTGCGCTAAGTATCTAGCCACCGGGACGTACTATAACGTCCTGGTGCCCCTAGGGGTTAATAGCAACCAGTCGTCCTGTCCCTGCAGCTGAAAAACTCCATGATGCCTGCCATCATGTGTCACTGTTGGGATTGTATTTTGCAGCTAATGTGCAGGGTCTGGCTTTCTCCACACATACCGCTTTAAATTAACCAAAAAGTTCAATCTTCATCTCATCAAACCAGAGAATCTTATTTCTCATAGTCTGGGAGATCTTCATGTGTTTCTGCACAATGTATGCGGCTTTCATATGTTTTGTATTGATGAGAGGCTTCCGTTCACACACTGTGCTATACAACCCCAACAGGTGAAGGGCTGCAGTGATATTTGGCTTTCTAGAACTTTCTCCCACCTCCCTACTGCATCTCTGGAGCTCAGCCACAGTGATCTTGGGGCTCTTCTTTGCCTCTCTCACCAAGGCTCTTCTCTCATGATTGCTTACATTGGCTGGACGGCCAGATCGAGGAAGAGTTGTGGTCACCCAAACTTCTTCCATTTAAGGATTATGGAGGCCACTGTGTCTTAGGAGTACCGACCCAAAGAATAAAGTAGACATGTCATTTGGGGCGCACACTGAAATCCGTAAAATCCAAGCCCACAAGAATACGGCACAAATGCGTTTTTTTACCAATTTTACTGCATTTGGAATTTTTTTTCCGCTTCCCAGTACACGGCATGGAATATTAAATACCATCATTTTGAAGTGTAATTTGTTACGCAGAAAATAAGCCATCACATGGCTCTGTACATGGAAAATTTAAAAAGTTACAGATTTTTGAATGTGGGGAGTGAAAATTGAAAACGCAAAAACGAAAAAGGGCTGCGGTGGGAAGGGGTTAAACTAGCAAAGCAATGACTCTTCTTGGGAATGATGCAACAAGTTTTTCATACCTGGATTTTGGGATCCTCTGCCATTCTTCCTTGCAGATCCTCTCCAGTTCCCTCAGATTGGATGGTGAATGTTGGTGGAAGCCATTTTCCAGTCTCTCCAGGGATGCTTGGGTGTAGGTCAGGGCTCTGGCTGAGCCAAGAATGGTCACAGAGTTGTTCTGACTGCTTTGTTATTTTATCTGTTGGAACAGTTGCAAAATTGTCTTGTTGGAAGGTGAACCTTCAGCCCAGTCTGAGGTCCAGAGCACTCTGGAAGAGGTTTTCATTCAGGATATCTCCGTACTTGGCCGTATTCATCTTTCCTTTAATAGCAACCAGTCGTCCTGTCCCTGCAGCTGAAAAACACTACCATAGCATGATGCCTGCCACCATGTGTAACTGTTGGAATTGTAATTTACAGCTAATGTGCAGGGTCTGGTTTTCTCCACACATACCACTTTCAATTAACCAAAAAGTTTAATCTTTATCTCAAAAGACCAGAGAATCTTATTTCTCATAGTCTGGGAGACCTTCATGTGTTTCTGCACAATGTATGCAAGCTTTCATATGTCTTGTATTGATGAGAGGCTTCCGTTCACACACTGTGCTATTAAACCCCAACTGGTGAAGGGCTGTAGTGATAGTTGACTTTGTAGAACTTTCTCCCATCTCCCTATTGCATCTCTGGAGCTCAGCCACAGTGATCTTGGGGCTTTTGCCTCTCTCACCAAGGCTCTTCTCTCATGGTTGCTGAGATTAGCTGGACGGCCAGATCGAGGAAGAGTTGTGGTCACCCAAACTTCTTCCATTTAAGGATTATGGAGGCCACTGTGCTCTTAGGAACCTTGAGTGCTGCAGAAATTCTATTTTAACCATGGCCAGATCTTGCCACCTTTCTGTCTATGAGTTCCTTGAGACTTCTTGATTCTCATATGCTCTGACATGTACTGTGAGCGAGCACATATAGACAGGTTTGTGCTTGTCCAATTAATTTAACTAAACACAGCTGGACTCCAATGAAGGAGTAGAACCATCTCAAGGGGGATCAGAAGGAAAGCATTTACGTTAAATATGAGTGTCACAGCAAAGGGTTTGAATACTTATGAGCATGTGATATTTTAGCTTTTCATGTTAGCAAATTAGCAAAAATATTTACTGTACATTAATGAGAAAATTAGGTCTATAGTCTCTTCCACTGCTGCCAAGATTATAACTTATAGGCCTCTATACAAGATCAAACTCAGATAGAACCACCTATTTCGGCAAGACCAGAATACTATGTGATCTTTTTTGGAACCTTCGCTAATGGAGAATGATGGGGAAAGAGGGATCATCTGTTCTTTTTGTTTTTATAGGAGATAAGAAACCGATAGGTATAAGGGAACTATCCGTATTCACATTACAATCTTACTAAATTATAGAATGTTCATTGCAATATGAACCCATGCTCCAAATAATGTTCTCCTGCCTGCATCTGTCCCATAAAATGACATCACTTCCGGTCTCAGAGAGGACTGTGTCAATGCCAACAGACCTGACTGCTACTATTGAAAAATTGGTCATGAGGCACTAGCCTTGAAGCCAGAAGCAGTTCTAGATAATAACTCCCAGATCTGTTAAAGATGGAAGAACATGGAATTTAAAGTTTCTATGTTCTTAACTTTTGAGACAACATTTGAGACAACAGATATTGCCAATCTGGCAATTTCTGGCCTTAATATTCTATCATATTAATATTCTTAATTAATATTCTATACCACTAACCATTGTTAAAAATTTGCCTTTCATCCAATATGGCAGCTTTTAAGATAGTGTCCATATTCTGGCCTAAAAGATAGTCAGGCAACAATGGCTGCCATACCACAGATATTGGAAGACTAAATAGCTTACAATCTTTATTAATAATGGTAAGTGCCAACCTAGTTTTGGTAAATTTCTTGGATTCTAGCTATAATGTCAGTTGTAGAACGTCAAATCCTAGCAAGTCCTCACAGAATAGCTCAGTATGGTACATTGGTGAGAAGTAATGGAAATGCCAGTCTTAAAATTCCCTCTGCTGGATCTCTGTGCTTAAAAAGTCTTAGGGCTCTTAGTAGATTCTGGTGCAATCTTCACCAAATCAGACCTAAGACCAGGTCTCACCAGACCTATGACAGATCACGCCCCTGCCCAAACAACCGCCTTCCCCCAACATGCCAAAGTTGACGTGCCAGTTGTAAAACAGCCCAAACATGCAGGGAATCAGAGATTTAAGTGCCATCTCCAGCAGAAGAAGACAAAATGAATGTGTCCATTGTTATTCAATTTTATGCAGTTTTCACTTTGTTAGAAAACATCATAGCAAAACCATAACTGCCTCAGATGAAGAGGAATTTACCGATCACTATTTTATCAGGAGGCACAATGATAGAGACCTCAATCACACATCTATTTTTTATACTGCATTGCTACAACTGATAATGGATGTTTTGATAATTCCAATATAACCATAAAGCACAATCTGTAATTTCTCCGGAGACCATTATTTTGATCAATACATTCTCATTTCACATGTTTTATGTTTAATTACATGGTATCCCTAAGTACAGCTTTTAAAGCCAATTTAATGGACACTTTAAAAAGGCATATTACAGCATAGAAATGAATTTATCAGTGACAACCATTTCATAAAAGGCCACAGAAACTCCTTATGGAACAATCCATGTTTGTTTTAATAATTATTGGTTCTAAGCATAAAATAAAGTGTTTAGACGGCTGGTTGAATATAGGAGTGAATTGAATGCACACACTTAAGAGGAATCAACTTTGACCTTTGAGTCAGAATAACAAAATGTCACATCCAATTTTGTTGTCATCATAGCCTTCGTCTATCGTGGAAACCACAGTGAAGAGAAATGTAGGTGTGGAGCAGCACTGTGAAGCGCAGGATCCAGTCACAATATGGGTGCATGCTTCAAGATTGATGGCGCCTAATGCCTAATGTAAAGTGCAAAGAAAGTAATCCAAGGAAGCAGCACTTCAATCACCCATGATGCATTGCAACATTTTGAAATTGACTCCAATGAGGAGCTGTAAGGTTGTACTGCATCAGTGGTGAATAAAAGGGATTACTTAATAGTGGAAACCATGGTACTGTGATCAATATTACCAAAGATCTACTTTAATTCATAAGAGGGATCTGTTGGGTTTCCTGAAGGTTTATAAAATATTCACAAAACATACAGTGGCATCGCATTCTGCTAAGGTATCAGAAATCCCAGAAAAAGTCCTGTTAGAATCTTTTGGTGCATGTGGGGACATAACCTTAAAGGGGTTGTCCATTTATATAAAATCGAAGAATAAGTTCGGCACTCACCAATACATGCAAAAGTCCTTTTATTACAGGTGCATAGTACAGGGAAGGAGCGGGGCCAGGCGACGGACCGTTTCGCATTCTCAAGCTGTATGGGTTGTCCACTTATACTAATCATTAACAGGGTAAGTATAAAACCCTAGTAGCGTCACCCATATAAAACTTCCCTGTTGAAGTTTACTGGGAGCCGTGGATATCTTTGCCATGCCCTATAACAGTGGTGGCGAACCTATGGCACAGGTGCCAGAGGCGGCACTCAGAGCCCTTTCTGTGGGCATCCCGGCCATCACCCAAGAACACCAGACAGGACTCAAAGAATCCTCCTGCAGTTCCAAGCAACTTAAAATATGCTGTTTTCAGTCATATATTTAAGTGATTATTACATCGCTACTTGGGTATGTATGAAGCGGGAGAATGAGTAGACAGGGCCGAATTATCTTTGGGACACTGGAAAGAAGCTACAATGATTCAAATTTTCCATCTTGTCCTGAGGAGGCCAATATGATTGAACGTTGTTGAAGAACAGGGAGCAATACTGCTTTAATTTTTGGTTGGCACCTCACAATAAATAAGGGGGGTTTTGGGTTGCAGTTTGGGCACTCGGCCGCTAAAAGGTTCGCCATCACTGCCCTATAATCACTGATATGGGAGTAGTTATGACAGACAGTGTGTGCAGAAAGTAATGACTGCACCTTTCCATCCCCTGGAAGCCACCACATGAATTCCTAAATCCTGCTGCCTTGGGATTCATGTGACTGGAGGCTCCCAGTAAACTATTAGTCTCTTTTCCTTAATCCGTTAAAGCTTTGTATAAGTGATTACCCCCTTTAAATCTAGCCACCATATTTAAAGGACATCTACCTTTAAAATGAGCCTGGGGGGCTCCAGGCTCCATTAACACATATGTTAGCTGTTTTTAAAACTAAAGTTGAGCTCTCATTGGTTTCCGTGGGCAATTAGAACAGTTTTACCTCAGAAACTAGTGATAAATCTCCCCCAAATGGGATTTTGAGTACATGGATAGGCTTAATTATTTTATGTATCTCAGTCTCTCTAATCACTCTGTTTGCTTCTTTTACTGGATAGTAATGTGTAACTAACCTATTACGACAAGGAATGGAAAATATTCTTTTTTTCTGCCTAACACCACTTATTTGGCATGAAAAGAGGAGGAGGACCTGTTATTTTCTAACAAAAAAAATCAAAAAGATGGGTAAGAATTGTGGGTGAATTGGATGACTTCTGAGAAAAGACCATACTGATAAGCAGACAACAAAGCTTTTGACACATCTGGAGCATATGAGATGTAGGAAATTATTTTGGAGTTTTGCCAATTGGCAGTAAGCGTGTAGAAGGATAGCATGTACTAATTGCTATTGTATACAATGAAAATTGATTCTGCAAACACAGAGGTGCTCTGGGAGATGGCCAAAGAAGTGTCTGCAGAGGATACAAATTAATTGGAGTGTTCTTTATTTCAGTTTCTTAAAGGCGATGCCAACAACAGGGCCTTTCCTTACAACCATTCTGAAATTCCATGTAGCGTTGACCATTTATTTGAGCCCTCAAGATATTAAAAAATGAGGCATTTTGGAAATGAATACATCAGGTGTAAAAATCAATGTAACACCGCTTAAAGGGATAGCTTACCTTTACTAAAACAAAAAATCTACACAAGGATTCAATCAACATTGCTATAAAAATGTAACATTAGGAGGTTTTTACATTATCTGGAAATTTGAAAATTTATCTTAAGGTCAAACTTTTTCGACTGTTGAATTACTTGACAACCATCCATTTTAAATCAGTAGAAATTGATTCAAATCGTAACCTTTGAATAGGGTTTAAAATGGAAACTGAAGGTGAAAAATCTAATCAACTTGTCTTTTTAGGCATCATTAATAAGTGAGATGATACCCCAGTAGGGGTCCTTTCTTGAGATCGGTGGGGGTCTCAGCATTCAATCCTGCTTTATATGATAAAGTTCAGATTCTTATCACCTGTGTTGATGGTTGTATCTACATGATGAAACCCAATGGGCGCCACTCGCCGAGGACCATCGCTCCCTGTGACATCATCGGGGAGCAGCGATCTGTCGCCAGGACAGCCTCAGGTCTTCCAGCACATTGTAATGAATGAGGAGGAAAATTCCCATATAGTGCCACGATCCACAGCTCCGCACAGCATGTATGAAAAAGTTATTAGCGCCAGAAGATTGAAATAAAAAAAAGAAAATTTGTACAGGAGGTTTTAATTGTTGTAAATGTATGAAAACATTATTCTGTGGGTCTATAAATTGGGCCGTAAAATCCTAGCCCACAAGAAAACGGCGTAAATGCTTTTTTTCACCATTCAAATGAAAATGAAAAAACAAGAAATGTCCGGTTAAATATTTGCAACTTTTTCCGCCACCCGGCAAAGTTCGCTGGAGTGTTGCACCTAATATATCTTTATCCCCTTAACTTGGCTCTATATTTTTCCATGTACAGAGCTGTGTGTGGGCTTGTTTCCTGCATAACAAATTGTACTTCAAAGTGAAAGGTATTCAATATTCCCGGCAATGTACTGAAAAGTGGGGGAAAAAATCAAAATACAGTAAAATTGGTAAAGAAAATGCGGTTGCGCCATTTTCTTGTGGGCTTAGTTTTATAGGTTGCACTGTGTGCTCCATATGGCACCACTCTTTTATTTGTTGGGTCGGTATAAAAACAAGGATACAACATTTATAAAGGTTTTATTGTGTTTTAAAACATTTTATAAAATTAAAACCTTCTCTACAAAAAAATCTTAATTTTGCCATCTTCTGGCGCAATAACTTTTTCATACTTCAGTGTATACAGCTGTGGCAAGTGTCATTGTTTGCAGGATAAACTGACTTTTTCTGTACTACATTTTGAACACTTTTTATTAGATTTTTGTATATGTTGCAAAATGGCAAAAAAGTGGCGATTCTGACATTCGGTCACCATTTTCCGTTACGGGTTTCAACACCAGCAATAACCGTTATTATATTTTATTAGATCTGACATTTTGGGTTGCGAGGATACCTATCATGTTTAGGATTTTTGCTGTTTATCTATTTTAATATCCGTTATACGGAAAGGGAAGGAAGGTGATTCTTTTTTTTTTTTACTATTTTACAGACCCCTAGGGTACTTTAACCCCAAGTTATCTGATTGCTAAAAACTATACAGCCTCAGGTAGTAGAAAGACCCAAGGCTGTCATATAGATAGATCTTCAATCCCCAGTGACGTCACAGGGAGAGATGATCTGAAAAAAGATGGTGGCACCAAATCGCCGGAAACTTTTGATTGCCACCGGCGGCTTTGCTGGCGACAATCAAAATGTAACCAGTGGGTGTTTGCTGCAATATGCAGCATGCCAACATATCCAACATGTGACATACTAATATATCACTCATCGGTAAGGGATTAAAATTCAGATGTGGATATATGAAAAAGTCCCAGATTTATGTGCAATCACAGTAAAAAATTCCCAAAAAACTCCAGTCTCGAGCAGATCTAGGCAATAAAATGGTATAGGTAGCTCAAGACTCTACGACTATTGTGCGACCTTCCTTTAGCCTAAACACACAACCCTTAAATTCTATACATTACCCTGTCACAAGATGCTATCCCCACACCAGCCCTGAGTGTCCAATTTACACAAAAGCCAACCCCCCCTATAACCTTTCCCTCAGATAGACACAAATATAGAATAACTTATTCATACAGAATCCTAATCTTCTGGCTTTACCATTTGTTACGTGTCTGCAGTTATTGTGAAGATGTATGGAGCCATTTGAGTAATCACAGTAATGTCTCTGTGAGGCACGTTTTTCATCTACATTATGCTGATGGATATAATAGGAATACAAAGATGCAAGAATTATTCCATTAGCCCATTTTCAATTTTCATTTCCCAATATCGGATTAGGCTACACCTTTTGTATTTTTTTTATTTTTTGTCTCTCAGTGTCAGACTAATTCCTTCTCTGATCAGTTTTTGTTTTCCTTTCTGTGGATTAGGCACGATTGTCCATTTATTATTTATTTTTCATAAATTGACAAATTGACTTTATTTGATTATCATATGCAGGCTTTTTTTATCTATTTCACTGTCCACACAAAAAAAAATTAAAATAAATCCCATTATTTCTGTGCACAAAATTGTAAGGAAGTTAACATATAAAGAATAGGCTCACTGAGGGATTTATACTAAGAGGCTCCAGCACTATAGGTGAATTCTATACTAGGTCTGGACTTACATACAATTCTACTATAGCCTGCACCACAGCCAAGCTCACTCTCTACCCCTCCATACCCTCTCCCCACATACTTGGCATGGAGATGTCAAAGGGGATAAAAAGTAGCAAGCCATGATAAATTCCCCCATAGAGAGGGGTTCAAAATGGAAGACCACCTATATGATGTTCCCATATGGTATACTCTAAGGTCATATATTGAAGCCTACACTATGTTGCGTAATCACATTCTCCCCATTGCTTGAGTGAGTATAGCCTTGTGATGGAAGTTGTCCCCAATGTGAAGGCGATAATCCAAGAGTGATAGAAGGTCTTATTAGTGCAAGAACGGGTTTGATAGCCCGCCACGTTACCCCATGGGTGGACTTTATAGCTCATTTACCTAGCAACATAGCAATCCCTTAGAAAAGGATTAATGTAAATGGTCCCAATACCATTCTCCACTGTCTTGGACTAGATGATCTTAATGAGCATAACATATGGAGAAGGTCTAATCACTGTTGATTTACTATGTATTTCCAAGTTACTTTTCCTATGTAAGCAAACTACCTATGCTATATCTTTGCAATAATTGTAAGGAAGAGAGAGAGAATCCTGTGCGTGAGTTTACTGCCCTTAGTCATATGTTTCTTATCCTGTTTTGAAAAACTTGATAAAAAAATTATGATAAAAAGAAAATCACTTTTTTTTTTAACTTTATCTTTACAATTATTCTCATCCAAGTGCAGTGAACCCACTCATCACAATAGATATGGACAATGGTATTAGTATCCCAGTGTTTTATAGTGAAAGCTGAAACTCACTTTTTTCATCTAATAGAAAAATACTCTGCAGATTAAAAAATACAAATAGTATTAACAAATGCAAGAAGAAGAAAACCAAGCTCATAGGAATAGAAAACTGCTCACCTCAACACTCCCAATGCCCCTCAAGTGGAAGAGAAAGATAACAAAATTTTCTAAGATCCAAAGATCTCAATAGTGTGCACTGATCTCTATTTTTCATAAACTCCCCCCATTAATTGTTATAAAATTGTATAAATAAATATGGTAACATCATTTTACTTTTTCTAAAAATCATGGTGAGTTCTGTTAGCATCTCACTTTTTTAATTGCATTTTTAGATCAAATGGAAAAAGCATAATACAAAATGATGCAAATGGATAAAATGAGTTTACAAAATACTCACTGTAAAATTATCCCTAAAGTCTTTTACCCTTAATACAACACTTTTTGGGATTACAGTCACACAAATATGCTGACTTTTTTGCAATTTTACAACAATACAGAAGAAGAAGTCTTGCTAATTTCTATACCAATGGAAATTTTTAAAAATCACTTCAGTGAAAGGGTAGCATCAAATGTGGCCCTTACACATGGGTAATTTATCAAATGTCACCCACTATTTAATAAAATTTTCCAAAAGCGAACACTGCAGCAAAATTGACTTTACAAATTCCCCCTGTGATAAATTGCTCCAACAGCCGCAATATTTTCTAAATATTCTTGGATGCACGTTCTATACTGTGACACGTCTCAAGACTGGATGTAAAATCCATATCTGGAAATGCAAACATAAGGCATCGGGCCCCAGGAACCATATGTTCGGCCATTATGTCATTGAAGTATGCACTCCACCCACAAACTGATGACTGTTGAAGAGACCTCTCAAGCCACAAAACTTGGGAAATGCACTATATTTTGGGGCTTATGCAGTCGCCTCATGTGTGGCGCAAGGAAACCATGGCCCTGTGCATGATCATATACAAAGAAATGTTGGCAAGGGCATGCAAAAGTCAATATTACTGTAACTTAATCCTCAGATATGACAAGTTACTGTAATACACTAGAAAACTGGTGCAACTGCAAAGATAGATTCCCCCAAATAGTTATGGCTAACTGAAGTGTCAAGTTGAGGTGGCTACACATACAACGGATAGATGCATCCAGTGCTCCAAAATGTCATTCATTGTGCCTAACACCAACATAAAATCTTCTGCTCAAGCACAATTCGGTTTTTGGACACTGGATATACTTCTGTCCATAGACAGATCATAACTGGATGTCTTTACAAAGCCAGTATACACACTATGGTAATCCACACCTGGGGATCATAGTGTATATGTGAACAAGCCCAAAAATGTGCTGCATCATTGCATTTACTGCATTGTCAACTTTTAAATTGCTACCAGGGCTATACGGTCGTGACAATTTTGGAGGAGTCAGAGTTATGATAAAATTGATCGACTTCAACTCCACAAACATGTTATAAATTATAAAATTTTTAACATTTACTTTAAATATATATACCTGATCTAAGGATTTGGGTCAGGTGTGAGCAACATTCATTAATCCAAGGGCCATAACTTCAAGGGGCCACATCAGTAACCAGGACTCTAGATGCACCAACCACTGTACAGCACAAAATGCCACCCCAGAAATCATAAATACCACAGTACAGTAATACAAATCCCCCCAGAATTCAGAGAAGACAATTATACTAGAGAGACCCCAAGAGCAGATAATAATAGTCCTGGAGACCCCATAGCAGATAATAATACTGGGAACCCCACAACAGACAAATATTGATACTGAAGACCCCCAGAACAGACAATAATATTGGAGATTCCATAGAATCTTGGAGACCCCCAGAGCATAACACTAAAATTACTGGAGACCCCCAGCGCAGACAAATATTGGAGACCCAATAGCAGAAAATTATACTGGAAACCCCATAGAGGACTAGATCACAAAAATAATAATACTGGAGAGACAGAGCAAACAAAAACCCTCTCCTTTTCTTGGCTATTCTTCATCACACTGCAGCTTCTTCTTTCATGACCTTGAGCAGAACTGTATTAGGAGCAGGAGAGGACATTGGAAAAGTACAATACAGCTGACAAGTATTTATCACTCCAGGGTCTTTTCCTGCTGATGCACTTCTCTGGGTCCAGAGACCCATAAGCAGTGAGGACTGTTCAGCTGCACCAATGAACGCTTCCATCAGTTATGTAACATCAGTTATGGAAGTGCTTATTGGACTCTTACTGTCAGCAGACAGTGCAGTGCAGACCACAATTCATGAATTGACAGGCTGCATGTAGGCTGTCGGCATGGCTTGTGCACACCTGATCCCCCCTTTTAGTTGAGATGAATGTGGCTGCACTTTATGTACATGCTGAGGAATGAAGTTCCTCTGCTATAGATTAAAGTAATAAGGCACTGGGAAGGAATGTACGTATTTATAACAGAACAGTTCAGTTGGAGCAAGTGACCATATTGGTGGAGCTGGAGTCAGAGTTGGAGTCAGGGGTTTGGCTTACTGACTCTACGGGCCCGATTGCTACATTATGTCTTAAATTAATGTCTTATACATATGTCTTATGTCTTAAAATAAAATTGCTCTATTTCTTAAAAGATATTTTTAAGAATTTTAGAAGTTCTTCATGATGATTGGTTTTTCCCATGTAGCACGGCACCAGACATTAGATGTAACGACAGCCAGATTTCAGCAATGTGATATTTAAGAGTTGCTATGCCAACTTGTGATGTGATAATGACAAGGATCTTGAAAAATGTAAAAGAACAAAAAACAATCTATCCTATGACAGTTTCAAACTTTCTCTTAGTGCTTGAATATATTTTGCATAGGTCTCGCATATTTAGAGTTTTTGTGGCTTCTTTAAAACATAAGTTGATACAGAGTAAATTTTAAAAATTAAATTGGTGGATTTTTAAAAAATATTTGAAAAAGTTTGCTTCAGTTTACGGACATGAAAAATAAATACATTGTAAAACTGTAAATAAAAATTATTTCAATTGATTTAGAAATTAAATAATTATAATTGTTTAGCCTGTAGCATTTACTGATCTGAAAGCTGGGTTTTACTGATCCTCTTCTATTATTTCAATACAGTCGTATAAAAGAAAGAACCTGTGATAGTAAATGGGCATAAGTATGTTAGGGGGCAAATTAGCATCAAGTATAATTTAGTTCACTTATAAAAATTTTCTGGCAAGCGAGATTCTGACAATATCATTGTAGCTAATTAAATTAATAGTAAATGTTATTAATCTAATTTGTGATATCTAATTAGCTCTAATTTTCCTTGTCATGCAAGTTCATAAGTACAAAGAAAATGGTCTTGACGTATATTGTCATGTGGGCTTTCAGAAATACAATTTCTGTAGTAAATAAAATACCCAAGACTTTTTCTAATAGAGGGGACGGCATATATTACCGTTTTTCACTTCAAGAACACTTACAATTTAGAATGAATAATAAAATCTGGAGAAATTATAGGGAATTATAGCTTTTCTATAAATCTGACATAAAAAATGTGCCCGGCAGCTGAAAAACGATAACGGACATTTCTTGCATGTCAGATAATGATTCTTAATTACATAATATAAATCCATAAGTGTTATTGCTGACTGCAATCTCAGCTCTCTCGCTGCAGGTTCGCTCAACTAATAATGCTGTGCAGTGATTGCTCAAGTTATAAAGCAATTTACCTATCTGTAGGAATTATGGGAAAATACTACTATATGACATCATGCCGATGATTGTTTACTAAGGATTTACTAAGATTTGCTAAGAACAGCATAGATAATTAATATGGATAAAAAAGGATTAATAATAAACCACAGTAAGGGGTTAGAAAGTAAACATGTAATATAAAAAAACCATGTTAGATATATGAATGGTACATTTTAATTTTTATTTAATTTCAAAATATAATCCAATTTCCATAGACTTGTGTTTTACAGCAATAAACTGATGGGTAATGGGTGAAACTGGTGGCTGCTCCTTAAAATTTCAAAATTTTAGGATTTAAGTATCACTCAAACTGATATTACGCCCTCTTTATACAGCCCCGTTATAACTCCCACCATTGGGTGTCCAGTATTGAAACAGAAAATTGAAAAAAAATTAACTATAGAAGATTTTCTATAAATTTGCACCAATGTCGCTTAAATAAAGGAAAAAAACCACAATATGTCTATAGTGAGTCCAAAGATTGTATCATTGTACTTTTCCATCAAACAGCCTAGTAGCAAAATAGACGTTTCACAGTAATCCTTATTTTGAGTGGAAATCAGTGTGAAACATATTTGTGAGGCTGATTTTCAGATAGAGCTAAGTGTATCCTATTCAAGGGGGTTTACAATGCTGTTGGCGGTAGAGGCTCTAAATCAGACATTTAGTGAATGTCCACAGTTACATCAATCACAAAATTTGCCCGTTTCTTATCAGTCGCTGGTTCTTGGCAGGGATTTACACCTTCTTCTCCAGGTTATTATTTAAGTTTAAATGATCTAAAATTGTTTGCACAAGGCCATTGTGTTCCTGCCTACTGCTGCTTGCTTTTAGTTTTATGTCTAGTTTAGTAGCAATAGGCATTTTGTTAATATGTAGTTACCTACTGGTAAACTGCAGGTGCAACATCTGTGCTGTAGTAAACAAACTATTCTCTGTACTGTGGAAGTGACAAAAGAGAGAGAAATGGATAATACAACCGCAGGTTTTGCTTGACAGGTGCACGGAACTGACTCCGCATGGAACGCAATCAAGACACAATAACCCAAATCTTGTATCCTTTAAGTGGAATACTTCAAAGTGCTACACGACTATCCGAAGTCCATATATTCCCAGAAATTGTGCCTCCACAACAAGGTCAGAACATAGCAGACTTCAACTGTTACACCCAGGTACTACAAAGGCAGGTCGAACGGGTCTGAGTTCAGAGAGGAAGTGCTGCTAAAGTTTAATCCATTTTTGCAACATGGAGTAAATATCAAAAATAATTTTTTTCTCTCTACAGTTTCCCTTCCTATCTATATATTTAGTTAAAAAAACAACAGCATCGTAAAGGCAGGAATCAATCAACCCTGATTCCGGTAAGCCTGCCTTAAGGTGTTGGATGATCTACAAGGTGGACAAATGGCTGCAGAGATTAAATGACAATTATCTTAATATTCATGCATAAAATTATTGCTATTTGTATCATCAGAAGCAACGCTGTAAATAAAGAATTAACATGCACACTTATAACTTAAGCTCAAATTTATACAAAATTCATATTAACAATAAGTATTGTATTTTCAAGAAACCAAAATAAATAAATATATGAAGCAATAATAGGGAAGGATTTATTATTTACAAACATCTTACATGTGGTACCTATGTTTCTCAATCTGTTTTGGAACTAGAATTCTATAATATACATTAAATCTATAGATCATTGTGATGTCTCCAATTAGTAGCATTAATTTGATGTTTGCTCTATTTGTGGATTGTCAACCACCTCCAATTGTGTGTAATATTTTTGGAAAGTCTAGTTGTGTACATTAGAGTCTAATGGAGGAGGGTCTATAGGTGGTCCAATCAGCAAGCCTAAGCTTTCGCATTGATTGGGAACCTATGATCTCTGCTACTTCTAGTGGCTTGGCTTGTAATTACTGCAAGATGAAATGTTTATCTTGAATTTTCCAAAAGTTAATATTAGATTTTAGTATTAACCAAATTTTTTACATTTTTAAATTTTACATTTTTTAAATCTTTAATATTAACCTTAAGTTCTTGATCTCTGTAAACTATTTCTGTATTTTAACCAGTTCAAAGCCAGGTCATAATACTTATGCATTTTCTGATTTAGTTTATTTTAATACAGTTAAAAACCCATTTAATTTTAAGTTCTCATTATTTCTGTGCCGCATATACCTATTTATAATGAACTGCACCTACCTTGTTTTGTTACAGCACAAACCACTGTACTGTTAAAAACATAATTTTTTAAAAAAACTGTGTTTTTCAATAATTCCGTCATCCATTTCACATCCATTATGTTTATTTTTGCTTAATATGGCATCATAAATTGTGTTTGGGATGGAGATGCTGTAGTGTTCTTTTATTTCACTTTTTAATTTCATTTTTATGCCATTGAATTGTTTTGTAAATATATGTATTGGTAATTTTAAATTTTGGGTGTTTTTATTGCTGACTTTTTACATTCTTATTGCTGACTTTCCCCTATATCTAGGGCTCATACACTAGTCCCAGCTAAAGGATTAATGCAACTTCCAGATATTGTAACTTTCATATATTTCAGAGTTGACCCTGGTTTACGACCTACTAGGTCCTGTAGCTACCAAGAATCTAATGATCACGTGATCATTAGGACCGAAGCAGGAAGCTGCTTATTGAACAATGTACATGGCGCTCACTAGTCACTAGTTATACAACAATGAGAAAGAACTGGGGATAGAAACATAGAGGGAGTCCAGCTAGCAAAAATAAGTGTCTCTACGGTCTGATATGTGAACCAGTTCGTCGTGTATATTAATTCAGCAGTCAGCAAATGGTAAAAAACACATTGAATTGCATTATATTCATTCTTATGTGAATATGTATTCTTTAAATTACATACATAATGTATCCAGTCATCTTCTACAGAAGGTCAATTATGAGTTTTACCCTGAACAATCGGGAAATAATCACATAGTGCCCAAAATAGCTATCATTGTTCAACATATCAAGCAGTTTGTTATTTAACTCTTTGGAACAGTAGTTTTTATAGGGGGGGGGGGGTTTTAAACATAGATCAATTAGCAGAAAAAGTCACGTGATGACATAAGTCTATCTCACTGTGCTAAATGGAATTACCGAAATTGTATGTCCATGTTTTTGTCTTCCAAGACTGAATGAATCCTTTGTGTTGTCAACAATAGATAACCGCTATCATAGGCAATGCAGATCCAATTGACATGGGTTAAAATGCACTCACAAGAAGCGCCAAGTGTTATCTGAATACTTTATTGTAAAACATATGAACCACTTCTGTTAAATGAATATGCTAAATATGCCTGAATCCCATTCACAGTGATGCAATAATTATCAGTCATAATTACAGGTGACATGAATGTGCGTGACTATTACTTAATATATTTATTTTACCGGATTTTCATAAAAATAGACAATTTGCATTTTATCAAAAACCATTCAAGAGGGACTCTTAAAAACATGAGAATTTGCATTACAATGTGTGCTGAGCAATAAAAATATATGCAGATGTATTATAATAAGGGGAGAGAGTCATTCATTGTATTCCTGTCACAGTTGTTTATCACCAGGGTTACAAACAGATACAATTTGTCATTGTTTTCAGATTATAACTCATAGTTACAGCTAGGTTTTTCTTAGGCTAGGGCAGAGATACCGTTTCTAAATACACTGGCCAGGTCTTAGTGGCCCCCTCCTAGATTTTGGGGCACATGCTTCACCTACACCACCAACTATTCCCTCTATACCCAATCAATTGAGAAGGATCACTTAATGCAATGTACTACTAATTAAAGGTGAGGTATTTAAACTAGGCACACAATGGGGAGGGCTTCCCTTTAAAGCCTTCCCATTGATTATACAGTCTGGTTCCTAATGTTATTAATGCACAGTAAGTTATGGCGTTTGCCAATTGGCACCAAACAATGAAGGTTCATACACATTTAGTTGTAACTTACAAATGCATTTTTTATTGCTATATGATGAATATAATACTTTGTACCAAAATTGCAGACTAATCAAATCTGGGAAGTTAAACATTTCAATGATGATATGAGAGTAACCATAAAATCAGCTTGTGTGTGCCAAATACAGTGGTGGAACTGTAGTACTAGTTGAATCTACTCTGTTGACTAAATGTGGTCTTATCTATAGGGTAGCACAACATCATGTACTCATGTTTCAGTGGTATGGCATCTATATAGTAAATTAACCACCAAAATGTCTATTAATTGAAATTTCTAAATATTTTGACTATTTAAATATATGACAGTTTTAGCTAATATTTACCACTAGTGATTGAAATGATGAGTCCCTATAATAAAACATTATAATACTCTATATATGTATTTTATACAACAGCTTTTAATATCCCACCCACTATATTTCATATACTACTTTTAACTATAAATAATGATTATTAACACAGGTTTAGCTGTCATGCTCCATTCAGTGTATGGTTTAGTTTTATCAATGTTTTATATTTTCGATACAAAGAAAGACAGAAATGTAATATGGCTTGTATGTAGATCATTAAAGGGCTAGATAGATTTTGATAGAAAGATAGATAGAAGATAGATAGATAGATGGATAGATAGATAGATAGATAGATAGATAGATAGATAGATAGATAGATAGATAGATAGGTAGGTAGATAGATAGATAGATAGATAGATAGATAGATGGATAGCTAGATAGATACATTGATAGGAAAAAGGTAGAGATAGATAGATAGAAAGAATTAGAATGTAGAGAGCTGGATGGATAGAGAGATACAAAAAGACAAAGGTCATTACTATGGAGATATAAAAAACAATTTCCAATAGCTTTAAAAAGAGCACAGACCTTACAAGTGTTTTCACTATAGAAAACAGGATGTCATCTTTTCTTGACATTCTCTCATCTTTGTCTTGCTCGCTGTTTTTCTCTTGGGCAGTGCCTTTGCGCTAAGCCTAGAAAAATCTGTAAAGGTAAAATGAATACACTGGTATGTTGAGTCACGTTGTACTGTACTGGGAGTTTAAAAAAAAATGAATCAATAATACAGACATGGTTACAGCAAGAAAAATTTTATCTAAGGACATTTGAGCATTTTACATGACCTGATACTGGCAGAGTATAATTGTGACAAGTAAAAATATCATATCCATTAATTCATATATTAATCACAACATGTATTACGTTTCCATTGTCCATAGTTTATTTTTTTTTAATCTCCTCTCTCTCTCTCTCTCTCTATGACTATATATGTATGCATCACATATAAGGGGCGGGATTAACCCAGTATGGTGTTATAGGCTCCGCCTTTTATAGGTGAAATTGGCATCAATGACTTCTCTCTAATTTTGACTTATTACAACCCAGCAAATTTCACATTCTGCACCTGAAGACTCTATGAACCTATTGATGGAGTGATTGGATAGTCTTTAAATTTGTGGATTTCAAAAAGAAGTCTTAAGAAATGGTTAAAAAAATGATATTTTCAGAAGCTAAAGCAAATTTTACATAAATGATTTAAGCAATTAAAAGACAAAAGATCAATGGGATCCTGAACACAAACATTTTTAATCTTTATATATAATTAGTGGAACATATTTTGACATACTGAATACTTCAAAAATATCTACAAATATCTGTTTAAGTGCAAAAAAAAGGAATTATCAAAAAGAATTAACCAAGGTCAGATACTTTTATAGTGTCAAGCATCTTAAATGACATCTGGAATCAAGGAGGATCCGTATGTTAGAAAGGTTGATAAGAGAAATCTACAATTATAAAGATGTGTCTTTTTGAAATGACGTCAAGTAGATATGTCATTTCTCTTAACTATATGATGAGAATAATTCGTTCTTGCAAGTAGATAATATACAACACTTTGACTCCATATTTGATTGTCAGATGAGAGGTGTCTACAGTCATATAGAGCTGTATGAAGCTGTACATAATGTCAGTTCCAAAATGTATCCAAATTTGTAGAATGAAAGAAAACATGTATACCAAATATGAATGTACTACGTCATCTACAACCCTATTTGCTTTTATAGCGCAGTACAGTATAAAGAAAAGTAACCGAGTAGCTATTTATTATAATGACATATAAATAATGCAATGTGTATGTATATGATGAGGATATAAAGTTTCCTTAGGCATCTATAAATTATTTGTTGGCTACAAAGGAATACATAGGCTTCATGAAACTGAAAAGGAATATTAGAGCAGTCTCTAAATATTTCAGACAAATTTATATGAGGCTCAACTCGCTGCCGCTGTCCAAAGGAGTGGTGCTGAATGTGCTCCACATAACTGGGAGTCTTATATATATATATATATATATATATATATATATATATATATATATATATGTTTAGCAGGCCGTATATCTGGATATATAGGAGGGACAGAATAACATGAGACTTACTCCTTGGTACAGCTGGAGTGAAGAGCCATTTGCTAAGGTGGTTTTGTAGATTAGTTTATTTGACTTGTACTGAATGTGTATTAATTAGGGTGGTGCTGTCAGTCCCTTAATGAAAATCTCTGGTTACCATTCAAGCCAACAATACAAAGCCAGGCTAATCTAGCTAATCAATTATTAACCACAATACATTGCTAGAGAGATAGCTGCAAGATGAAAAGTTCACCATTTGTCAACAGAAAGCCCCATCTATTCAACAGATGAATTCACACCACGGAAGTACATACACTCATCTACCTATCTGCATATAGATAGAAAGTAGATATATACTTGATGCCATTTCTAGTGCTCTATATATTTAATTCAGACTTGAATTAAAACTCCCAAACTTAGAGAGCACATGTACAGCCATACATTTTTCATGATCCTCTATGCCTGATCTGTATAGAACACAAAGCCGCTGTTCTATATATAAGGTTGTGTGCCTGGGTAACATGACAAATGCATATACTCTGTTACAAGTCAATGTAATTGATCTATAATGTAATTTTGTAGCATGGATTCTTTTCCCCTTTAGGTTGGAGGAGATCCAGAAATCCACACAGTCCAGTAATATTACATTACAATCCAATAATGAAATAAGGATTTTTCGAAATCGCATTATCATCCAAGCATTCTGATCTGTTTATTTTCTATTAATACACATTTTGGAAATGTACAGCTGACATGAGTAACACAAGTCCTGAGAGCCTGCTGCAGCCTACACATTGTCTCCTGAGAGGTTAGCCTCACACTACAGCTTTATCTTCACTTTCTATCAGAGTCTGCTCTATGAAAGGGAAAGCTGCAAATATACAAGCATCAACAAATTCACATTGAACATCTCACAGTCCATAATCATACAATAATAATACAACAGAATGGAGTAGAGCGAA
Source organism: Engystomops pustulosus (assembly GCA_019512145.1). Classification (NCBI taxonomy): domain Eukaryota; kingdom Metazoa; phylum Chordata; class Amphibia; order Anura; family Leptodactylidae; genus Engystomops; species Engystomops pustulosus. Next base: position 43,978,301 of record CM033644.1, on the reverse strand, counting down.
TATGTCAACTATTTGGGACTTTGGGACTTATAATAAGGGACATTGGAAAAATACAGCCTATAGTATTTAACATGACAAACACAGCTCTGCTGCACAGGACAGACTCTATACTACTATATACAAATTAGGCTTTTCTAGCCAGTACTTATGTCTAGCTACAGATATCCCCTCCCTGCACCATGTACACAGATATACTGTTTATAGCAAACCAATTGATTTTTTTTTTTGCAGAAAACTTTGTAGTCAGTGATTCCACAACTGTTGCACAGTCCTGGGTGTGTGCTGTTTATCCCAGACTACATAGAGTACATTTTCTGTACATATTCAAAGCATTACTTATATATAAGTTCAAACCTGCCTTAGGTAAAGTATAATATTACAGGTATAGGCAGGTATATAAATAGATGTCATTACAACTTCATTTCATTATATTTATTTATAAAAGTAAAGATTGTTTTCTTTATTTCAAATATATATATATTAATAATAATTTATACACACATAAATGAATCTTTCATTCTAGCTACTTGCCTATTATCAATCTACCTATTTCTACATTTAATCCAACTAGCTATATAATGAATTATGATATATTCATATGTATTTTTCTCTATCTATCTATCTATCTATCTATCTATCTATCTATCTATCTATCTCTAGCTTTCATTAATCCATAATAGCTATATATATATGCATATTATCTATTAATATGTATCTTATCTATCTCTATTTTTGATTCGTCCAAATAGCTATATCATATATATCTGCATATGATCTATTCATATGTATCTTATCAGTCTGTCATTGTTTTTTCTGTAGACTCCTTAATACTAAAACTTGTTATTTTGCAGTCTGTTTCAGCTATAGAAGACTACAATCTGATCATGGGGCTTACCTTTTTTTTCTTTTATCGCTGTCTGTGTCCTTCTTTAAAGTTTTCTCATGACTTCTGTACTCTTCCCAGCAGTAATCTTGTTCTATTGGCTGCTTTGTGTTTCTTTAAGAAAAGAGGATTTCACTTGATACTCTCTAATAAAGAGGAGGCGCGGGAGGAATGGGCTTCTTTACTAGCGTGCTAACTTATGTCGCTCTTCCTGAAGGTAGTGCTAAGTGAGAGGCTTCTTGGGAACTGAGCTAGGGAAAAGAATTATCCCCCATCTTTATATCAGCACCTCAGACAATAGCCAGGGCTAGTGTTGCAGCTGGAGGCTGTCTCTTTAAACCTCCAACCAAAAGGTGGCCTGTCACATCCATGGACATCCATGACGTCATCTGATAGAAGCATGAAAAAAAAAAAATCCCTTTTCAAAACAAAAGTCCCAGGGCGACCATGGCAACAGACTGCAAATGTCAGCGTATATCCATCAGGATGCTGCTAAGCAGCTTTGCCTTTGCCTCCCACATTGCAGAGAAACAGTGTAAATCTACTGCAATTAGCACTATTGCCAAGCTTCATTTGCAGCAGGAGAGGAAGTCATTGTGAGGGTGGCATAGGTTGGCACCAGCAGCATTGACTGCAATTTATCTTTGCAGCCACTCAGCTGTTCCTCTCGTCTTGGTCTGTGCTATAATCCCTTGCAAACAGCATTATGTGGGCTGCAGCGAGCACCGAGCAAGATGCAAATCCCTCCTTCAAAATTGTATTATCCACAATAGAAGAGATGATATTTACTATCTCAGGATTGTCATCTCCTCTCCGTTACAAATCATTTACAGATCCATTACACTGGGGGTTTATCTGACATGGAAAGTTCCTTCATAGGAAGGAAAGATGGGAAAATACTATCGTCCTACCTTCTCTAGCAACATATACAGAATATATAGCAGATCTGTATCCAGCAGAGACATAACCACGCCCCACGATATAAACATCTGCACACAGATATAACGCCATGACTACAATAGATATGGAACCTACTGAGACACACGTCAGATTCCGTACCATGATAAGGATTGCAAATATTCCAGTGTAATACCAATGAATCGCTACAAGCATCATAGTACAGTCACATGTGCCAGGATATAAAATACCTCATTATTACAGAATACTTCATATAAAAAGTTGTTACTGCCATGTTTTTTAAGAACGGGACCTGAACTTTTAAGTTTCCATTTGGCTAATTTGCAGTTTATTAAATCAGTGATCTATTATGTGAGGTTTGGCTTTATATGTTTTATTTTTTTCTATTAAAATATGATTACATTTGGATCAAAGATTAATAATTGAATAATCAATATAGTTAATGGATAGATAAATAGATTATACAGGCAGTCCCCGGTTTACAAGATAGGTTCTAGGTTTGTTCTTAAGTTGAATTTGTATGTAAGTCGAAACTGTATATTTTATAATTGTAGTTCCAGACAAAATTATTTTTTGCCTCAGTGACAATTGGAGTTTAAATTTTTTTTTTGCTGTAATAGGACCAAGGATTATCAATAAATCTTCATTACAGATATCTTACAGCTGATCATTGCAGTCTGGGTCTATAGTAATGCATTCAGAGAGCTTCACCAAAGGTCAGTGGGCAGAGGGGTCCGTCTTTAAGTCAGGGTTGTCTGTAAGTCGGGTCCTTAAGTTTCATAGATAAGGTTGATAGATAAATAATAGATATGGAATAGATAGATCATGAATAGATAGATAGCTCGATATATAGATGGCTGGATGGATTATAGAAGGATAAAGATAGATAGGTAAATAATTAATAGAGATGAAGTAGATCGATTTATAGATCATAAATAGACATAGATATAAACATAGTTACAAAATAGAAAAAGCAGCACTACAAAAGTAAGGTGGAAAAAGTGGTCCCAACCTCTCGGCTCTGTGAGCCTTTCTCAAGCAGTGTGCAATGTGATCTGGCAGGGTGTGTATATATATATACACACCAAACATACAAGGTCATGTGACTACACATAAGACCTCCCCCTAATAAATGTATGGCAGCATAGCATGTCATTAAAAATGTGCATTGTTTTCTACAAATGCTTAATCAATATATAATAAATAATGTGACTGACAATCAAAGTTTTATACAATGTGCCAAAGTTAGTGTTTACATACATAGAGACCTAGTGATCAAATGGTATACCATTGCTTTTGCAGTGCGGTTTTATTCTAGTGTTATATTTGGAGGCCCCCTGAGCCCAGGCCCATTTAGGAAGCACCCACCTGTAGACAAATCAAAGGTTTTGGTAGAGATAGATAGATAGATAGATAGATAGATAGATAGATAGATAGATAGATAGAAGGTAGATAGATAATAGATGAAGAAATGGTACATAGATCTATACATCATAGACAATTAAAATATAGATAGATAGTTCAGCATCCATTGAGATACCAATGTGGGACCTGTCTATGGTCCCTTGTTTCAAATGTCTGAGCAAGAGGAATCAGAGATATCAAGCCTTTAGTGTATAACAATGGTTTCCATGGAAGACTATGATTATATTTCCTTGAATAGGATCAAATAACACCTCAAGACAAGGGTGAGCCAATGTACCATAGATACACTATGTTGATTGGTTAAATGATGAGTCAATCTGCATTAAGGCTTTTAGCTTCACTAGGAATATCTACAGTATAGAATTAATTCATATATATTGGATCTTGGCAAAGAAGGATCCATTATGTTTTTATGTTATTTTATATATTATGTTAAATTTGTGACTGGCTAGTTATTAAAATATATATTTCACCTTGGTTTAGTCCATTAAAATCCATAAGGCTGTGGAAAACCACTAAAGTTGCAATAGTTTTTTTTTCTTCTTATGAATAGTATATATGAGTATGGTGAAAAATGTCAATATGTACGAGTGACAAGCCTATGAGTAATTGGGCACATGCTAAGATAAATTTATTTGAATTCATGCATTTATTTGATTGAAGTTACTCCCGGCTGTGACATTCTGTTTTGCAGTGTATTTTCTATAGTCAATACCGTATATCAATAAATAGAGTGCTGCTTTAGTCCTTTCCTCAATAGATCAGAAAGAAAAAAACTTAAAAAAAAAAAAAAGATGGGCCAATTAAAATCTCAAGCCAAGAATTTTCCCAGTGGGGTTGCATATGGGGGAAGTTACAAACATTCCGAAATGTTTTTCACAAAAGAGAATTCTAAAGGAAACAACTAATGGCATTTTGTTAAGTACTAAAGAGAATTTCCACCCAAATATCTAGTAGTTTTCTTAGAACTACTTTTATTGACAGTGAAATTTTAATCATTATAACACAGCCAATAAAGAAGAAGGAAAGCGCTAGAAAAACTACAGTATCTACTTGACGCTGTTGACGCATTTAAAGTAAGACATTCAGAACTTTGAACACATTGGGGGTCATTTATCTTAGGATTTTTTCTCTTATATTTGCAATTTTTGGGCACATGTATGAATTTTAGTCTAAACTTGCAACTTTTTCACTCGCCTAGCAGTTAGCCGCCAAGAATGTTTCAGTGTTACGCCTGATATATTTAAAATCCAGAAGTGGATGTATGAAAAAGGAACTGTCAGGGTCTTTTGGGACATTTAACCACCCACATGTCCTTATGGACTGGTGGTTTAGTGTACCAGATCGCCCTTTACCAAGTCCTTCTATGGGCACTATCAAAAAAACCTTCATACTTACCTAGAGATGGGTCCAATGAGGTGCTTCAGACCCATCTGATATGCACCTCATGACTGCACAGTTCTGCAATGAAGCTGGAGCCGTATACCCTGACTTCATTACACAAGCGCTGTAACTACTAAGATTGTGCAGTGAAGCTGGGGTGTAGTACGCCTGCTTCACTGCATGAATGCCGATTCCGGGGAGGTAGGTATAAAGGTTTTTATATTTTAATAGTCCCTGCATCAGGGCTTGGTAAGGGACGATTTTGAACACTAAACAACTGTCCATAAGGAGCTGTGGAAGGTTTAGTGCCCCAAATCGCCCTAACAGGTCCTCTTTAGTATCACCAATTGGTAGAGCACTGATAAAACAGATTATAAGTACTGGTATAGCAATAGAATCACCTTTGGCTAACCAAATACAAAGCTACTATACAAATAATGTAGAATCTTTATCACGGTTGTTGTATCTATATTTATGGGACTGCAAATTTGGACAACAGAGAGTGAGTTACACAACAGACATGTTTAAGTATCTATAAAAAAGTACCATAAAATATATTTGAGCAGATACTATTCTTTATAGGGATTAAAACTACAAATTGTGTATTAAGGAGAATTTGGTACATTAAGAACATCCAAAGCATATAAGGCTTCTTATAAGACCCCACAATAAATAGTGAGGGGGGACTCTACTGGAGGTGGATCTCTACTGGAGGTGGATCTAAAACATCCAAAACACCAAAAAGCTGTTAATAAGAGAACATATTTCTATATTTAATAACATTTTTTTTAATTCTGGTGTATGTTCCACACGTTACAGATTCTACAGCAGATTCAATATGTCTTGTATATAGATTTATTTATTTTTATGGGTTCATATCATATGTATTTTTATATACGGTATATGTTGTACTTAAGATTTCAGACCAGAATACATTATTAAACATTTAGTAAGGTCAGATTTGTAACAAAGGGAAAAATATAGGGAGTTTAGGGAGATTCCAAAGTCCTCCCCTAACAGAAAAAGTCTGGAATTGGCTCTTACAATTCAACATGGTGATCCTTTTGTTTTTCTCCATTGTAAACACATGTATGGTCCTCTGGTGTTAAATGGTCATATGTATTAGGGTGTTGGAAGATATAGCCGAGCATCTACCCATCATATAATACCTTTAGCCAGCCTAACCTTATAAACCATAACCTAAAATCTGCAATAGTCATTTTAGAGTAGGAAATGTGCTGGGCAGCAATAAGTAAATCTAAAAATTAAATTAGCTCGGAAATAGGAAAGCTAATAAATTACCCTACTCTACACTGTTTTTACTTTTGGGGTGATTGGAGAACTTCCATTTAAATTTGACAGTGTAAATATCAACGTATTCTTCAACAAGTGTTTTTTTTTCAATTGCATTTTACAAAATTGCCAACCAGGGACATCATGGGAGAGAAAGACTCTGGTGAGTTTGTAAGGAATAAAAGCGCTTGGATAATATGATGACATTGTAACAATGTGTTAAGAACATCACATTTATTAATTTGCATTAAAATAATGTTGTTTGTTTCCACTTAGTATTGAATAGTCATGAGTTTGGCGCTGTGTACACAGTTATATTCTACATACTCCAGTCTAAGGCTGCATTCACACGACCGCAAGGGGGACGTATATACGGCCGACGTATATACGGCCGATATACGTCCCCCATAGACGGCAATGGGCGCGCGGCGCCCTACGGGAGTGGTACGGTGCCGCACATGTGCGGCACCGTACTGCTCCGTGCCCCGTGAAAAAATAGGACATGTTCTATTTTTTCAGGGCATACGGCGCTGTGCGCCATGTATCCCTATGGAGAGGGGCGGGGGTGAGCAGCGCTCTCCCCCTCCTCCTCTCCCCGCGCGCTGCCGTGTGCCCGCCGTGCTATGGTACAGCGGGCACCGGTCGTGTGAATCCAGCCTAATGCAGTAACCCACTAACTGGCTAGTTGGTGGTGGAAGCCAAAATGCCTATGACCTTATATGCCCCCACTACCAGATGATAAGGGAGTAAGTACTGCTGACACAGGAGCCATATGCCTCCCCCCTGGTAATTCCAGATGCACCTCTAGCTACGCCTGGTGGAGGGGACGCCACATTTGGGGGATAGAGTTGCATAGGCTAAGGATCGCCTCTCAGATTCGGGTGTGGCTATAGGATATCTCCCTGTGGGACTGAAATTCGCAAAACGGCACCCGCCATATACGACCCGATATGGGCACAGCTGGGACTGTATTTGTACTGTGGTGCACCCAAAAGTGTCTGGTATTTGGGGAACTGACAATATTTAATATTTGTAATATGCAGACATCTAAAAAAAAAAACTTTTGTCATTTTTGCATTAAAGTTGCCAATGTCTTCACATGTATAGATGATTTTTAGGATGGGAACGTTGCGCTACATTCGGCATAAGGGTTCTATACAGTTGCTATAGAACAACTCCAAAACTGATGGAGTATAGGTAGTTCCATAGAATATTGTCATTGAATTGTAATACAGTTCCTTTCTATTCTTTTGCATTGCTGTGACATGTATACAGCATGTTGTTTACGGAGCATCTCAGTTATGGATATTTTTTACAAATCAGAAATGCATCTTGAGAGAATTACATTTCATAGTAATATGACAAAAGTGTAGTGTTTTCTCTACACACTGAAACTAATGCAGCGGAAGGTGCGCAGCAGTGGTCGGGATGGCAGTGCCAGCATCGGCACACACAGAGGCTTGGCAGTCACAGACGATGCTGTGGCTTACAGGAGTGGAGACAGAGGTAAGTACCAGTATATGTTCTTTATTATTTTTAAATCCCTGATATATAAAAAAAATGTAGTCCCAGACAACCCCTTTTAAAAAGCATTTTCAATAAAATGAATGAATAAATATGATGACATTTTCATGTTTTGTTGGAACTTTGAATATTTCACAGTTTAAGGTACCATCCTGATAATATAATAATAGCCAAAGCACCAAAGTTCCTTCCATGAGGGAAACCTGAATCTCTCCAGCTATCATTTAGTCTGCCTTGTGTGCCATAGAGCAGAGCCCGCCAAAGATGGTGCAGGCTATAGCTGAAATCTACACCAGATCAGACCTGACATAGATTTCTATTTCAGTCTATGAGTGTTGCCAGGTACACCAATGACCAAGACCAGCAAAATCTTTACTTTCTAACAGCTTTCCCCTCTGCAGTCCTTTTCAGCTGAGAGAAGACTTTCCTCCTTTGAATCTCTTTTCCCCCCTTATCCTCTCTACTTTTAAAGGATCTTGTCACAATGAACATGTGTTCCAATAAGCAAGTAGCATATTATAGAGCTGAATTAGTTTAGCAAATTCCAACTAGTATCCTATTTGCAGACAGCATGTTATAGAATAGGAAGATCTGAGGAGTTTTCTGGCAGAAAAGGAACTTCAATCTCCCCCCACAAGCCTTTTTGGGAGTGTTTTGTGGCGGGCAGTGTCGTAGGGAGCGAGGAGGGGCACGAACGCTGATCCCGCCAGAGACTACTGGTCTAGAAAAAAGCAAAAAAACCTTGTGAGAACTGGCAGAGGCATGTTACAGAGCCGATTGTACATTGTAGATCAGAAGATGGTACATATTGTGCTATCTGCAATCAGCATATTATAGAATAGAGGGAGTTGAGTTGAGCATACCAAAATGAAACAAAAAAAGACAGCTTGATATTTGATTGAATGTTTTTCCAAGAAAATTTTACTCCAGTAAATAGACAACCCAGCAATTAGCTGGTCACTGCAAACACAACTTCAGAAACTCAATTGGCCACAGTCAAGTCTGTGTTGTGTAGTCTCCCATACTGGCCATTCAATTAATGGCTCTCCGTATACTGCATTGCTGGGCCAGGTGTGTCGGATTAAGAGCTTCTCCTTGTTAGCGGCACAACGGCTAATAGAGCAAAGTCCCAAGTGGGACACACACCCGCAGTAACATCTTAAGGTCAGAATAGGGCAAATGACATGATGCTTTTTTAGTAAGACAATCCCTTTCTAAGATTGCTGTTATATTACAAAATATAAATATTTTCCAACTCTCAAACTTTCCAAATGTTTCTAATTCTTCATAGCATGATTTACGGTAGTTATTGATTATGGTGAATTAGATACACACCTTTGTGCACCCCTCCATGCTGATCGTGCCGTGTGGCTCTGGTTTTAAATTTGCAAATTACATCAAATTCTGCTCTAGAGCAGGTGGTTGCTTCCCTCTCTCATACTCTAGGCTTTCCCCGGGAATGTATACATATTTTCTACAGTGCCCAAGATGTCATTTTTCGCGGTTGATTTCATCAGTAGCCTGACCACCTAGAGTGACACCATGCTGTCACATAATCTGAGGTCGGGAGAGATAAAAAGGTTAATGTACAGGGCCACTAGAAGATAATTACAGCAATTAGGGTCATTTATCAGTTGCTGAGTTTGTATCTCCATCACAAAACTCCTTCTAAGAATGGGGATAGAGGTAATTTTATGCCAACTATAGTACGTGTGTGTAAATGATAGATAACAGCATTTTTCATAGGTGAAACACGTTAAAGGGAGCAAGTCACCAAATACTGTTCTGCAGGAAGCAATATATATATATATATATATATATATAGAGAGAGAGAGAGAGAGAGAGAGAGAGATAAGGAGGAGCGAAGCAAATTGATATATCAGGTGTAGCACTCAACACCTTGACTGCAGGGGTAGTGCCGTCAAATCTCAGATGCAGGATGGCAATTTCATAAATGTAGAGGCCACTCAGAAATTCTGAAGCGGTTACTCGTGGTCATCAGCCTACTTTGGCTGATGACTGCAATTAATCCTTAGGGATCTTTCACATGGGCGTTGGTTTTCATGTATGTGGTTCAGTGATTTCCATGGATGCCTCACAAAGCCATTGATTGTCCATTATAAAACAAATTATGAAACTTGTCCTAATTTTTTCACAGATGCAGATCACTGAAGGCAATAGAAGTCTATGGGACCGCAAAAGAAACTGATGAAACATCTGTTTTTTTCATTGATGAGGTTAAAAACCAGGGGCCACATTTATCACTTTTGTGCGCCTAAGTGTAGTAGTTGCGCCTAAATTCTGGCGCACTGTTTTGCCAGAATTATCACAAGCTACAACCATCTGTGATAAGTATACTTTCTGCCTCTTATTAATCACTTTACTTTAACACAGTTTAGGCGCAGTTTAGGCGCAATGTTAGATTCGGGCACTTACATGTCATCCTGCTACAAGCTCCTCTCTGCTTCTCCCACATCCCAGAATGAAGATAACACTCACAGCAGCACCCAGGTGTGTGACACCCAGCACCCAGTGACCTCCTCAGCAGGGGCTTCTCCTGGAGGGGATCCCCCAGTGCTGGTCTCCTGCTGCACCCCTGTAATTCTGCACAAAATCCCCCTCAGACACTGTGCAGAATTACATGGGGGACACTTGTTTGTAGTATCTGCAAGCTTCTGCAAACTTGTGCAAACTTCTCTTCTCTCTTGCTGTGAGCTCAGCGTTTTGCAGAATATTTTGTAAATAGAAGGTGATGAACTGTAAATAGAGTCTGCAGCTTCTGTCTGTAATGTATCTAATGTATCTATTATATGTTCTAGTGTCTGGCTGAGCTTTGCTGCTAGAAATGAGCTCTTCTGCAAAGGGGCTCAGTGCTTTCTTCTCAGATAACGCCACCTTCGGGCTGGAGTGTTTTTGCGCCCGTTTTTGCGCCTAAATGCAAAAGTCGCACGTGATGAATATCATTAGGCGCAGCAAAACATCTGGAAATGAACGATAGATGAGGGAAAGGTGGTTATTTTAGCTGCGTGGCTAATTTGACGTTTAATCGCAAAAATGGCGCAAAAACGGTGCGCCTAAACGAAAAGGCGCAAAAACAACCGAAAGATCAAGTGATAAATGTGGCCCCAGGTTTGATGTTTTCAAAGCAATTTTAAACCTTCAGGTTTTTTTGTGGACAATGAGACAAAACAGAAGACAAAATGCAATGGATGCGCAACTGAAGCTGAGCACCAACAGAAATATGAAAGAGCTCTTATTCATATCTTTGTAATTGTTCTCAAATTGAATCCCATGTATTTCATGGACCATCATGTTTTCAGTTCAGGACTGTAAATATACCACAGGGAAGAAGGGATTCATGCACCAAGGCCAATACCTGGCAAGGTGTTCAGTCCAAGAAATCAGTATAGAAATTGTAGACAGCATACCCAATAAGTCACAATAGGACTGGTAATGGTGGAGAGTGCCCACAGTCCTTCAGCCCTTGTTCAGGGTTTAAGGTAGATCCAATAAGAAAGTAAAAAACTGCAGCACAGCACAGGAAAGAGTGAACTCAAGAAGAGTGCTTTATTCCAACCAGGTGCAACATTTCAATTGCCATACGATCTTAACAAGCGGTCCATGAAATCAGGCCACCACACAGATGGGGATGTTTATCTAAATAAGTTCTTAGCGTGGAAGGACTCCTTGTAGCTAAATGAATCCCTGCACAGAGTCACATGGAGTTGTGCAAATTATAGTTGTGGAACATTTCTGGGACAGTTAGCTACATATACACTCTCCGGCCACTTTATTAGGTACACCATGCTAGTAATGGGTTAGACCCCCTTTTGCCTTCAGAACTGCCTCAATTCTTCGTGGCATAGATTCAACAATGTGCTGGAAGCATTCCTCAGAGATTTTGGTCCATATTGACATGATGGCATCACACAGTTGCCAAAGATTTGTCGGCTGCACATCCATGATGCGAGTCTCCATTCCACCACATCCCAAAGATGCTCTATTGAATTGAGATCTGGTGACTGTGGAGGCCATTTGAGTACAGTGAACTCATTGTCATGTTCAAGAAACCAGTCTGAGATGATTCCAGCTTTATGACATGGCGCATTATCCTGCTGAAAGTAGTCATCAGATGTTGGGTACATTGTGGTCATAAAGGGATGGACATGGTCAGCAACAATACTCAGGTAGGCTGTGGCATTGCAACAATGCTCATTTGGTACCAAGGGGCCCAAAGAGTACCAAGAAAATATTCCCCACACCATGACACCACCACCACCAGCCTGAACCGTTGATACAAGGCAGGATGGATCCATGCTTTCATGTTGTTGACGCCAAATTCTGACCCTACCACCCGAATGTCGCAGCAGAAATCGAGACTCATCAGACCAGGCAACGTTTTTCAAATCTTCTACTGTCCAATTTCGATGAGTTTGTGCAAATTGTAGCCTCAGTTTCCTGTTCTTAGCTGAAAGGAGTGGCACCCGGTGTGGTCTTCTGCTGCTTTAGCCCATCTGCCTTAAAGTTTGACGTTTTGTGCATTCAGAGATGCTCTTCTGCCTACCTTGGTTGTAACGGGTGGCGATTTGAGTCACTGTTGCCTTTCTATCAGCTCGAACCAGTCTGCCCATTCTCCTCTGGCATCAACAAGGCATTTCCGCCCACAGAACTGCCGCTCACTGGATGTTTTTACTTTTTCGGACCATTCTCTGTAAACCCTAGAGATGGTTGTGCGTGAAAATCCCAGTAGATCAGCAGAAATACTCAGACCAGCCCTTCTGGCACCAACAACCATGCCACGCTCAAAGGCACTCAAATCACCTTTCTTCCCCAAACTGATGCTCGGTTTGAACTGCAGGAGATTGTCTTGACCATGTCTACATGCCTAAATGCACGTCATGTGATTGGCTGATTAGAAATTAAGTGTTAACGAGCAGTTGGACAGGTGTACCTAATAAAGTGGCCGGTGAGTGTAAATCCCTGCATACTTCTATGGGCTTCTGCATGGTCTAGGGGCTTCTCCAAGTTTCAGTAGGCCTCTGAGCAACAGAGCCTCAGTGGGCCTCTTTGCAGTGAATTCCCGTGGCAGCATTCAATATTCAGAAACTAAAATAGCTTCCTGGTCCCTAAAATATTCCTTAGTTTATCATATCAAATAGCCACCTCATGGTTATTTTATATGAGCCCCCCTCACACCCTATGGATTCATTACATACAGCCCCCCTCACTCCCACATTCCTTATGTGGGCCTCCCCAGCAGCAATGGGCCCTGGCACTTACCCAGGTTTGCCCATTGTTGGCGCCGGCCCTGGGCTTCTGTGTCAGAAATCATCGTAAAAAAATATGGGTGGTCGTGAAGGCGGCATATGGAAAGGGTTCATTTTCCGAGCACTCTCAATATGCGGCGGTTGTCAGCTGTATTTTTTAGAGGTCAAACACATTAAAGGGAACCAATAAATGATCTGCAGGAAGCAATACATATAGCAGGAAGAACTGAGCAGATTCATATATCAAGTGTACCACTCACCACGTTGACTGTAGGTGTAGTATTTTTCACAGTCAAATCTCATATGTAAGACAGCATCTGTTGTAAATGCAGGGGCTGTTGTATTACACAGCTGACATCTGCCGGAAACTGCTGTGTTGCTGGTACCAATCATGGCAGTTAACCTGTGCCACGGTCAAACCCAACCACAGCTCCTAAAAGGTCTGCTGCTGGGCATGGCCATCTTTAAATGCTGGTTAGCATCCCCTGTGATGTCATCAGTGTTAAAGATATTACACTGGACTTGAATGCCATCTAACATACTGTCAGCCATTTTAAAGATTCAGCATTCATTTCACATAACTCTGTGTAGTGAAAACTAAAGTTTGGGTGGGGTTTGTCCCTCAACACACAAAGACTTAGTGCTCGCTAGCACCACCTAGAGGAAGGTATCCTGGTGAACACCTGGGAAGTTTTAGTATTTGCATGTAGCCAATAGTATTAGACTCTAATTACACGCCTTATGTAAAGTGCCTTATGGTTTTCTATAAATGTCGGGCCCTCAATAAACTTATCAGTCTTGTTGTGAGCTAACTTTCTGCAAGGACAGGTTTGTCTTTTCTTTCGAGTTAGTCAAATTCCAGCGCTGGACACAGACTCGTTTAATTCGGAACTCACTTTTGCAATGTGGACGAGGATGGTTAAAGCCTCGTGAATAAAAAGACCCTTATGGTCATTTCTCCCTGACGTCAGAAACCAAACTTTAATATGGAAGCAGTATATCTACAATATACAGTTGTATAACAGTATATTGTTATAGTGATCAGACCCCCTAGGGTTTAAGTATTCCAGGGGGGCCAAAATAATAGTAAAAAAATGTAAAAAGTTTTTAAAAAAACATTAAAAAACTTTAAATTTGAATCACCCCCCTTTCCCTAGAACACATATAAGAAAAAATAAACAGGTAAATCATAAACATACTAGGTATCGGCATGCCACCAAATGTCCACTCAATTAAATATACAAACAATGATTCCCGGCGATGAACCCCATAAAAGAAAATAGCTCCTAAATATCTGAATCGCCACTTTTCTGCCATTTTTCCTCCAATAAAAACTTGAATAGAAAGTGATCAAAAGGTCGTAAAGTTTTCCTAATGGTATAAATTAAAACATCACCCATCTCACACACAATGACATCTTACACAGCTCCATACACTGAAGTATGAAAACATTTTTTTGTAATTTAAAAAAAAAATGTTTTAAAGCTATTGAGACATTACTAAACTATAAAAAATTGGCTATACAGTATGGTATATATTGAAAGTATCAGCATATGGGACAACTGTGTTTTTTGCCAATTTCCCCAATTTTGGAATTATTTGTAAGCTTCCCAATACAGGGCACAGAATAATAAATGGTGCCACTAGAAAATAGCAAAAATAACTTTTGTCCTGCACTTAACAAGCTCTCACATTGCTTTGTAAACTAAAAAAATCCAAAAGTGATGGCTTGTGGAAGCAGAGGAGTGAAAAACGGAAACACAAAAATGCACAAAAAAACTTGGTCTTGAAAGGGTTAAAGAGATACATGTTGTCCACGGGTTATGTATAAGATTTCTGTAGGTTTGTTCTTATGTTGAATTTGTATGTAATTCGGAACTGTGTATTTTATAATTGTAACCCCAGCCAAATTTTTTTAATGTCTCTGTGACAATTGGATTTTAAAAATGTTGGATTGTCATAAGAACCAGGATTAACAATAAAGCTTCATTACAGACACCTGTGATAACTGTTATAGCTGAGTATTGTAGTCTAAGGCTAAAGTACAGTAAATTACCAAAATCCAGAGGTCCATTTGTAACTGGGGGTCGTTTGTAAGTTGGGTGTTCTTAAGCCGGTGGACCGCCTGTATTACATTTACAATTCATTTAATTCATCTTCCATATAATACAGTTATTTAATTGTTTGTTATAAAAAACATTTTTTGAAGATAATTTCCCATAAATGTAATCATGTGGTTATGAAGAGAAACTGTCCTTGACCTATGACCACTGTATATATACATACATATATATATCAGATTAGATGTGCACAGATGGGAATATCCCTTTAACATTTTCTTGGTACCCGCTACCACCCAGGATCCCAGAAAGATCATTGTACAATATAATCAATCTAATTCACTGGGACTAATTATTATTGACTGTATAAGCCCCCAAATTTTGGGTTTTCCCACCCTGTTTTATTTTTATATGTTTATCAATCTCATACCATCTATATGTATTGTATCTCTATCGCTTATCTACATTCAACATTTATTTATTAGCAATTGTATTCCATTTCTTATTCCTATCTCATCTATTTATATGTTTATCTGTCTCATATAATATATCTGCATTATAGTTTATGTATCTTGTATATCTATTTACTGTATAATGTTTTTTAGCATTTATTATTACCTTTCCCATATCTATCTATCTTTAACTACTAGGTTTTACGTTAGCTACTTGCATAAAATGAGATTCCCAATTTGTTCGAGATGGAAATGCCATATTATTTAGTAAGTGACTATCTTCTTAAAAGAGATTTTTTTTAATTTTGCGGGCAGACGGAATGTAAGCATACTGCATCAAGTGGCAGATGTGTCTTGTCTGCGCAACTGAGGATCCTATTACTGTATTTCCTTAGTAACGACATTGAGACATCAAGGTAAATGGCATTATAAACCTTGCTTTATTTCTGCACATTCAACAACTTTTAACCCTTGTTTACTCAGAGACACAAGGGTTGGCTTGCTGCATGCTGGGATGCCATCTGCTCTTTGTCAGGGATAAACCTCTTGTAGCCTATAATTCTGGTGGACTCTACTATAAGATATATTGAGGACAGAATCTCATTGTTGAAGAAAATGGGTTTGTAATGCTCCATCAGTGGCAATCTATCTATGCAGTTTGCGGTTTGGAATCTAATTCTTTAAATTCTACGGATGAACTTAAAGTTCTATAAAATGTCCATAAATCTTGTGATATAAAGTATAGTTTTCGAAGGATAAGAAAAAGATGTTATCACAAAGCATTTATATTAATTATGCAAAATATATTTTACACTCTACTTTTTTTCACATAGTATAAAAATGAAAGAAAAGTAAAGTCTCAAACATTACTGTTTCCAGAGTGTATGAAGTTTGGTCTGTGTGCTAGTCATATCTCATGGATCGAGGGCAGTGCAGTGGATGGGTGTCCTTGCATCAAAAAAAGTATGATGCAAGGAATCCCTGTCTGCCAACTGTTACATTAGGGCAGATACTTACCCGGTCCATTCTCGTTCCAGCAGCGCGTTCTGTGTGGAGGATTCGGGTCCGGCCAGGATTCACTAAGGTAGTGCGCCCGATGTCCACCATATATCGCTGCTGCGCTGAAGTCCGTCGGAGTTCACAAAGCTATCCTGGGTGCAGGTAAGTGCATGTCAAGCGACACTTTTTTTAAAAAAATGCAGTGGTTTTTCCGAATCTGTCGTGTTTTTTTACGGCCAATCCCCCCCCCCCCCCCCAATTTCCATGGCATGAATGCCCGCGCCGCTGCGCCACAATCCGATCAAGTGTGCCAAAATCCCGGGGCAATTCAGGGAAAATCGGCGCAAATCGGAAATATGCGGATGACCCATCGGAAAAACGCGATTTGGGCCCTTAGTAAATGACCCCCATTGTGTTCTTTTATTGCTGGCTACAGAAAATGTGTCCTTATATTGCTGGTTATAGCTGTTTGATAATTCAGAGATTATTTCTGAATTAAAAAAAAAATTAAGACTTAGATTCCATTTTTGAAATTTCTGGAATCAGAAGTAGTTTGATTATAATACTCACTGAATACTGTATCACATTTGGACATCATACATAATTAAACAACCTCCATTAAAGGTCTTTATTACAGTTAATTGTCCTTTGGTTACATGTTCATCCTACTGTAGGTTTAGCTTCTCGTGGACCATCTCTTTTCTATTCTGTATTATACTAATGGATATATTATTATAATTGGCCCTATGTTAGATCACTGTATTTATATCTAGAAAGCCTGATGACTCCAGATGGCATGTAGAAACTGAGTTAATACCAGGGTGCATTAATGCTTTATGTGTCCATGTAAAAAGCAGAATCCCGAGAAAGAGAACAACCTTGGTTAATGTACTGATTGCATCTATTCTAATCAGGTACCTATTATATACTGTCCATAAGAGTGGGCTCCAGATATACATGGATCTTTATACTTTATATAATAATAGGATTTATGGAGCGAGACCCTTTGAAATGTATCACAATTTATCAGAGTACTAGATATTGTGTCACATTAAAGAAACAATAAGACTAGAAAGCTGTCTGTTAGCATTATTTATATATTTTAATAAAAGTTTTTCTTGTGTGTTTTAGTTTTACACATTGTCAACCTAAAAGCTGTTTCTAATCTTTTGAACTTATTTTACAAAACATTTATTGTTACTATAACCTGCATGATATATAAATTATAATATGGCAACAACTACCAAAAGTGACCAGAGTTTATCATTCACCTTTCCTACACAGAGTGGTAACAGCTAGAGGAAACTCATGCCAAACAAAAAATAGTCATTTTATTCACTCAGTGATTATCATTTTGATTGAAATATCTCTTTTTTTTAGATAAATGAATACAATAATCAGTTTGGAATTTGTAAATATGTATTCTCTTTTGTCTAACAAACTTGTCAATGTATTCATGTCTCTCCAGGAAGAAGTAAACTCCAATAGTGTAATCGTATATAATTATACAGTAACATTTTTTTGACAGGCTGGACAGTCTCACCAAAATATAGTGGGGGCATTTACTATGCCTTGTAAGTTTTTGTCAGACATTTTTGTCAGATTTCCATCCTCACGCTACCTTGGGCATGATGGGACATGGAGCGGGGTAGTATTTATTATAGTCTCTGCCAAAAAACCAATGGAGACTATAGCTGAAATCTCCATCAGATCTTACATGATCTACCAGGTCAAACCTAGCTCTTCCAGGTTAAGTTCACATTTGGCTTTTTTCCCAAACATAAAGAAAAGTAGATGTATATATGTGCCTAAAGACAGCCCTTAAATAAAACTATACTGTTGACATTGTAGTTGATATCTCCGGGTATACAATCATGATAATATATTCCCAGCCAAACTAAGGGAACCTTTATCTTTCTCATATCACATTCCTAGTTTTTTGCCTAAAAATTTAAAATACAGATAGACAATCAGAGATATATTTAACTTACAATCTCTACAACCACCCCCATGCTACCCAGTGCCCTTACCTCCTTACCAACTTCTCTACACTTGTTCTTGAAAAAATTACCTCCCTACTCTAAAACACTTTGACCCTATCCTACTGAAGCTAATTCCCACCACTATGCTTATCCATTACACCAGACCTATAATTAACAATGAGTAGCTTCACCCTCTTCCGATTCCAAAAGTCTGCTTGGAGTAAACTTTGAAGTAAGCATTTCCACATTCAAGTCTTCACTAGGTCCTCCTGCCTCTACCTTAAGAATGTACACTTCAATTTCTACATTCAAGTTCTCACTACATTCTCCTGCATCCACACATTCGATCAGTCCCCAATCCAGGGTCTAAAAAATTACTGGTCAATGCTTTATTTGTTGTGGTCTTTCAGCTAACTCTCTAATACCCAATATAGCCTTAACTTTCTTGCCTATGTAATACATTTCTACAATTGTTTCTCACCTGACTCTCCTTTCTGCCGGACAATGCCTACAAGTTGCTCATTAGATTAATTTCTAAAATACTAACCAGGACATTCAACCCCCCCCCCCCCATTGCCCTTACATACATCTCTGACCTAATCACCAATACCATCTCATATGCATTCTCCAATCCTCACAAGACCTCATTATCTGCCCTCCATTATCTTCTCTTATCACAAATGTCTCCAATACTTGTGCTGTGCATCCTCCAATATGGTGGAGCTTGCTACCAAAACTCATTAGACTTTTTCTTATATTATAAACATAACCTGAAAATAATTTTATTCTTACCATCATAGGTTCTGCCTCTCACTGAAATATAGCTCTCAGCATTTCATAATCTGTGCTCCGTCTATAAATGGCGTCTGCTGGGGAGTCACATGATGCTCTCATGATTCCCCCTGTAGACACTTTTTTTTACTTCTCGGCAGCAAAGGGTGGGTGAGCGCTTCTGGCCCTGTAGTGAGTAAACCACCTTTGTATGGAGAGGAGGACAAGCTGGTGTCTGCAGCCATATGTAGTGAATGTGAAGGAGTCATTGTAGATGCCAGAATGTCCTTCTATCCAGCGCAGTCTGAATACAGAGAAATGCTGTTGATGGAAGGACATGCTGGCATCTACACTGACTGCATGTTCCTGCACATTCAGCTCATATGATGCCGGCATGTCCTCCTCTCCGCATACGTTTGGCTTTCTACAAAGCCAGAAGTGCTCACTGTCCTTGCATTGCCAAGAAGTATAATATAGTGTCTACCAGGGGGAATCATGAGCGTGCACAGCGCCAGGTGAGAGTGTCTTGTGACTCCCCAGCAGACGCCATTTACGGACGGAGCACAGATTATGAAATGCTGAGAGTTATATTTCAGTGGGATTCAGAACATATTATGGTAAGCATAAAATTATTCATGGCACTGGGACAGTAGTGG
The DNA here is from genome assembly GCA_019512145.1 of Engystomops pustulosus. Lineage (NCBI taxonomy): Eukaryota > Metazoa > Chordata > Amphibia > Anura > Leptodactylidae > Engystomops > Engystomops pustulosus. The sequence continues at coordinate 43,958,688 of CM033644.1, read as the reverse complement.
GCTTTATTAGAGTAACTTGGGACTAGTTATTTAAGGGCACCCAACTTACAGATGACCCCTAGTTACAAATGGACCACCCTACTAACTACCTCTGGTTAAGCTCTCTGGATGCTATAGTTTAGTCCCAGGCTGCAATGATCTACCTGTAAGGTACTAGCTGTAAGGTGTCTGTAATTAAACTTTATTGATAATCTTTGGTCCCCTGACAGCCCGAATTTTTTAAAAACCCCAAAAATTTGTCTGGAGTTACAATTTTAAATATACCTCTTCCAACTTACATACAAATTCATTTTAAGTACAAACCTAAAGAACCTACCCTGTACCTAACCCAGGGACTGTCTGCATATGGTTACCCTCATTGATTGTTTCCAATCATTGGCAATTTTCTTTTCCCACTTCCTTTTACTGCCTAGTTTTGTTTCTATTGTACTTATGTTTGTGCTTGTTCTTTATGTAATGTGTTACATATCCACAAAATGTAATGGAAAACTACAAAAATTGTGGTGAAATTGATAAAAAACATGCATTCTCACTATTTTCTAGGAGCTCTTTGACTGTGTTTTCAAAATGATGCATCCCATTTATCCATTGAGTTAGTACGATCATGAACAACTTTTTCATTCTTCGCTGTACTGTGATGGATAAGGTGTCATTTTTGCGGGATGACCTCATGTTCTTTATTGTTACCACCTTGGAGACTGTACACACTTTGATCACTTTTTATAAACATTTTTATGTGTAGCAAAATGGTGAAAAAACTGGTGATTCAGATATTTGGGTGTTTCTTTCCATAACGGTGTTCACCGCTGGGAATAATAACTTTTGTATTTTGATAGAAGGGAATTTTGAGATGCAGGGATTCTTAACATATTTATGATTGTTTGTTTAATTATATTTCTGTTCTAGTGAAATGGGGTAATTTTGAAAAATTTGTATAAACTTTTCAAAATGTATTTTTCATACAATATATTGCAAGACAGTTTGATTGCAGTATATTGTGATTTTGCTGCATTCTAAATTAGACTCTGGCCTTCTATGCCAGGCCTTGGAACCTTGGAGGGACTCCCAGTTGTCACAGCAACTGATCGGAGCCCTCTGATGACGATGACTGGGTCCATGCGCCAATGTCATTCCAAGGTTGCATTTGTGCATTACACTTGAAGGATAAACATGATCAATTAATGCTAATCATGATTATTAGTGGTGGGTGACACTCATATATAGAGTTCTGAGCCTGTCCGCCCTCTCCATACATTCTTAACAACAACATGACATACTATTCCGTCATGCATCATTAAAACTAACCTGTCCAGGCACTAACCTGCCCAAGCCCACAAACAGTAACTTTTTTTGTAATATGTACATCCCTTGGAGATGGTTTAGGAATATTTCTAGGTTACAGCATGAATATAATATCATCTTTTATTCTTATGTAGGAAGCAGTCAGACAGGCAGCTAACCCCACCATTTGCAGTAAGGTAACCCCTCCTCCTGCAGTCAGTTTGCTCTGCACAATCCAGGCATCTGGCCCAGTCCTGCCTCCTAGATCTCCAGATAGCCAGAGAATTACATCACAGTTAGGAGGCAGGGCTGGAACTTCAGATGCATGGAGGAGACAGAGCAGAATGACAGCAGGAGGTGGGGATACCTGACTGCAGGAGGTGGGGTTACCTGACTGCACTAGGTGGGGTTGCCTGACAACAAGATGTCTGCAGGTCTGGCTGCTTCCTGCAAAAGAATATTTTTTCATTCATGCTGCAACCTAGAAATATGCTAAAAACCCCTCCAGGGGATACACATATTACAGAAGAAGATAGTGTTAGTGGGCTTAGAGAGGGTTAGCTTGGTTATAGGTTCATTTTAAGGGGTTAGAAAACAGTTATAACAGAAATCTAACAAATGTGATAACATTTTAGTGCATTTTTTTAATAGCTTACATTAATGTTTCCCAATATAATATAGTTATTATGACTGAAATAGTAATGCAGGTTGCTGAGTTATTATTTCTGTTGAATATTAGTAGAAGTTATTTAAGGAAATCAACTAGCCAAAAAAAAACCAAACCTATAAATAATCACCTCTGCTCCTCTTCATCTAGATCCTGGCGCTGTACTCCGCTAGTTTTGACACGCAAGGATCACCTAGAAAAGAACATTATAGTTAGCAGCACAAAGCCTGTGAACAAGAAGTAGGTGACGTCAAGCGAGGGGCATGAATTTACACCTCATGCATGGCATGAGAGAGGGAGGTGGCGAGAGTGTGCATAATTAGGAGCCCAGAACGCTGAACATCTCGTCCACACTCTCCGTGCTGCTTTTCAAGACTAGTTCCGGGATCACGATGAAGAGGAGGGTAGGTCAGCAGTTATGGGATTTTTTTTTTTGCTGGTTGATAAATGGATGTGGATTGATATTTAATGGAAATCTACCACTTACTATAAGTAAAATTACACTGAACATAGTCACCCATTGTCCTCTTTATCTGGATCCCAGCCGGAGATCTTCTCCAAGCTTGATATGCCTGGATAGCCTGAAAAAAAGTCTGGATTATTTATGCCTCATGCATGCTACCATGCGAGAGAGAGGTATCTATCACGCAGGACATCTCATGCCGGGGGAGGGAGTTGACAAGAGGGGTGAATTAGTATTTTTTTTCAGGTGATCCTGTCATGTCAAGCTTGAAGAAGACCACTGCCAGGATCAAGATGAAGATGAGAATAGTTGAGTATGTTTAATGTATTTAAATATGTAAATAAATCATCTAGAAAAACCAAGATTAGCAGACAAGAGCTGAAGTAAAAGGAAAATAAACTATAATTTATGTTATATTTTAAGGCGTAGGTGTGTTGGCTGGTAGTGTTGAGCAGACCTGAGTCAGCCCCCCTTCCACACACAGGCGTTAGCTCTTTACATGGCTGACTGTGGCAATGGCACCAACCTGACGACTGTGCTGGGTACCGCCATTTCCAGAGGATCATCACTTTGTGCTGGGATATTAGAGAGCGACAACCCCCTCAAAATGCCGTTGCTGGCAGCATTTAAGCAGTTATCATCCGCTAACGGTGCAGGGTGTAACTAGTTGGGGTACCCAAACAGGATTTTAAAATTTTAATCATTATTGCCTGTATTGCACAGACTAGACAATGTGAATGGGACCCCAAGCATCATAGTTAAATACACTACTCAAAAAATAAAAGGGACACTCAAATAACACATCCTACATCTGATACTTTGTTCTGTAAAAAGTTGAATGTGTTAACAACAAAACCACAAAACAATCATCAATTGAAATCAAATGTATTAACAATGGAGGCCTGGATTTTGAGTCACCCACATTGGTGGATGGAGTGAGACATGTTGTCCCAGATGTGCTCAATTAGATTCAGGTCTGGAGAGCGAGTGGGCCAGTCCATAGCTTCAATGCCTTCATCTTGCAGGAACTGCTGAGGAACTTATCTCGGTACTTAATGGTAGTCAGGCTACCTCTGGCGAGCACATGGAGGACTGTGTGGCCCTCCAAAGAAATTCCACCCCACACCATTACTGACCCACTGCCAAACCAGTCATGCTGAAGGATGTTGCAGGAAGCAGATAGCTCTCTAGGGAGTCTCTGGACTCACATCTGTCACATGTAGTCAGTGTAAACCTGCTTTCATCTGTTAAGAGCACAGGGCGCCAGTGGCAAATTTGCCAATCCTGGTGTTCTCTGGCAAATGCATCCTGCGTAGTGTTGGGCTCTGAGCACAACCTCCATTTAGGGACGTCAGGCCACCATACCTCTCCATGGAGTCAGTTTATAACCGTTTGTGCAGACACATAGACATTTTTGAAGGGCTTTGGCAGTGCTCCTTCTGTTCCTCCTTGCACAGGCGGTGGTCTTTATGCTGAGTTGTTGCCCTCCTACAGTCCCCTCCACGTCTCCTGGTATACTGGTCTGTCTCCTGGTAGTGCCCTTGGACACTGTGCTGACAGGCGCAGCAAACCTGCTGGCCACAGCTCGCATTGATGTGCCATCCTGGATAAGCTGCATTACCTGAGCAACTTGTGTGGGGTGTAAAGTCCGTCTCTTGTTACCACTAGTGTGAAAGCACCACCAACATTCAAGATTGACCAACAAATCAGCCAGAAAGCATTGGTACGGAGAAATGGTCTGTGGTTCCCACCTGCTGAACCACTCCTTTATTGAGTGTGTATTGCTAATTGCCTGTGAAATTGATTGTCAATCAGTGTTGCTTCCTAAGTGGATGGTTTGGAGTTAGGTTGGTTTCACATTGGCGTTTTTTTTTTTTACATCAGTGATTTTTCATGGAAACCTTTTGGCTTATGGACACATGCAGAATGGTTTTCACTTCCTGGCTTCAGTGATTTATCACTGCTCCATGTTCTCAACTGATCAGTGGAAAAAAAACTGAAGTGTGAAAAAGCCCATTGAAAAATCACTGAAGCCAGGAAGAGAAAACCAATCTGCATGTGTCCATAAGCCAAAGCAGGTTCAGTGAGAAATAACTGATGTGAAAAAAAGTCTAATGTGAAACCACCCTTATAATGTGTTGTTTAAGTCTTCCTTCCCTTATTTTTGAGCATTGTATATTGCAAGGAGTCCCTGCATCCCCACCAGATAACCACACCATAATGATTTTCATTACTTTTATTTCATTTCAATGTTGCCTCCATTTGCATTTATAATGGAAACCAAAGGTAAATGTGAACTTAGCCTTGGATGTATTCTGTTACACCACTAGACAAATATACAATTGACATTATAAAAATAATATACTTGCTCAATAAACAGTACAGTACAAGGACAGACAGATATATGACACAAATGTAGCTCTACTATATAATTCAGGAACAAACCATGCAAAGTAGTTCACAAATGATGAATTAGAGTCAGTAACAAAGAGGGCCCCTAATCTTCACATAATATCTCAGCACGCTTACTCCATCCCTCCCCCAGACACTCACATGGACCCTGCTAGAAATGGCCTAAAAGCTCACATACATATCATATTTTCTCTTTGATTGGGTTAATGCATGTTAGCACACTAAGCCATGCTACATAATAATTATGCTTTATAATTGGGGCTGTGTAACCCTCCGACTGCTGTGAATCCAATGAGCCAATTAATTAGTCATATGAAGACCTTTTATATTATAGAGATGGTGGGGCACACTTACACTAATGATACAATTGCATCCCTAATGACAAAATGCTAAGTCTCGGAGCACAGTATCAAATACAGTGACAATAGACGGGCTACCTTTTGCCTTCAAGTCCTATCATTGTGCATTTAAAGTTATTACAGAATCAGTATGGAGTAAAGTCATCTCTACTTTATAATAAAATAAGATGAGTGAAGCTTAACTGCATCCTATTATAATGTAAAGGCTGGAAGATTTACATCCAGTGTTAAGGTCATTTCCATAAATGAAGATTCTTTATACACCAGATAAGTGAATATCTCCATAGAACATATAAAGATGATGCATCCAACTCTTTATGTGTTATAGTGCTATTTAGATTTGGATTTTAAAGGAAATCTACTATCAAAATTAAGTATGATGAACCAGGGGCACTTACTCGTACATCCAGGTACCGTGACTGTGTTATCTGCTTATATTTGTTATCCATGCCCTCCTTCCTTCTTAAATCAACTTTTTGAATTCTGGTCCAAAGAAAAAGGCACAGGTCTGCTCTAACCCCAGGCGCTCTAACCTCTGGTTTTTGAATTATGCTAATGAGTCAGAAGGGTTCTGTGGGGCATTACCAGAGCCCCTCCATGCTCTGGCTTCACAGGCTGTTACATTGTCTCCCACTCACCTTCTGCTCCCTCAGCACTTCCCCCCTCTCTCTGCCTTCTGTAGTCTCATGCCAGCAAAAGAAAGTTTCAACACAGTAGGTACTCCTGCACAGTGTAACAGCCCGTGATGCTACAACACAGTAACATCCCCCAGAGACCTACCGACACATTAGCATAATTTTAAAAGTTGATTTTAGAAGGAATGAGGATCAATGGGTAAGTGCTCTTGGTTTAAAGGAAATCTACCATTTGATCTACCATACCTTGAGAATGCTGCAGCTACACTCATGCAGAAACATATCTTGCTTATTCCCTGAGCTGAGTGGTTTTGCTGAAAAAACAATTATAGAATTCAGGATAATGAGGCTCTGTCGCTCCTTTGGCTAGCTTGGGGCTTCTCCTCTTGCACTGCTTTAGAGAATGATGCAATCACTGTGTTGAATCGGACAGGCAGAAGTAATCAAGTGCTGCACCATCCCCCAGCTGCTGTGTATAAGTCATCCAGCTCTGGTTGATTAGTCCTGTCTGGACAGTTCACAAAGCTCCGTGTAATGTGTTTATGAACAGCAAGCAGCATGCAACCCAGCTTTCCCAATGTCCTGAATGTTTTAATAGCATTTTCAGCACAACCACTCCGCTCAGGGATTAAATGAGATATGTTTCTGCATCAGCGTAGCTACAGTGTTCTCAAGGTATGTTTGGTTCATGATGCATGAAATCTAATGGTAAATATCCTTTAAAAAATATTTGAAAATACATGGTGTGTTCTTCATAGCATACTAATGGTAGAAGAAAACACAATGCACAGATGCCTAACTAATTGATTGTGATGGGTATTTTACATAGTTACAGCAATCTTGCAAAAAACAGACAAAAAATTAATGTTCAAAGAGTCATCACTGAAATAATTACTGGCACAAAAAGCACAAGATCAATGAAACATCAATGTAATGTGCTTTATTGTCCAAAACAAAGTTGTAATAGGTGCAATTAAATGGTTACAATCATATGGCATCAAGCCTATTGTAGAGAGGGAAGAGATAAACAAGAGATAAACATTAGTTGGTGATTTAGTCAAAATGATATTGCAATATTAATGTTGTAGGAGCACAGGAGATGTAAAGTTGTAGCCTAATTTGACCACGGCTTGGAGATGCCTCTTCCGTACATTTCTCTTAAATTAAATTTAGGCCGCAAAGGGGTATTCCCATCACAGCATTCATATTTAATTCATCTGCCGTATATAAACTTCAATTGCATGTAATTTAAAAAATGTTCCTGTGTGAAGATAAATTTCTATAAATGCATCCACGCTGTCCCTTAGAGACAAGATAGCTGTCCTTGGATACAACCACCGCCACACTCTTTCAGCAGTGTCCACTGGAAGGCTACCTGTATTCAGCAATAATTACACAGGACAGCTGTGGGACATACTGTAACTCCCAAACATTTCATATCCAAAAACAATTTGTTTCCTTGTGCAATCCCTCCAACAGAGGTGGTCGTATCCAAGGACAACATGGCTACATGTATGGTTACTTTTTTTAATAACGTCCATTGAAAAAATGTATGTATAAGGCAGATGAATTAAATTAAATATGAATGCCCAGATGAAAATACCCCTTTAATCACTTGTTAGTTTCCAATAAACCAGATCTCTACATCAGTCTCCACTGATGGCTTTGGCAGCACAAACACTGAGCAAATCGCTGAAATGTGAATAACACCTTAGATTATCATTAAACAGGTCTACTGGGACTTACCTGCCACAACATAGAAATGAATAAGCCACACAACTAGTCAAAGAAAATATTTTTATTTTTACCATCATTTGTCTTACAAAATTTGTCTTTCAGGGCCCATGAAAATGTAGGGTGTATGATTGTAGGGTTCAACCTATTGAGTACATACAATAGAGACTTGTCTGGTATTTTAGCTAATCCCTACCCAAACTGGTACATTTTAATTTACTGAGTAGTAGTAACATGCACACCCCTAGCCTCTTTCTAATTTGTACATGTCCTAAAAGTTTCCAAGTTCAAGTCATGATGACAGGTCATCAACTTTCCATCTGCGACATCCACTGTATTTCGTTTTTTGGGTTTGGAGCCATTGCCTGTTAAATGGGTTATCCCATCTCAAGGTATCTGACCTATCCGCAGGATAATTCAGACTTCTTCTATCTCAGCGTGTTACACTTGCTCATCTCTCTCTCTCTCTTGCATTTTCGAGAATGTGCTTAGAAACAAAATAGACATTCTAAATTCTTATTTTACAGAACCCAGATCTCCACTGAGCAGTTCATTATAAGTTATAGAATTATCAAACACACCATTATTCCTGTTGTAATCCGCTTTCACTACCGATTTATTTAAGGTTTTTTAAAAAGTAAAACACATGGTTCTTGTCCAACCTGCAAAACATTGGGCCTCCATGATGGAACCTATTGTAAGTCTGAAGGATGCAGTCTGTGTTGTGACTTCTATTATACACAAAAGCCTTAAACAGAATATATGACCTATATCTATAGAAAACCAATAGTAATTTATTACTTGTTTCAAATATCCTATTTCTTTTTACACTGATCATCACTGTGTAATAGGAGCTAAAACAGTAACAAAACTGAGTAAAAATGTAAAGTAAGGGGTTAAAAAGTGCTGTATTGTGTAAACTTTACTAGGGGATTCAAATTTGAGAACTTTCTTTCATGGGCAAGCCTCTTTAAGGAGAGTTTTCTGTGATAATTTTGCAGGTAGCAGTAAGGAAATGACTGTTGTTTATTGTGAATGATGGATCCTTTATATCTGTGTGATGTTTCTATAATATCTTTATATAATGGAAAGCAGTCACTGTAATCTGACCTGTCTTGATAAATAAGATGATGGCTACAAAGGAATCCTCTATAGTACACTTGGATATAGTGATGAGCATTCCCAAATCCAGACCCTTACTGCCCCCCATCCCCAGTAATAGGAGCTCAACCCACCTATAGCTATTAATATACCGTATATACTCAAGTATAAGCTGACCCGAGTATAAGCCGAGACCCCTAATTTTACCATCAAAAACTGGGAAAACCTATAGACTCGAGTATAAGCCGAGGGTGGGAAATGCATTAATCACAGACCCCCCCAGTATGTATACAGCCTGCCCCCAGTAGTATACAGCACTGCCCCCAGTAGTATACAGCACAGCCCCCAGTAGTATACAGCACAGACCCCAGTAGTATACAGCACTGCCCCCAGTAATATACAGCCAGCCCAGCATTAAAAGAAAATAATAAACTTATATACTCACCCCCTGGTGGCCCCGACCTGCAGCGCTGCTCCCCCGATGTCTGCACGGGTCCTCTTCTGACTTTGGCGCCCGTCTTCTTTCTTCACTAACTTTGTGCCGGGCGCCGCCATTGTTCTCCCCTGGACGGCGCCTAGTATGACGCGCCGCTGCTAGGCGCCGCCTGGAGGAAAAACATGGCGGCGCCCGCCACGAAGTTAGTGAAGACAGAAGACGGCCGCGGGAGCCAGAAGTGGACCCGCGCGGACATCGGGGGAGCAGCGCTGCAGGTCGGGGCCACCGGAGGGTTAGTATATAGGTTTATTATTTTTTAAAGATTTTTTATGACTGTATGACTCCTGTATAAGCCGAGGGGACGTTTTGCAGCACATTTTTTGTGCTGAAAAACTCGGCTTATACACGAGTATTTACGGTATATATTTTTTGTAACAGCAACAGTTTTGGTCAACACTGGCAACATTTTACTAAGAAACAAACAACCTTCTGTAGTCAATAGAAAACTGTCTTGGCCATCCGATGGTCGGAATCGATCCTACAGATTTCTCATACACTTGCAGTGTCTTGTAGAGACATAAAACTCGAAGGAAAACGTGAACAAAATGACTTCTCTGACATCATTTGCAGTTCTGCATAGACTTTATTGAGTGTTACCCTATTTTCAGAGCAGCTTGTCTTTTGTTCATTAGCAGTTCCTCAGGGAGTGGATTGAATTGTTTTATGGAATATGTTACTAAAACACATAAGATAATAATAATCTAATAATAATAATATTTATTTATATTTCACCATCAAATTCCGTAGCTCTTTACAAATCATAGGGGACATATACAAATATAATATTACATTATAGAGTACAACCAGTCATATGGAACAATAGGAGTGAGGGCCCTGCTCACAAGAGCTTACAGTCTATGAGGATGAGGTGGTGACACAAGAGCGTACAGTCTATGAGGATGAGGGGTGACACAAGAGCTTACAGTCTATGAGGATGAGGGGGTGACACAAGAGGTAAAAGAGCTTCTATAATGGTCCATCTATTCTTTATAAGGGAACAGTATAAAATAATTCCATAGGTGACATAGGATGGATTAGTTAAAAAAAAGTTGACATTTCATGCAGTTAGCGATTGTGATAGGCATTTTTAAAGAGCTTTGGAGGGTGGGTATTAGTCAGAGAGTCCAGGGAAGGGCATTCCAGAGAGGTGGTGCAGCTCGAGAGAAGTCCTGGAGACGTGCATGAGAGGTTTGACTTAAAGTAGAGATTAATCTAATGTCACTGGCAGATCGAAGAGCACGGGAAGGGCGATAAACTGAAATGAGAAAAGAGAGTTAGGAAGGTGCAGGCAGCATTGTGCAGAACATTGTGGAGTATTGTTATTATTTTAAACTGAATTCAGTAGGAGACGGCCAACTAGTGCAGTGACTACCTCAAAGTGGAGCCACCCGTGTAGGGTTTGGTCTGAAAGACAAGTCTGGCTTCTGCATTAAGAATAGCCTGCAGAGGAGAGAGTTTAGTGAGTGTAAGACCAATTAGTACACCAGACCAGTTGATTTAATTTTCTACCTCAGACCATAAAAAACATGATAAAGAACCTGCCCAACTGCTTGACAATATACTGGTAGTGGTTTATTAAACCAATTTCTGATCACAGGTTTCCTTTAACTCATGGGACCACCATATATGAATTGACAACAATATGGTAGGCATTATTAACATTTATTTAATAATTGGGGGTTGATAACCATTATATGTAAAAAGAAAAATCTGAAAGGGAATTATATATAAAAATAATTGAAGGGGTTGTACAAGCTTAAAGTATTTTTTAAATAAATAAAGAAGGTATAAATTGCCTTTCTCTGGGGCTCCTATCCAGCGCTGTGCCTCCTATCACTGTTCATCTGTATATGTATACAGCGGCTCAGCGGTGACATCTTGCCCATAACAGGACACAGGCAGAGGCTGAAGTTGGAGCATGCAGGAGCATTGGTTAATTCCCAACATGCTAGTATGTGAGACAACTCTCAGTCTGTTTAGTGGTATATCCAAAGTTTGAGTGAGTCTGCCTTCTAACCTGGGAAACCAGGCATAATTCTTATAACATCACCAACATTAATCGTGATCCTGTCAGCCGCTGCTTACAAACCAAGAGCCATGTACTGGAAGAAAGGGAAGGAAAAAATATTACTTTACTCTTTATTTCACTGGCACCTCCGCCATTGCACAGAAATTCTTAGATCCTGGACTGTCGTGATAAAGGAAGTATTTCTATGGAGCAGTAGGTGGGACTCTGGAATCTTTTTCATTGGTGAGCACACTGTGCAAAGCTATGACCACATATTAAGCTAATGAAGGACACCACAAAGTTCTTGGTCTCCTAATTGGAAACTGCTGGATAATGTCAACCCAATGTCTACAAGTGGCATTAGAACTGTAATCATCTAATATTTTTTGCATCTCCAAAAATCTTCAACAGTGGTTCCCCTATCATGGTCACATCTGTCCTTCAGCCCAATCATATACATGTCATAAAGTAGGGTCGCTCACTCAGGAACCTCCCTTGTTATCACATACACTGACCATTAATGCTACTGAATTGGCTAAAAATAACAAATTAAGCAGATACTTCGATCATAGCTTGCTAGAGCCATCTTGCAAGGTGTGCACCATAGGTCTCTTTCTTTCTGGAATTCAACATTTTCTTTAAAATGGGTTTCTAGATTTAAAACAGTGATGACCTATCCAATGAAAGTATTAGATTGATGGGGTTTTTTTTAACAGCATCCTAGTGCTGGACCCCAATAATTTGATATTGTATAGATTTGTAACCAGTATTTTTAGCCCTGGAAGTCCCTTAAAGGAACCCTACAGCGAGGAATATACCATCAGTCTGCTTTGCCCTAATCTATAATTTACTAATCCAGGAACCTAACCTAATTTGTTAATTTACATATTACTAAAATAAAGTTTTTTAACAGCAGAGGCTATTATAGCCTTTGAAGTTAATTTACATATTACTAAAAGTTAAGTTAGTTTCCAGGATTATTACATTACAGATTAGGGCAGGGGCAGGCAGGAGGAATCTACCATCAGATCTTTTGATAGTAGATTCCTCATGGTAGGTTTCCTTTAACGCTTTACCTAATTAGAAATTGTAATTTCAATTTCTTCGTATATCATTGGACATGATAAACAATTTTTTATTTTAAAGCATGGTGTCTAAAGATAAAATATTGCTTATATTGGACCTTCACATCTGAACCTCCGACCAGATAAACTTAAGACTAATTTCCTTTCTTTCCTACAATTCCCTGGCAGAATGAGCAACAAGGCTGCACACAGCAATCCAGAAATAAAGGTTACAATAATATTAAGCTGTAATTGTAACAGCTGTTCAGGCGCAGTCTTTGATAATTTTACAGCAGCTTCCTCGCAAACACGTAATACGGGAAAAAATACCTGCAAAGCTATTACTTTGCCAGAAAAAAAGAATAAAAACGCCAAGTGGGGATGGGTTCATAAGGGTAACATATGCCTTACACATCAGCACAGAAATTAACTGCAACATCTCCTTCCCTGCAGGATGCTTTTATGTGGCTCAATTGAAATTTATGATAACAGTTGAGAGCAGCAACCTGCAGGCAAGCCTGGACACACATCCTATTACCTGACTCAAACTGGTTAAAGTGTAGACTTGTCAGCCATTACAGAGATGTCAAATTGTCACTTAGTAGAATTTGCAAGTTTCCACTAAAGAAAAAAGAACCTACCCCAGCAATATCAGCAGCTACACAATTATACATAGTTATTCTTCATGATTGACTAAATAGACCCATAAAACCCATGAGGTGGGATTAGCTTCATACATTGGTGAACCAAATGTCCACATACACGTAATGAAATGCTACACGAACCATAAATTGTAAAGACAATTCATTTACAGGATCAAGTCATTTACAGTAAACTGGTTATAACACTGTGCCAAATCAAGAGTTAAAAGTCTTACTACAGGATACATATCACAAACTGGACCTGTCGGGTCAATTTAGAACCCTAAACCAGCAAAAGGACCTGTGCTTTAGAGTCCTAAATCAACCTTATGTAAGCTTGGCATCAGTGAAAAAACAAAAAATAATACTTACCTGGATGTGAGTCCGACGAGGCAGATCTGTCCACAGAGACCCCCAATCCTAGCACCTTCCATCTGACCAAAATGAAACAATCTATTGTAAAACTTAGGAACCAAATCGGACTCACATCAGCAGATAATACAACGGCGCCTCCTCTCATGTTGCGACCATTGGAGCCAGGACAATATCCTATATACCTATGGTTCTTACGCAGTGAAGTCAGGGTGTACTCCACCGGCTTCACTATGCACCATGCCCAGGTGCTGTTAACTATACATTTTTTTTAATGTGACCCAGAAGTGGGCGATTTAGGACACTAAACCAGCAATCCATAAGGTCCTATGTGTGGTTTAGTGTTCCAAATCACTCTTATAGATTCCCATTAAGGATCTCCTTGAAGTGTTACAGATTCGCCTTAAAGAACTCCTACAATTTTCTGTCTACGAAATTCTTAACATGAGTCTCAAAAGAATGCATCAGGAAAATTACATCGGCTATAAAAATTGTAAATATTTGTCATAACACTGATGCAAACATGAAAAGCAGTTGACGCTACCCCTACTTCTACTTTTATTAACTTAGGAATATAAGTGTGACTCCCAGAAAACAATTGCATCCAGCTTTGTGAAACAGAGACCTTATACTCACTATGACCTTCTACTCGTAGCATAGTAAGCCACATTACAATCCAGATGTTGCCCCATTATTGTTTTATCTCTAGCAGTTGTTGGACCCATTATTACCATGGTAAACATTAGCCAAGGCTAACCTTAGCTCAGTGATTCCCTTTCTATGTCATCCTGTACTGGAGTGTGCTTTCCAAACATTTTGGGGACTTTTTAAAAGTCTGTTGTGTAGAAGCTAACAATCTGCATTTTTCCACCCACTTTTCATGTAGCATATTACAGTCATAATCCACTGTTTGAATTCTTGCTGCTCAATTATGAACTTACCAATCTCACCCAGGGCTTCATTGCTGGGTGGTTTCTGTTAGCTGCCCTGCAGAGTTGATAGCCTGAGTGTCTGATCTCAGGAAAGCTGGATGGTGTTGAGTTATGCAGGAACTAGCCAGTCAGTTGCTAGGGGTGGCATCCAGGGGCAGGAAAAATAGTTTATGCTCATTTTACTCATATTTACTCTTATTGTTTCTTCTGTGACCCAGGGTACTCCTGTCTGTTTCCCTGTTCCCTGTTGCCTGTTCCTTAATCCTAGCCTGAGCTAGATCACTGTGTACCTCCAGACTGAGACAGAACCCTGGTGAAGTTTTGCGATAGGTGTATAATATGCGACAGAACCCTGTATACCCCCAGCCTTAGCAGGAACTCTGTGTGCCCGAATCTGTACTTGAGGCTAAATCCTGTCTGTGCTCTCGCCTTTTTCTGAAACCCTGTAAACCCCATTCTGAACCCCATTAAGGCCCCCGACTTACAGACAACCCCTAGTTGAAAATGGACCCCTATGCCCACTGTGACCTCCGGTGAACTCTGTGGATACTTTACTTTAGGTTGTAATGAGCTGTAAGGTGTCTGTAATGAAGCTAAATTGATAATCCTTGGTCCAATTACAGCAAAAAAAAATTTGTCTGGATCTACAGTTATAAAATATAAAGTTCCATCTTACAAATTCAACTTAAGAACAAACCTATAGAACCTATCTTATGTTTAACCCGAGGACTGCCTGTATAGCGATCAAGCAAACATCCATTTGGCCAACATATATTCTGCCGGACTCCCTCATAGACATGCACGCTGACTTACCTCTCTGAAACCTACCGTATCTGGTTCCCTTGAATCCAGAACAAATGGGCAATAATGCATGGAGGTCCATATGTATGCTAAATGTTCTGCAAAATCACTAGGGGTTTCGGCAACTTACATGTAAAGCTCAACTGTTTAGGATAAAATACTAAATACTAAAATACTAAAATAAGGTCCCTCCAGGCATATTTTGCTAATTTTTGATTTGTCATTTAAATATTATTTTTTACAAATATTTCCTATTGTTCCCCCTTCCCCCATCTGTTAGCGGTCTGCGATCCTGGCATTTTATGTAAATGACAGGAACGTCAGGGAGAAGAGTAAAAGCACTAATGAAGTGATAAGTTTAATTCTGCTCTTATTAGTCATTCTTGTCCTTTTACAAGCATTCACTGTATGCATGATTTCAGTTTATTAAGTGGAGACAGCGCAAACAGGAAAACCTTGAAAACAGAAGCTAATAATTCATGTGGAACATTACTAGTGTGCATGGCCAGTGAATGCAAATACACACTTCTTAGTGTCTGAATCAGATCTGTTGAATGTTTTAATACGGTCTTCAGAAAAAGGACTAAGGACTAAAAGGCCAGATTTATAGTATATGTATTATAAGTCTATGAGAAATTATGAATTTGTATTTGTATCTGCCAGAGTGAAACCCATCGACTATTATGGCACCATGAACAATGTCTGAGCTCTATATATCTTCAGCTCTCTAGCACTGGTTTTAGTAACAGAAACTGATATTGCATAAATATAAGATGCTTTTATGAAAATTCTTCTGCCAGTCCCAAGTGCTTACCGTACTTACTCTTTGTATTGTGGTTTTATTGAAATATCATAATTACAATTCATTTAGTAAAATCCATCCTTCGAGGTCACAAACGTCTGTTTTTTTTTGATTGCAGGGCAATTGAGGAACGTAAGATTATTCGGGAAATCCAAATCCACTGCTTTCTCCACTCATATACAGGCTTAAGGACACCCAACTTACAGATGACCCCTAGTTACAGAAAACACCTAGTTACGGACAACCCTTTAATTATAGACAACACCTAGTTACACACGACATCTAGTTACATAAGACCCCTAATTTCGGACGGACCTCTCTGCCCAATTGACCTCCGGTGAAGCTCCCTGGATGCTTCACTTTAGTCCCAGACTGCAATGATCAGATGTAAAGTATCTGTAATGAAGCTTTATTCATAATCCTTGTTCCCATGACAGTATAAGATTTTGTAAATCAAATTGTTACAGGGACAAAATAAATGTTACAAGTTACAATGATAAAATATAACAATCCTGACTTACATACAAATTCAACTTAAGAACAAAGCTAAAGAACCTATCTTGTACATAACCCTGGGAACTGCCTTTACTGCCAAGTTGATAGGAGAAGCTTGTTTATCCAACTTTCCTGCAAAAAACAAGTTGTATTTTCCCTCTAATCCAAGAACTTAATCCACGGACAACAACATTTTGAGCTAACAATGGTCCTCCTGTAACCAATAAATGTTGTGACTTGAGGTACCAAAGAATGTGTCATCCTCGGGTCTTCTTTTGAATTTATTTAGTTTATGAAGTTTCTGGAGAACATGGCTTTGTGAAAGAACACCGGGTTTCATTATCTCCTTATCGAAAAACACAGTATAAAGGTTTTACTTCCCCATAAAAGGACTTATTAACTGTGTCCCTAGTCCTTAAGAAGATTCAACTGCAAGCAAAGCATTTTGACTATGTAAGTAGTATGGTCCAGAAGATTCCCTACATGTTAACAGAGCCTCCCTAGGAAGAGTCCATGAGTGAGAAGGTTTCTGACCTTCTCTGCCTTAGCCTACCTGCACACAATGCGGCAGGTTTCTGAAAAGTGTGGTACGATGAGACAGTGCAGGGTTAGACTAGATAGTCTTCTGCTGCATAAGGTTCATATGATATGAGTCTGATGATGGATGATATGTCATAGATTAAGATTATCTAGTCTTAGTTGGCCTATTCAGTCCCAGAAAACTGAGGCAAAATTCTGTCTGGATATCATTATTTTTGGTGCACAGACTTTTTGCTGCAAAGCCACCCCCCTTTTCATAAACCATGCTCCTTTTGTCATGCTAGTCATAGCAGTGTCTGAATGCCTGGATGTGTAAGCTGTCTAATGCCCTTTATAAATATACAGTATTACAGTATATACAGTATTACAGGATAGACTGTATTTTAGTGCAAATCATGACATAATCCAGTTGTAATCTGATCCAATGTGTGCAGTTAATCTTGCCGCAAACAGCAGCCCTGTGGACCGTTGTTTGAAGCCCAAATGTCATTGGCAATAGAAAAAGACTGCCTAAGCCACAAACTAGTGCTCTATCTTTTATGGCTCAGGCAACATGGATGAGACCATGGAATACACAGCCTTATTGGGGCATATCAACTTACCCATCCCGTTGCATCCGCCCATCCAGAATGTCTGACGAGGATTTGGAGCTGCCGTGATTCACTAAGATCGTGCCTACAATTTCCTGCATGTGTCACTTCACCGCTCAGGTCTGCCGGAGTGCACCATCTTCTTCCCGGTGCATGTAAGTGCGTGTCTTGCGACACAATTTTGAAGTTAAATTACGCGGTTTGTCCGAATCAGTTGGATTGTCTGATGGCCACGCCCCTGATCTGTGTCACATGAAAGCTGGCGCCGATGCGGCACAATCCGCTCGCTAGCGACAAAACCCCCTGTGCGATTCAGGGCAAATGTGAAATATTCGCGAAACCCGATGGAAATGCGTCCGACGGACCCTTAGTAAGTGTGCCCCCTGTATTGGCAAGACAGACCAAACTCACCAAGTAGAATAGATTTTTATGAAAAACTAATGAATAGGGGACTTCCTTATTTTGTGTTTCTCTCTTATTTTATTGCTTATACTGAGGTTAGACTGTCTAACAAAGCCATGAGATGGAGTCATGAGCACTATTCCCTCGAGTACCAAAATGATCCCTATCTTTACAGACATGGCAAGGTCTGCCCCAGTTAACCTGATATTTTTTCATTCTTTATTACTTGCCCACGATTTTTAGCATTTCAATGTTAATCTCTTCACCTTCTAAATATAAAGCTCTCTCTGATCATCTTGTTATACTTTCTGAACGGTTTAATCTGATCCTGAATAGTATGTGTTCTGACTAATCTGCAGCTTTCATCTATAGAACCGCATTGTATAATGAATATTTGAATGAGTCTTAAAAAAATTCAATGCATCAAATAGGAAGATAAAAGATTTGTGGCAGTCACAGTATATGCTCCCGACCAAGAATATCCTTCCTTAAGACCCGAAACTCTCCACCGCGCTAATGATGATAGAGGATGGAGAGATAGAGGGCTGGTTTGTAAGAGCAAAGAGCAATGGTGGATTAAAGAGACATCTGTGGTAGGTATCTGGTGGCTATGGCATCAAGACTGCAGCTTATATTAATGTATATGCAGTATGCAGATATGTCAGGGAATTATGCAATGACTGGGATAATATTACTTACCTCACTAAACCTGTGTATACACACAAAAAACCCTTAGAAAAGGTCAGTAACAGAAATGTGTAGCTAAATAGCCTCTAAAACACTAGAATGTGCTAGGCGCCTCCACTCTTCACAAATAACATAATGCTTGTTGGTTGTTCTGAACTATTTTACCTGCTAATGTCTTCTTACCATATTATCACTACCTATATTCATCCACATCTATCAAAAACAGTGCAAACTCCATGATGTGCAGTTTTCCTGTGTAGTGTGCAGGGGGTGCTCCGACAGAGTGCACCAATATTTTTGGAATATTTTTGTACAGCTCTGTATCTCAGATGAGAAGGCGCATAATTCAATTGTTCCTTGAACCCTGTAAAGAGAAGCTCCTGCTTGGTGATGACATGGTACCCACAGAATCCAGATCTCAACATTAGAATACATCTGGGATTAGATGATTCATTTATAACAACCGCCCATAATAGGTTTCGTGTAAAACTGTAACGATAGAGATATTTATGCTGGTTTGAAGGCAACAGGTGGTCACACCAAATATTGATATATGTTTCTCTTTTGTTCATTCACTATGGAGTTTGTAATAAATATTAACACTCCTTTTTTTGAATTCATGCATGATATGCAGCATCTGTTCCACACCTGCCTAATACATTTGCACAGTACTGTATATTTCCAGAGCTTTTTAGCAAAACCTCCTTAAATACCCTTTGTAACATTAGATATATTAGAGACACTGCACTTGCACTGTCTAGTTTATTTTATAGATATAGTTTTACCCGAAAGAAAGGTTGGGATGGCGCTGCGTATAGAATCCGCATTTCAGCTCCGGACCGGGGCTTTCATCAGGCATGTCTGATGAAAGCCCCAGTCCTGGGCTGAAACGTGTCGCATTCTATGTTTTATTAATAAAGCGGATTCCATTAACAAATCGGACATCCGCGTGGATTCTATAGGCAGCGCCATCCCAACCTTTCTTTCGGGTAAAACTATATCTACACATCGTTCCAGGATCCTGGTCCTCTAGTGAATGTGGATACTCGGGATCGGCAGCTACAGTCATCTATACTGCTACACGCTCATATCATCTGAATCAAGGTGAGAGTCCTTCCTTACATCTTTACCATTGTGCCTAACGTTTTCACACTATAGCTGCGCCTCTTCTTTTCCCTTTGCATCTTTGCCCTGTGTCTCTCTCTTGAGCATTGGGTCTCGGTTCCCCATTATATTGATCCCAGGTCAATCTACTTAGTTTATTTTATACTATACTATCTACTAGTTTAAAGAACAGCTCCAGACTAATAAAAAAAAGGACTAGCTGCACCAACTAATGAAAGAATCACCCTAACCCTCTTCCAGTTATGTCACTGTAAAAACCCTAGCTAAATCGGAACATACCAAAAAGCTGTGCCGATCTGTTAATAGAGGTCTGAGTGACTGACCTATCTTCCAGTGGTCTGGTATATTCAAAAGGGGGGGTTGTCCTGGCACTCCACTCTCTTCTGCTTCTCCCCCAAACCCCCACTCCCACACCAGATGCCCCAGATGGCCCCCCTCATGAAAACAACGGACCGCTGGAAGATAGGTCAGTTGATAGGACTGCTACGTGCCACAGTGTGGCACAGTTTTTTGGTATGCTCTGATAAAGCTAGGATTTTCACAGTGACATAACTGGAATGGGCTAAGAAGATTATTTTATTAGTATGTGCAGCTTGTTATTTTTATCAAACTGACAGGTGTCCTTTGCACATTTTTGGTGTCTATAATCGTTTCTTTATCCATACCCTTTCTGCTAGGCCGCTCCCTTTTGTTTGAAAGATCCTGAATATACCAAAATTCTTATTCCTATATTATGCGCACTGAACCCCTTTAAACATGCCCAAGCATAAGATACTCATCAATGGTACGCAATATAATAGGTTTTATCACTTTTCAGTATATTCTTTCCAAAGCCGCTTGGTTAACCTAGATTTGAGATGCTCTAACATAACATATGAATGGCTTAAATCACCATTAATATTGATCTTTTCTAAATAGGACTGGTGGACAGTTCCATCTGGGATAAGATAACATTGAGTGACTATCCTTGCATTCACTACATCTGATTATTATTTGTTATATCTGCAGGGGTTTGATTTCCACCAAATGTCTCCTTACAATAGTACCTGGATTGTATGTGGGCTTCACCCTGCGAGTAGTTCTCCCCAAATCTTGTATTTCTATTCATTCGACTGATAAGGAAAAGATTTTGGCTTTGTTATTCTCAACTCGATTGGTAATTGGCAGATGCCCAATTGGCAGATTTGACTACCTTTTGTGTGAGCTGCAGGGGTTTGATTTCAAGTCTGTGTTCTCAGGTCTATGGACATTGCTTGATGTGATCTTCAGTGTTCAGGCTTATAAATATAACTATGGCACTTGTTACTTCTAACTCCTACTACTGATCTGCCCACTGTTTACCTCGGCAGAGAAGGAAGCCAGTAGTTCTAGTATAAAAGCTCTTATTACCTGGAGGACAAATGATTCACACCAGTTAAGAAAGAAGAAGAGCTGATATTGTGCACCAAGTTAATAATGTAACTGAAGGCTTATGTAATGTACTGTAACTGTGTCCAGTCTTTTACTTTCGACCATATAGTTCTAATGTCACAGTTAGATGTTGACTTCTCTTCTCATAGGTGGCCCTTGGCATCACCTACCATACATAAGCCCTTTCATCTCATTGTCATTGTGCAAATATGTAATGTAGATAACACAATGTAATAATTTGCACTTAAGGCAATGTCACATGATTTTGCTGAGTCTTGAAAAATATGTCAGCACCTGGTCCTTTGTCAAAATGCAGTCTAAACATATGTCCCCACAAAATTAGATTTCCTTTATAATGCATTCTATCTAGATGTTTCAACTAGATTATTTTTTGAACATTGGTTCTCTCTACTGTTCTATCCTCCAAAGTCCAACTGAAATTTACTAAGGGCCATATCAACCTACGAGGCCTCATGCACATGACTGGATACAGAAACGAGCTGCAATCAAGGGAAATGGTTGCTCCCCATTTTGGTCAAGTAGAGATGGGATGGACGTGGAGTAATACGGGCAGGAATAAGATCGGCTCTATAATGGGAAGTGTGTTTGTGAAGCAGTGAGGCATGGTGGCCTTGCCACACTGCGACCATGCATAATAGAAGTTAATGGCAACTTTGAGCTAGCCGCAATTTGTACGGCTATCTCACAGACGCCATATAAGGCCGTGTACATAAAAACTAAGACTGTATTAATGTTCCATTTCCCTTTGAATTGAAAATGCTCCTTACTACCTTGACTAAGAGTGCCATGTGCACTTGAAACGCGTAGGTTATATTCCTCTATACGGTCTAGGGGACATGCCATGTATATTTTAATATTATTTACAAAATAAAGTCCGGACGGACAAGAAACAATTTTTACCCTGGCACTGGTGCGGAGCTCTGTTTCTTTCTTCGAGATAATGAAACTTAGTAAACACCAGGAAGTGTTTCTATATTAAAGATAGGGGTGCACAAATGAATGGACTTGTTATTAATTTTTGGGTGGAAATAGTAACTATTGGTTGAAAGCTACGTTCCTTTGAGTTATGTGGTCATATCTTGTAGACCATTGGCTATTATGTTGATCATACATATGTTGAATGAACAATCAGTCAACTGCTTTATTCTTTAGGTCACATGACTAAACGTGGAGCAGTTGTGTCTTCACTTGCAACTTTTTGAAAAGTAGCAGGTTCCAATTGTGAGACATTTTGATGGCAGAAAACTGATGTAACTCCAAATTTCTATAATCATCAGTTGGGCTCAAGAAAGAAGAATTAAACCGGAATACTTGACATCTGAATACTGGAGTTTTTATTTGTGATTATATTGTGTGATTAAGGATCTTGACGGAGCAGCATGGTGTCAAGTTGGAACAGTGTGTTTATTTACTCAAATTAATAAGAATCATGAATTGTTTATCATCCTTGTTGTCAGACTACTGATCTCTAATTGTCAATCATTACAGAAAACTCGGTTAGTTTATTATCAGCTAAGAGATCAGTTTTAGATCTCGGATATTGTGGGCAGCTGGGCTGCGGGGAAGGGTCTAACATACTGTACTTTTTTTTCTGCTGAGGCCAGTGATTCTAACTGCTTTCTGGGAACTATTAATCAAAAGAAACACAACAAAAAATGAAACGTAAAATACAAACTGCCTGTGTATGTGTCTTCTTTTACATGGTGCACAGGTACAAAGGTCACGGTAACAGATGTCCCCAGCAGCAGCGTCGCACCTCCGCCGAGGACTGGCTAACGCTGTTTGTTTAACTGCATTATAAGTAACTGATTGTGATCAGGAGAAGGAGGGGAAGACATCTGTTCAATTTTCCAGGTGAACCATAAAAAATCCTCACCTGACAATATCTGTGGAATTAAGACTTAACTCTTACAGTGACATTTTTATTCTATTAACCACGTCTTTTCTTGTCAGAACACCTGCCTCCTCTCCAACCAGATCCTAGTAATTCGATGATCTAAAAACCATTTTTAGTTATCTATTTTACAAACAGCAAGAGATTATTTTTTCAAAAGGACATCAATTAATTGTCACTCAAATCTGTATCTGTTTTAATATGTAAATTAATTTGAAATTGGATTTTTTTTTTGTAAGAATTAAACAATACTACTCCATACCATCACCAAAAATGTCAATGCTTCAAATAAAAATCTATTTCTTTATTTGAAGCATTGACATTTTTTAAAGCATAAAATATGTTAATGATAAGCTAATGATGGATTTTTCCCTTGTTTATCACAAAAATAATAGTTTTCACTCCAGATATTTTTCCAGACATACTGGAGTATGATTTGTGCTTTTCTTTTGTTCAGTGCACCTCAATAATTTTTTTGCCTGGTCTTATCCACAAATGGTTTTAAGTACCACCCGCTGTGCTTTGGAGTAATCAATAAGATTTATGTTTTTGTCACTTAAAATAATGAAATCTGAAATAAAATATCTCCAAATTCATATCTAGGCTTTGCAAAATAATAGAAGATCTAGTAGTAAAATAATATAGAATATACCAGTGTTCCTTATGGGAGTAATGAAATCGGTCATTGATAATTGTAATGGCCATTTATTTGAGACAACCGCCAGAAAATAAAAATTGGATATAGTGGTCCAGGACTATAGAAGCATTTTCAAGTGTTGATTTAAAGAAATTTTACATCAAAATCAAGAATGATAAACCAGGGAGACTTACTAATAGATCCCTGCACTGTGACTGTGGTAATATTTTTATATTTGTTATACATGGCTTCCTTCCTTCTAAAAAAACTTTTAAAATTATGCTAATGAGTTAGAAGGGTTTTGGGGGCATTACCAGAGCCCATCCGTGCTGCTGCTTTACAGGCTGTTACACTGTGCACTCCTAATATGTCTATGCAAACTTCTTCTGCTGTTGTGAGATTATCAGGGAGCGGGAAGTGTTGATGGAGCAGGGGTGGGGGTGTAACAGCCTGTCAAGCTACAGCACAGAGGGGTTCTGGTAGGGCAGGCAGGTAGAGCAGGAGGTCTGTGTGGCCGAGTTTTAGCACAAAGTTGCAGAGCACTAAGTTATCTTAGAGATGAGGGGTAATGTTTTGGTTGCTTTTTTTGTATAGCTCAGTTGTATGTAACCAATTTAATAGTGTTAAGCATCAATAATTAACAAATCACATTGGAAATGGAATTTGTTGGACCAGGGTGGAGCTGAGTATTGTTCATCTGATGAAAACCATTTTGGCCAGTCAAACTATTTTGCACTATTGTTAGTCTTTTTTAATTCATGTTTAATCTCAGTTTTTTACTTTTAATTTAGCTCCCATGTGTTATCAAACAGTTTTGACAAGCTTGGCAGCAATGAGCAAGTTTTGCCTTGTATTTTTGACAAGTCTACACATGTTTCTATTACAGATTTTTCATGGTCTTTCAGATTTTACATCAACATTTCTTAGACAGTAACAACTGCATGCATAAAATTTGGTGAGGATAAATCATCTTCATTTTCATCAGGCAATTGAAACAGTAGTCCTGCTTAAAGTTATACTCAAATATGAATAGAATAGAGAAACTTAAAAACTTCAAATACAGAACATGTCCTGTCCGATATCAGCGCTAACCTGGGCCCCAGAAGCTCCACTTTCACCCTCTCCTCAACAAAGGAGATCATAGCCTGCTTCAGTATGTACTAAGCTCCGTTTGAGGAGGAGGCTGGCTAAGCGGCATGGTGTAATAACTCCTCCAGTGTTGTAACCCTTGTTACAGCTAATTACAGGCAGTCCCCTACTTAAGGAAACCTGACTTACAGACGACCCATAGTTACAGACAGACCCCTCTGCCCACTGTGACCTCTGGTGAAGCTCTCTGAATGCTTTACTATAGTCCCAGACTGCAATAACCAGCTGTAGGGTGTCTGTAATGAAGCTTTATTGATAATCCTTGGTCCCATTACAGCAAAAAAATTTGAAACTCCAATTGTCACTGGGACGAAAAAACTTTTTGACAGGAGCTACAATTATAAAAAAAAAAATCTCCAGTTTCAACTTACATACAAATTCAACTTAAGAACAAACCTACGGAACCTATCTTGTATGTAACCCGTGGACTCCCTTTAATAGAAAGAGAAGAGAGTTGACAATAACACTAAGCGAGTCATTTCAATATGTTATTATTTAACAAACTTTCCATAAATCAGTAGTACAAATGCATCCAACAAACTTTATATTTAACCCCTTTCCGCTGAGGTCCTTTTTCATTTTTGCGTTTTCATTTTTCATTCCCCATCTTCAAAAATCTTTAACTTTTTTATATTCCATGTAAAGAGCTGTATAAGGGCTTGTTTTATGCTTAACAAATTACACATCATAGTGAGGGCATTTAATATTCCATGCCATGTAGTGGGAAGTAGGAAAAAATTCAAAATGCTGTGAAAATGATGAAAAAAAACGCATTTGCGCCACATTCTTGTGGCCTTGGATTTTACTGCTTTCCCTGATCGCCCCAAATGACATGTCTACTTCATTCTTAGGGTCGGTACGATAGTGGGGATACCAAATTTGTAGAGGTTTTATAATGTTTTCATACATTTACAAAAATTAAAACCTCCTGTACAAAAAATACTTTGGTGTACAGAGCTGTGGGTGGTGTCTTTTTTTGGTGACTTTTGATGACGTTTTTAGCACCGTTTTAGCTACCATTTTTAGGACCTGACGGCCTTTTGATCACTTTTTATTAAATTTTTTATGTTATATATCAGGTTGACTGATTGATCCTACCATATACTGCCATACTATATTACGGCAGTATATGGGGATTTTCCTCATCATTCATTACAATATATTATAATTACCCAAACATTTATCCATGTTGTCCCTTAGAAATTGTTGTCCTTGGATACGACTACAGCTGCTGGAGAGATTGTACAAAGAACCAAATAGATCTTGCATATCAAATGTCAGTGAGTTACTGCATGTTCCGCAGTGTCCTGTGATAGTGATCGTTGAATCCAGCTCATTGGGCAGGGTTCAATGCACGTCTGGCCACCATTGCCAGGGTGCAGGAGTGGTTGTATCCAAGGACAGCTATCTAATTTATTATGGACAACATGACTACATTTATGGGAAATTATCTTTACACTGGTAAATATATTGTAATAACATCCATCTGAAAAAATGTGTCCATATGGCACATAAATTAATTGTAATGTGAATGCCCAGATGTGAATAACCCTTTAAGCTGTAATAGAGAGAAAGTCCATGCGGCATGTGTGTTATAAAGGGATTGCACAGGGAACAGGATACACCCTCTGGTTGCGGGTTTCCATAAACGATACAAAAAAGGAAAAATACGATCCAGCACTTTTGCATAATAAAGTTTTTTTAAAACTAGAAACTAGAAACTTTATCATACAGAAGTGCTGGATCATATTTTTCCTTTTTTGTATCCTTTAAGCTGTAATGTCCATACAGTTGCCCTAACTTTCAACCTGTGCATTTTGTACTGCAAATTCTAAGTGAATAGGATTTTTAAATATTTTATCCAGTGTGCATCTGCCATAAATTAACACTTGTTGCCCACAGGGGATTTTGTGCTGGCTAACCCACATTAATCCCGCAATTAGTATCCTCTATCCACAGGGAATAATCTGATCAGTGAGGGTCAGGCCACAAATGAAATTGGAGGGGTTGGACTGCTGAGAGCCCCCCAATCATGAGAACAGGAGTCCCAATCTCACTAAGTGTTGAAGAAACAGGTTGAGAATGCCCCTTCATACAAAAGAGAAATTGCTGTGCACAGTGCTAGGGTTTCTTTTTCATTCCCATTTCACTCACTAAGAGAGTGCTGAAAACAGCCTTGCACAAAAGGTAGGGGATAACAATCAAACTTGGTACGACCCCTTTAAGAAGAGTTCTCTATCAATAATATACAATTTTCTAATTATACAATACTGGTAATAAAACATTATGCACACATACAGTATGCTGCTTGCATTTCATTATAACCAATGAACAATGCCTTTGCATTATTCTGCATAGTAATATGTAACCTGGGATGCATATTAAGGAAAAATAAGGTCCATTATTCTTGGAACCGCATAGCCAACCCCATTGATGTGGGGTTAACAGGTGCAAAGAAAGCAGCTGCAGGTTTAGTATATACTGTCAATTTTCAATTTTTTTTTATCTATTGTGCCTTAAGAAGGTCTATATTTTCAATCATGCATCACTAAATGAAATGATAGATAGTCACTTTAAATTCTTAATACATTGCCTAAGAGGTCGTCTCTGGGATCACAGTACATACTGCACATAGTCTGATCACAGAGACTGCAAATCTGCCAATTCTAATAGCACCAATCTCTTTTTACAGACAGAAGACACATTTGCACTGTGTAAATTAGGCCGTATGCACAAAACTGCATTTTTTTAAACAAAGAATGTGAACATTATTATTCTGTATTCAAGTATAAAATGTCCTTTAATCGCAAGAATCTCTGATGGTCTGACTACATACATAGATAGAAATGTCTATATGTGCAGGGGAGGTCTATAGTTCCCAATGACTCTGATGCTTTCTCACATATTTTAATAAAGCCATAGATTATAGTACTGAAGCAGATAGGTTTGCACTAACTTTCGAGCATACAGGCAGTCCCCGGGTTACATACAAGATAGGGACTGTAGGTTTGTTCTTAAGTTGAATTTGTATGTAAGTCGGAACTGTATATTTTATCATTGCAATCCCAGCCAGAACTTTCTTGGTCTCTTTGACAATTGGATTTTAAAAATGTTGGATTGTCATAAGAATCAAGATTAACAATAAAGCTTCACTGCTGACACCTGTGATAACTGTTACAGCTGTTTATTGTAGTCTAGGACTTAAGTACAATAAATTACCAATATCCAGTGGTCCGTTTGTAACTAGGGGTCGTATGTAAGTCGAGTGTTCTTAAGTAGGGGACTGCCTGTATAGGTTAGAGAAGCAATAAGGACCACACTGTGTATAATAGCTGACAACTCAAAATGCTTTATGCTAAATGGGTCCTTAATTGTCTATTAATTAATTAAAGGAAGTTGTCCAGAAAATAACATCATTTTTAACCAAGTTTTTATGTTTCTGCAGCACTCAAGGTTCCTAAGAGCACAGTGGCCTCCATAATCCTTAAATGGAAGAAGTTTGCAACAACCACAACTCTTCCACTACCTGGCCGTCCAGCAAAACTAAGAAATTGTGGGAGAAGAGCCAGTGAAGCAGAAGGGAGATGGGCTTTACGGTCGAGTGCGGCGAAGGAAGCCTCTCCTCAGTGACATATGAAATTCCACATACAGTGTGCAAAAAAACATGTGAAGGACTCCCAGACTATGAGGAATAAGATTATTGTTTAATAAATTAAATAAAATGTAAAAAAATCTATCTATCTATTACCAATGGGCTGCAATGAAAGGTATAGTGAAAAATTTAAGGGGGTCTCACTACTTTCTATACTCAATGTAGATGCTGTCATAATAGACAGAACAGCAGGAACTATTGTCATCGAACCAATGCAAATGTGTAAATCTACCTCCAACGGTTGGCGCTACTCCTACTTCTCCATCATTACCTTCAGTCGTACAGTCCTCAAAATGGTAGCAATGCAAATGTTAGCTTCCATTTAACACAGCTCTGTACATTGAAGTATGAAAACGTTATTGGCATCAGAAAATGGTAAAAGAAAGACATTGTAGAAAATGTTTCAATTTTTTTTTAAATGTATTAAAACATAATAAAATCTTTTAAAAATGTGGCATCTTCATCATTGTTCTGACTCAAAGAATAAAGGGGGGGTCTCATTTGGAGTGCACAGTGATAGGTCATACCAGAACCCACAAGAAAATGATGCAAATGCATTTTTTCATCCTATTCACTGCATTTGAAACTTTTATTCTAGCTTCCCGGTACATGACATGGAATGTTAAATATAATCACTATTAAGTACTATTCGATATGTAGAAAACAAGCCCTTATACAGCTCTGTAAAGTGGAAATAAAAAAGTTTGTATTTTTCAAAGAGGGGAGCGAAAAATGGAAACAGGAAGGGGTTAACCAATGAATAAAGTTAGGCTCTCTGTACACAGTATAAATAGTTACATTCAAAAAGGGGAATGTTCAAAATTTTAATAAGAACACTTAATAAAAAAGAATGTAATAATATTGCATTCCATCTGTGCGTGTAACTATGCTTTTGCAAGAGGCAAAAGCATTTTGATTTCTGTCCAACATTGACTTACTGCTCTATATTTTCTAGAGTGAATTTACACAAATAGGGCACATTCTCCATTTATTTTCTTTGGGTATGTTTTTTATAACTTCAGGTTAAAAGGTTTAATAAGAAAAAGTGCTAAAGACTCAATGTTATGTAATGGTAATGCAGGTCTATGGTAATGTCTCTTTAAATTTGTCAGTAGAAGTTGCTCGTGATACATCAGATGGATCCAAAGAAAAAGGTCTGTTTTTCACAGACCCCAAAAACGGGGAAAAATTGCTTGGTGAGGTCTGCTCATGTGCCCTTGAGAACTGATAAAGACTACCCGAGCCACAAGCTCAGTTAGGAATAAAACCAGATCTATAAATGTATGGCCTGGGCAGTTGGCTCACATGGGGCTGTAGAAACTATGGCCATGTTTGAGCTCATAGAAAAACATGGGGAAATGTGCAAGTGGTTGAAACAATGGTAAGCACGTGTCTCAAAAGCATTTTTGCTAGAATGTAGCCTTATAGTGGGCACTTCATAGTAATGGGAAGGGGCAGATTAAGAGTGGCATGGGCCCTGGGCTTTATGCTGCCTGATTTCAATCTGTGGTTTCAGGACCTTTGGAGGACCTTCAAAAGTACTGAAATGGCTCTTGCTTTAGATTAGATACAGATGTATGAGGATTTCATGGGTAAAAGCCCTTCTCAGTATAAAATCTGGTGGGCGGTATGGGTGGCCAAGGTCCCCTTAAAAGGCTTGGACCCTGGGCTACAGCCCAAATCGCCTATATTATAATCCACTGCTGGGTATGGGCAGTTGAGTTGAGTCAAGGCATGGTGGTGTTCTTCTGGACCTGGATTTGAGAAAATAACTGTACTCCAACCTTGGGATAAGGAATATGCAAATATTTTTTTTCTGGGTGGAAAAAGGGAACCCCAGTGGATTATGTATGCTCTTGAAGACTCTGTACAATTGAAGGCAATCTCCGTCCAAACCCAAATTAAAATTAAAAATTAAGCTTAAAAATATAACACTTTAGGGTGGACATTCTCAACTGAATTAACCTCAACCAACTAGAAGAACTTACAAAGTCATAATATTACCTACTTACTCTCAGCTTGAATTTTAGGAACCTAATCCATTAAGCTGACGTTCTAATATAGTTTCTCTTCCTCATTTACCTTCTTTTCCTTTCTTGAAGAAAAGATTTTATTGTCCTCAAGGTCATGCAGGTCAAATCTTGCAAGTATTGTTGTCAAGGTATCACCTGAAGTGTGTACATAATCAATCCCATGATCCATTTGATGGAGAAGTTCTCTCTAATGTTTTCTGCAGCATACTTTACCTCCTCTTACTATATATCAGTAATTCTCGCTCTCTTCATGCTTTTATTTGTAGCACTTACATTCCAAATTTATGATGGAGTAGTCCAAAGTGCCTGCTGCTCCGGCTTCTAGGGCTGCTTAACAACCTACTCAAGCATCAGCCACGGAAAAAAAAGACATCTGACAGTAAATGGAACTGAAAGAGCACAGAAATCCCTCTTTTCTTCTCCTTGTTTTAGGGAGTGTGTTCTTTTTAATTTCTAGTTTCCCATCTCTATCTCCTTGCTACTCTTTTGTGATTGCTGCTAATAGTTAACCAGTATTATAGTTAACACAAATTGTCAACATTACTTGATTCATTATAGAGATAGCAAAATTTGTTAACTTATTGAAGTTAACTTCAATTATTAACTTCAATTATTACTGCTTGATGCCTAGAGATCTATGACATAATTTAATAAAAAAAAATAAAATTAAATTGTACTATTATTTACAATATTCCTAGAAATTAGTTAAAAAAATTAATAATATATATATATATACACTCACCGGTCACTTTATTAGGTACACCTGTCCAACTGCTCGTTAACACTTAATTTCTAATCAGCCAATCACATGGCAGCAACTCAGTGCATTTAGGCATGTAGACATGGTCAAGACAATCTCCTGCAGTTCAAACCGAGCATCAGTATGGGGAAGAAAGGTGATTTGAGTGCCTTTGAACGTGGCATGGTTGTTGGTGCGAGAAGGGCTGGTCTGAGTATTTCAGAAACTGCTGATCTACTGGGATTTTCACGCACAACCATCTCTGGGGTTTACAGAGAATAGTCCGAAAAAGAAAAAAACATCCAGTGAGCGGCAGTTCTGTGGGTGGAAATGCCTTGTTGATGCCAGAGGTCAGAGGAGAATGGGCAGACTGGTTCGAGCTGATAGAAAGGCAACAGTGACTCAAATCGCCACCAGTTACAACCAAGGTAGGCAGAAGAGCATCTCTGAATGCACAGTACGTCGAACTTTGAGGCAGATGGGCCACAGCAGCAGAAGACCACACCGGGTGCCACTCCTTTCAGCTAAGAACAGGAAACTGAGGCTACAATTTGCACAATTGGACAGTAGAAGATTGGAAAAACGTTGCCTGGTCTGATGAGTCTCGATTTCTGCTGCGACATTTGGATGGTAGGGTCAGAATTCGGCGTCAACAACATGAAAGCATGGATCCATCCTGCCTTGTATCAATGGTTCAGGCTGGTGGTGGTGGTGTCATGGTGTGGGGAATATTTTCTTGGCACTCTTTGGGCCCCTTGGTACCAATTGAGCATCGTTGCAACGCCACAGCCTACCTGAGTATTGTTGCTGACCATGTCCATCCCTTTATGACCACAATGTACCCAACATCTGATGGCTACTTTCATCAGGATAATGCGCCATGTCATAAAGCTGGAATCATCTCAGACTGGTTTCTTGAACATGACAATGAGGTCACTGTACTCAAATGGCCTCCACAGTCACCAGATCTCAATCCAATAGAACATCTTTGGGATGTGGTGGAACGAGAGATTCGCATCATGGATATGCAGCCAACAAATCTGCGGCAACTGTGTGATGCCATCATGTCAATATGGAGCAAAATCTCTGAGGAATGCTTCCAGCACCTTGTTGAATCTATGCCACGAGGAATTGAGGCAGTTCTGAAGGCAAAAGGGGGTCCAACCCGTTACTAGCATGGTGTACCTAATAAAGTGGCCGGTGAGTGTATATATGTATATACTGCATAGATTTATCATTACGCAGTGTTCGCAAACCTAAAGTAGCCTAAAATATGTGTACCTCTATTATTAATGTTCAGTGAATGCTAACTTCACATGTGCCACCTATGTCACTTCTGGTGGGCGGGCATTTTTCCTGTGATGTAGTTCCTTAGTGGGCGATGTCACTTAATTTGGCTACATTCTAATACTGAGGGCAAGGTGAGCACTTGTGAACACACCTGGTAGGTTATTTCACTTCAGGAATGGGTTGCCAAGGGGTATTTAAGCCTCAGCAGCCTTTCTTGAGTATACCCATGATGAGGCTTGGCAAAACATGTGTCAGGTGGTTTCCACCTTTGGTCTGTATATTCCTGTGTATGTGTCCCTTGCCCTCTGTTATCCCTCTGGGTAATGTGCAATACAGACAGTCCCCGAGTTATGTACAGGATAGGCTCTGTAAGTTTGTTCTTAAGTTGAATTTGTATATAAGTCGGAACTGTATATTTTATCATTGTAACCCCAGTCAGGATATTTTTGGTCTCTTGTGACAATTGGATTTAAAAAATGTTGGATTGTCATAAGAACCAGGATTAATAATAAAGCTTCATTACAGACACCTGTGATAACTATTATAGCTGTTTTTTGTAGCCTAAGGATAAAGTACAGTAATTTAACAATATCCAGAGGTCCGTTTGTAACTAGGGGTTGTCTGTAAGTCAGGGTTTCTTAAGTAGGGGACCGCCTGTACTTAGTTATTTGACCATTATTATATTAAGTTTTTTCACCTTTATTTTATGCATTTTGGTTATTGAATCCCATTTCTTGTGGTGTCAATATAGAGATAGTAAAATTAATTAACTTACCTTAAATTTAGTTATCTTAAACTATTACTGCTTAATGCTGAGAATCACATCTATGACATAATTTCTTTTTTTTCTATTCAATTATTAAATTCCACTAGTATTTACAATATTCCTACAGATTAGTTAATATAAAATTACATATACATATCATTAAAACTGGATATGCCGCATAGCTTCATTATCACACATTATTTTCACACTTTATCATCTTGAACCTAAAGAAGCCGAAAATATCTGTACTTTCATTATTAATGTTCTGTGAATCCTCCCCTGACATGATAAAAAACACTAAACTGCTATTTGTTAAAAAACATAAGGACCTTGGACCTTGACTTTGATTTTCACAAGCACCCCCTGAATAACAGTTCCAAAGAATCAGCCTCATTTTAGGTGCTTTTCTTAGTCTGCAGTCCTATTGTTTCCTAAGGTGACAATGCAGCACATTACCAAAAAGATACATTTTTCTCTCATTGACCCTATTACATAATTCCAATTGTTGTACTGATGACATTTAGAGAATGCTAATTTTTGGTCATGAAGGTGGCGCCTAACAATAGATTTTGAAATCCGGCAAAGTTTCGTCTATAAAGCTTTGTCTGTTTCAATTAAAAATATCACATTGATCACAATAAATGTTAATTGTAAGTGAATACTAATGACCTTTTTTAGCTCTTTTGTAATCTTATAAAGTCAACAAACTTCCTGACTGAGTTGACACTTTTTATGGTTTTACCCGTGTTGATGGCTGACAAAAACTTTCTAGCGAGGCTTTCAACCTTCTAGCGTTGCTTAAAGGCGAGATCCTCTGTGTAATACGGTGCTTTATGGAGGCACTTTATAAAAGCACACAAAGAACCTGTAAGGCTGTAGTTTGAGCCATACAGATCCCATGTGGCTCTATACAGATCTTAAATATGGCTCTAGTGGCTAGAGCCAATGGGGCACATTTACTTACCCATCCCATCGCTTTCCTCAACTTGCGTTGTACGACGAAGATTCGGGTCTGCTGCGATTCACAAAGATCATGCGTCCAATTTCCTGCATGTGTCGCTTCCCCGCTCTGGTCCGCCAGAGTTCACCTTCTTCTTCCCGGTGCATGTGAGTGCTGATCTTGTGACACAGTTTGTTTTTTAAATTCCGCGGTGTGTCCCAATCAGTCCGGTTGTCCGACGTCCACACCCCCGATTTGTGTTGCATGCAAGCCTGCACCAATGCACCACAATCTGATCACGTGTGCCAAAAACCCGGGACAATTCAGGGGAAAAAGGAAAAGAATTGCGAAACCCGCCAAAAATGCAGCGTTCAGACCCTTAGTAAATGTGCCCCAATATCTTGATATCTCACTTCTCTTAACTTTATGCAATCTATGGAAACAAATTGATAAATGCTGCCACAACAACTACCACTATATCAGCCAAAGCTTAGGTGTTCGGGGGCCAGCAGTCCAGGCTTGTCGGCACACAATACTGATGAGTAAGATGTGAAGCAATGTTAGCTTTCTCCAAAATCCTCTTCTCCAAGCATCAATATCCATTATGGTGGTTAATAAGACAACATTGAAGCTACCATTTAACGCATTACAGTAGATGGAAGTAAATGCATGTGAATAACCATAGGTAGCAATAGGTGGCAATTCTGATGGGATTCCTACTGCCAACAAGGACTACTATGTTTTCCCCAAAATTAAATGCCTTAAAATAACATTTTTATCCTAAAGAGGCACTACACCCTTACATTACTCAGTGATCATCTTCTTATCGTAAAGGGGTGTCTCTATCATATTGTCTCCCAGTGAAAATAAAGAGGCACTGGGTGTTATTTTCCGCAACAAGAATTCATATTTATTGTTGAAGAAAAAAAATCTATATTTCTTAAAATATTGTAGTCATGTCATCACATATATCAGCATAACTGTCTGAATTCCATCAACAATTTCTTGTGACTGTATTTCCATGTACAACAATCTGTGATACATTTATTAAAAATCAACGTTTTTTTAATTTAAAGACAGTCATGCCAGCAACTTCTCTAACATCCTCAAAACTCTGAATATCATGTGACTGCATTTCTATTAAACTCAATCTCGCATGGTTAGCACTTTCGTTCACCACTCCTTCTTGTCCAGGTGCAAGTCGTAGTGCATTCTGCGACGCAACAGTGATTTTATCCCATGAATTCTTCACCCTTTTGCATCTACTAATCTACTAAGTCTAATATATGCCATGGGGGAGATGTAGCAATGACTGCCACTAGGTCTTATTTTCAGGGGAGGCCTTGAAAAAAATTGCACTAGGTCTTATTTTTGGTGGGGGGGGTGTCTTATTTTCAGGAAAAAGGGTATTCACAGCAAACATACAATGATGTGCATTTCAGCTTGCAATGTTCATGTTTCAGTGAATGGGGCCCAACAATTTAAAGACACCGCTGCAGACTCTGGACCTGCGCCCACTGATGTCTAAATTCAGCAGATGATCCGATTAGTGTTAAAGACTATCATATCAGCAACTTCTCTAACTTCCTGATAACTAATTCGAATCATCAGTAATAGCACTTTCCTTCAGCACTTCCTGTCCGTGTAGTTGCTTGTAGCGCATTTGCTTTCCCCTCACACTATACATTAGTATTAGTAGATCATTTAGATAGTGCAAGAGGTAGTAACATGGGTGAATAACATGGGTGGGGGGGTGAAGGCTGTTGCAAAGTTGGAATGACGAACCTACTTTTGGCTTATGATAAAAATTATACAAATGTATAATTATACACAGTGTAAACTTCCTAAAGGTTCAGGTATTTAAATGACATCTACCGCCAAGATGAAGCATTGTATACCAAGCACACTGACATACTAATGTGTTCTCCCTCTGGCAGGATCCAGGCTTCTTTAAGCTTCCTATGCCCTAACATCCATAGAACCCAAAGCCCCACAGGCTCATTTGCCTTTTTTCTGTAAAAACCAGAGCATAAGAAGCTAAAAGAAGAGTGGATCCTGCCATAGGGGGTACACGCCTGTATGTCAGTGTGCTTGGTTTACAATCCTTCATCATAGTGGTTGATGTACTTTAAAAAAAAATACAAAATTCCAAGGACTTGATCCTTTCAAATGAATTAATTAAATATATTCTTCTAATCTAAAGAAAACATAACTTAGCAGACTTTGGCAAAAATGTAATTTATACTGAACATTTGAACTGCTGAGCTGTAATATATCGAGGAGCTGTGTTGTTGGACTTACTGTCTGGAGGAGAACTAAAATAGAACGTTACGTTTAGATAATTGCTTATGATTGAAGAATATGTTTGTTTTGGTGACTATTCATGAATACATATAAGAATATATATAATTTTTGATATATATATATATATATATATATATATATATCACCTGATTAATTAGCCAAATTAATTTAGTTTTACTCACACTGCACTTGCTTAGAAAGATTATATATATATAGACAGATAGATAGATAGATAGATAGATAGATAGATAGATAGATAGATACTTATTTCAATTAGTCTAAGAGAGTTGTATATATAGACAGAGAGATAGATTCAATATATATGATAAGTAGATGATTTCTAATCATAAAATCAAACTTTTTAACCCGGTGAAAGCATATACACACAGTTCACATTCATTTTGTTTCCATGAGCATTCAGTAAGAACATATTCCCCAAATCAATGCCTCTTAAAAAATGTTATTTTTTTTTATCCACGGAAGAAATAGATCGCAATTGCATCACATTTCCTATAATGGCAAATCACACTTAATTTAACAGAGAATAGGTACCTACATTACTTGTTACCATAGTGACAAAAATATGTAATGTTCTGCAAAATGCTTTCAATTGCTTTAAACTATAAAACCCAAAACAGCCACCCTATGGTATAGAGGTAGAAATAAGGGTAATTTTGTGCCTTGCTGATTAAAATGTTATCCCCTTAGGCACCTTCCGCTCAGCAGCAGGTCAGCTACAATCAGGTGATGTAATTCTAGCTAACAGATTTGTCTGGATCTCTTGCCACCTGTGACTCCACGACTTAATTCCTGCTATTTTATTGTGCCAGGGAAAATCTAATACCAGCGTTGCATACCTCGGGCGAGATCATGGATTAGGAGCACTTTGTGTTTCCGTAAGCTCTGTCCCTTACATGCATTGTCAGGACTTGTTGTCATAGGATGCATCGAAGCAAGCGTCACAAGGTTGGACAAAGGGTAAACCAAAAGAAACTAAACAAAAAGTCTATATACCTGTAAGGTAATATAGCAATATAATGAACCATAGGGTAAATTAAAAACAATTAAAATAGAATCCCCTATATCCCATTTCTAAAATTCATTAGGATGTAGACACGTAACAAAATTGCTGCAAATGGAATCTATAGCAGCTTACCCACAGAGAATTACATTAGCAGCGCAGAAGATGGGAATTATACAGAACCTGCCTAGCAAAAAGAACCTGCAGAGTAAAATGATTTCATCTGTGGGTGTAAGAATCTGCAGCTAGTCAAGTCTTGCTGTGGATTCTAATTGCAGAATTTGAGGTTTCTACATAGAACCCAATAGAACGCTCAACCCAATTCAAAGGATGATGATAAGATCTTAAGAGAACTGTGGATCTGTGCAACAAATTTCCAAAAACTTCAATGAACTAAAGCAATGTTGTAAAAATGAAGGGTCCAAAATTCCACTAAAACAAAGTGTAAGGGCTTTTTTAGATTAGTGTGTTTACTCAACTTCTGTTGCACATCCATTGCGTTTTGTCTCCACATCCTCAAAAAACTCTGAAGGTCTCCACATCCCCAAAAAACTCTGCCTCTGAAGGGCTCTTTCACATTGGCGTTGGTGCTCAGCTCCAGTTGCATATCTATTGTGTTTTGTCTCTGATGTGTCTCTGTTTTTCTTCTGTTTTTCTTCCGTTTAGGCTCTGTGTCCACAAAAAAACTGGAGGTTTAACATTGCTTTGAAAACATTACACCTGGTTTTTCCGCCTCATCAGTTAGAAAAAAACGGATGTGTCATACTTTTTTGTGGTCCCATAGACTTCTATTGCCTTCCGTGATCCGCATTCATGGAAAAAATAGGACATGTTTCATAATTTTTTCTACGGCCAAGGGATCAGTGAAAATATAAGACAATGTGAGAACAGCCTTAAAAATCAATGGCTTTGTGAGTAAGTAATTAATGCACAGACGGAACAAATCAGTCGGGTGAATAAAAATGCCGACACAAATGAGATGTGTGCCAAAATCTTACATGGGCTGCGCCTGTTTTTCTTTTTCTTTTGATTTCACACCATTTGTGGAAATGTGGAAAATATATTCCATGCCCACTTGAGCCAAAAAAAGACGGACAAGTCGGGATAGTCGGAAACATCTGTTCTTTCTGGCGCAAACACATTATAAATGATCCGCAACACTTTTGCGCCAAAAAAACATGAGTTCCCGACAATTTTTTGCCGCATATATAATAATAAATATGCCCCATTGTGTAAACCCATTTATTCCTTTCTATATCTAATTAATAACATTTGCACTGAACACACTAGAAACATTTTTAATGATACATCCTCTGTGTCATGATTTTTATAGTAAATGCTTTTGAAATAACCTTCATCTATTTTACCTCTGTGCATTGTATGTAAAAATGGTTTCTTCTTTATTAAAATATTTAGCTCACTTGACTTTAGCTTCATCAAATGTATGAATGCAACCTCCTGTTAAGAAAGACATGTCATGCTTTATGGTTTGTTACTGTGACACTTATATATTATCTACAATATTATTATGATTCATAATTTTAAACTATGGCAGACAGCCAGGGCAGATCTATGTCAACTTGTAGATATTCTGCATGTAATTAACTAAGGGGTGTTCTAGGAATTCTGGATTCTACATATCCTTCTCTGAAACCTGGTTCCAGTGATGTGACATTTGTGTTCTTGGTCACTCTCAATTGGACCAGAAGTCTCAAGAGGCCACTGATTGGCTTAGCTTTACTCACTGGACTCACTGATTGGCTGCAGAAGGTCACATGACACCTAACACTTCCTGCTCAGCTGGGAGTGCTGAAGAAAGACAACTGCATAATACTGGAACCAGAGTCCAAAGCAAAGTAAGTAGACTTTATTTTATAATTTTTCTTAGAACGGCATGCCACACTCCCATGGGGATTTCCATAATAACTGAAAAACCTCTATAAGTGAAAAAATATCTGTAAACCTATTTTTCAAGACCTATTTTATGCAACTTTTAAGTCATACATCTGCTTCCCAAGATCAAGGTTTAAACTCCTTTTTTTCAGTAAAATATTCCAAAATAATCAGAAACAATGTAAAATAAGAAAAGTCAAATGATAGAAACAAGCCAATCGATCAATAGAAATGTATATAGAATCATAAGACAGGTCAAAGAGTATCCTTATCCACTGATGAATGTTACAGCAATAATCTGTAGTATATTGCATACTGGAGTGATCATCGATTCTAGAGATAGTCTCCTCTCCTGTACTTAACCCTCTCACATGGCTTGTATCCTCTCCTGTATATAACCCCTCACATGGCTTAGGGTGTACTAGACAGCTGCACTAGTCATCATGTGACTCAAATTTATGCACTGAAAGGGGCATTCCGGTGCTCAGTCGGACCCTGCAACAGATTTATGATGCTCGAATAAAAGTGTGTCGCACGCCCCATATTAAAGGTGCACCAAAAAAAAGTGGTGCACTCTGTCGAAGCTGTGCAAGAAGGACACCAGATTCATGCAGAATGTGCGCCAAAAATTCTGAATCTGGCCCCCTCTGCGCTATACACAGGCAAATTGGAGCTAGTGCAATGTGCACTGTTCTTAGTAAATGTGACCAGTGTATAAAGATTGGCACACAACACGCCAGAATCACTAAGAATTACCAACCTCATGCTCTGCAATTGAAATCCTAACAAGTTGGACTTGCAACAAAAATTGTGAGTTTTTCAAGCCTTTCATGCCAAAAAAACTAGCACATAAGGCATTGTTTTTGGAATAGGTGAAAATATTAGGGTGTACTAGACAGCTGCACTAGTCATCATGTGACTCAAATTTATACACTGAAAGGGGCGTTCCGTGCTCAGTCGGACCATGCAACAGATTTATGCTCGAATAAAAGTGTGTTGCATGCCCCATATTAAAGGTGCACCAAAAAAAAGTGGTGTACTCTGTCGAAGCTGTGCAAGAAGGACACCAGATTCATGCAGAATGTGCGCCAAAAATTCTGAATCTGGCGCCCTCTGCGCTATACACAGGCAAATTGGAGCTAGTGCAATGTGCACTGTTCTTAGTAAATGTGACCAGTGTATAAAGATTGGCACACAACATGCCAGAATCACTAAGAATTAACAACCTCATGCTCCGCAATTGAAATCCTAACAAGTTGGACTTGTGAGTTTTTCAAACCTTTCATGCCAAAAAACTAGCACATAAGGCATTGTTTTTGGAATAGGTGAAAATATTTACATTCTTCCTATTTTCTGTATGCAATGGGGTACCATATGGGTTACATATGTATCAGCATATTGCAGGATTAATCTTTACAGTATTTTGATTTTTTTAACCCATTATGGAGAGACCCCACATGCTTTCTCCATACAGGGCTGACACCTGCCTTTAACTTCCCTGATCGGTGCTGGCACAGATCTCAGCACCTAGCAATGGGCACTGCCATCTTGGATGACATAATTCGGAGGACGCTGATCAGTAGTCATGATAGTCTGGAGTCTGATATGTACTCCAAAGCCTGTCACCTGGACCGATCTGTAGTGTGCCAGCATATTTACAGAGTGGTAAAAGCTCCATGGGGAGCCTGAAATAATAGGAAAAATAAATGTTAAAGCTTCCCAAGGACACATAAAAATAAGCAAATAAATTCCCAAGCCTCCTCATGTCCCAAAATGTACAATCAAAATATACAAACAATGAACCCATGCTGTTTACAGTGTGATGAAAAATAAAATAAAATAACGTCTGAATTGTCTCCTTTTCACCATTTTTCTATCCATAAATATTTGACTTAAAGGACACCTGTCATCAGGTCTCTGCCACTTGTCCTGTCACCTCTACCTGTTGGAGCAACTCACAAGGATCCCATCCCAGCCTTTATCTAGTCATTTCATACATTATTCATTGTAAAATCACATATTTTTTATCAAGTAAATGAGGCTGGTCACATGGTCAGAGGCAGTGATGTCACCCCTGTTACCCCTCCCCTCTCCTCCCCCTGCTCATGTCTGTGTGTAATGTATAATAAAGTATTGCTAGTGTGAGTGCTGCATCTGCTGACATGCTGCATCCTCCTAATATACAGGTGAGAGACACAGACATCAGCTACACATGAATCTGACATGTTCTGCTGTAACATGGCTGCCTGGAGCTGCTGTATCTCTCCTAAACACACACACACATGCACACACAGGCTGCAGGGGGCGTGGCCACCAGCACCAGGAAGCACATCATTATACAGCCTCACATCATTATACAGGCTGTCAGTCAAGCACTAGGGGTGTGGCTGTACCTCCCACTCATGAATAGAGTGGACAGCTTGAATATGCTAATGCTTCATTGGACATTTCACAGGTCATTTGCATACAGCTTTAGGACCTCATTGCTTAGGTTTACAGGCATGTAGAGGGACAATGAAGGGATAGAGGCAATGCTCTCTAATGGCAGTTTATGAAAATATATTTAGTTTAGGGGGGTTATTTTGCATGACGGGTTCTCTTTAAAAGTGATCAAGGTCATATAGGTTCCAAATTGATAACAATGCCAATGCTGGCTCATCCTGCAAAAACAACTTACACATGTCCATAACCAAAGTATAAAAAAGTTTTTAGCATCGGAATATGGCAAAACAGAAGCGTATTTTGTAC
Organism: Engystomops pustulosus; assembly: GCA_019512145.1. NCBI lineage: Eukaryota > Metazoa > Chordata > Amphibia > Anura > Leptodactylidae > Engystomops > Engystomops pustulosus. The sequence continues at coordinate 43,916,584 of CM033644.1, read as the reverse complement.
CAAAGATTGAATTTTTTTTAAATCTAGCAAAATGTAAAAAATTCTATATACATTTTTATAAAATTCATACTGACCCAAAGAATAAAAGGAATGTGTCAGGGGCGTAACTTGAGGGGGTGCAGAGGTTGCGGTCGCACCAGGGCCCAAGAGGTTTAGGGGGCCCTTATGGTGTCCCTTTCCCATATGAGAAGTCTAATACTATAAAACATACATTATAGTCGGGGGCCCGGCACTTTGCACTGGGGCCCATCAGCTTCTAAATACGCCACTGGAATGTGTCATCTGGACTACACAGTAAAAAACATAAAGTCAGCTTCACCTCATTTTAATTTTTTTTTTATAGCTTTCCAGTACATTGCATGGAATATTAAATGGTTCCTCTAAAAAGTACAATTTGTCCTGCAGATAACAAGCCCACATACATCTCTGTAAATAGAAAAATAAAAAAGTTATGGCTTTTGTAAGGAAGAGAGTAAAAAATAGAATCACAAAAAAATAAAAGTCCTGTAAGGTAATGTGCCACCAGAAAATTACTTTTATTTCTTTATACTAAGATTTTACGTTAAAAATATTTTTAGTATTTTTTTGTCATTGCTATGTACATTTAATTTAAACATAAACTACTGAATCCGGCCATTTTAACTTTGGCAATTAAAACCAAATAATATATATACATTATGCATGTGGTTGATCTATTCCAATGTATGGAATTAGGCCCCTTTCACACTTGTGGTGATGGTTGATTTTCGATGATGGAAGTTAACCTGTTAAGTGCCACGGTCTAACCCAACTGCGGCACCTAGCAGGAGAGTTGTGAAGGGGGGTGCGCCGATGGCGAAGCGGGGTTGTACATGGCATTCCTGCCTTGCTTCAGCCAGTTCAAACCTGAATGGTTGCGGGTAACAGCACAATTCTACACCAGGCCCTGTGTGCTGTACAACGCTAATATTTCCATCTGTTTTATTCACGGGTTCACGAGCACAGGTGTATGATAAATATCCCCCAGTATCCTTAAAAAATTATGTACTATTGATTTCATACTCCCAATTTAATCCTTTCGGTTCTAGGGTCTGGAGCTTGTGTATCCAGTATGCCTTTCTACGTAACAGCATTCAGTTGAGATTGCCCCCTCTTCCTGGAGGTTCTATGTCCTCTAGCACTTGATTTCTACAAAATGAAGTGATCACATTATTTTTCTTTTTAAACGGATGTTGTTTTTTTTTACACGTGATTCCTGAAATACGATAACACCTGGATAAGCTTCCTGAATAATATTCCAGTTTCAACAAATTCATTTATCTTTTTAAATTTGTTTTTATTTATTTTTTCATAAACATACATATAATATTCCAACATAAAAATTTGTACATCAGGATTCTTGTCTTAGCCAAAGTTTTCTCAGGTCACTGTTGTTATGGTTACTGTTTTTGTGTTTACGACGGTTTACATGTTAACCTATGTCCAATAAGCCTTTGAATGATATGCAATATAATATTCAATTGTATTATTAATGCCAGCTTTAACATACAAAACTAAACCTGTACCAAAGCAGAGAGAAATCTAGCAACAAGACTCAAGGTGATGGACTGTAAATAAAATTAAAATTGCCTGTGTTCTTTTTGGTTGAACGTCTGCGTAGAAAGAAAGTGATTGTAAATGTAAGATCCCTAAAAAACTTCCTAGACCTCAATGAGTCGTCTCCAGTCCCCAATTACCTTTAATGAAGCCTCTTTACTTTCTTGGCTTATAAATAGATGCTTCATAAATTCTTAGTATTCATTTTTATTATTAAGATACTTCTAGTAAACACTTGTTTTGCATTTGGAATTCACAGTATAAATTAGAACGATGTTATCCCATATTGTGCCACTTGAATATTGTGCTTAGATTACTTGAAAAATCAGCAGTTTAATAATTGCCATTTTTTTTTTCTAAGGCACAATCTACTTATTGCCACTGCTGCTCCACTCCTTCTTCACTGCCCTATTATGTGGGTGGCAAAGTAAAAGTCAAAAATAAGCTTTAAAATGGAGAAATAATGGACATTTAATAGAGCGATTATATGATTATCCTATTTTCAGATTACGGCATATGTGTGTGCTATATTATATAAGATGGAATTGTTCCGGTTCATTTCTTTCTTAGGTTTCAGATACCAATAAACATGGCTTGCGGTACTTACTGCAGGTCCACATATTAACATAAGAATTAAAAGATTAATGAATAACGTGGGAGGACAGTTACATTTACATCACCGGTATATAAGAAAGTGGTCAGCGCAGGAAAGCAAACACAATGCAGTCATGAATATGAAGTAAGCAGTCAGCAATTTATTCTTTTTCATCGGTTGCCAACGATTTATCTTTCCATATTTATTTCCTGCTGCATTCAAAGACAATTTAAGTTAAGTAACCTGACAATGATCCTTAAATGAATTTATCATGTGTGTTGCAGCTTCACCTGCTCCAGGAGCTGCACAATATGCTCATGAGCAATCTGCTAGGAAAACAAACGTGTCACCAGGAGAGACCATATGCTCCATATACCTCCTAATGCGCTAAAAGGGCTGCACCACATCTTTAAAGGGGTTGGCCATTTTACCTATTGTTTTTTGTAATGTGTGTGTAAGTGGGATGGCAGGTAATTTACCAATATACATCTATTAAAAGTTTTGCTCCACTTTCTTGACATGTAATGGTACTTTCACACACGGTATGCCTGCCGTGTTCTGGAGAGGAGGAGAAGGTGACCCCTCCTCCCTCCATAGAAAACAGTGGCGAGCGGCTGCACACTCACAAAAAGATAGAGCATGCTCTATCTTTTTGCTGTGTATGGCGCGGATCGGTGCCACACATGCCCACCGCCGGGCCACCATTGCCGTCTATGGGGACGTATATGGTGGCGCAAATTTGCGCCCGCATGTACGCCCCCCCCCCAGATGGCCGGGTGAATGAGCCCTAAAGTGAAGTATCCTGTCTTTTACCTCATCAGCCAGACATTCCTGTCCATAAAATGGCTGCAGATGGAGGGTCATGTGATCTCTCTGTCCATGAAGAATCACCAGTCACATGACCCTCCATCTGCAGCCATTTTATGGACAGGAATCTCTGGCTGATGAGGTAAAAGACAGGAGGCTTCTCTTTACATATCAAGAAACTGCTGAAGAACTATTAATAGATGTATATTGGTATATTGGTAAATGACCTAATGAGCTGCCCCCACACTTAAACACATTACAAAAAACATGAGTTAAAGTGGTCAACCCTTTTAAGTTATATCCTGCCCCTACACTTACACACATGAGGTTTTTTGTAATGTGAGTAAAACCACCTTTAAGATATACACGATCCACAGAATAGAGGATAACTAGCTGGGTCCAACTGTCGGGATCCCTACAATCACGAGAACGGACCCCCAACTATCCGGAGAATGGGGGTGCTGTTTTCACTAACTGATGAGGCAGCTGCCGCTCCATTCAAGTATGGAAGAGTCGGAAATTGAAGAGCACTTAGATATCTCTGTCACTCCCATTCACAGTCTATGAAAGTGCAGGAGATGCTGAGATCTGCAATTTCTGACTCTCCCATACTATTGAATGGAGCAGCAGGAGATATACTCAACTGGCTTCTCCAACTATTAATCTGGACTGGACCCCATGTTCTCTGGTCCCATTCTAGTGATCAGTGGGACTCTGTTTATGTGAGCAATTGGGTCCCCCCAATAAGACCCTGACTGGTCAGCTAGTTATCCTCTATTCTGTGGATAGGGGATAATTTAAATAGTTGTTATAAGCCAATTAAAGGATTGTCCCAGAAATGCATGTTCCCATTTAATGATTTCCCACATAAAGTTAATACGGTCAGTCACTGGAATCTTTAATGAAGTGGTGAATTCACCAGATATAGCAAATACAGTGAAACCTATATGAGCAGATACCACTACTTTGTACAGAAAAAATGTGCTTTATAGAGTTGGTCTACCAAAAGAAAAAAAGTATGCAGAATGAAAGATAAAGTGTACAATGTAGTCAGTAAACCTGTACAGACCCAAAAAACTTAAAAAGGTTGTCCACTTTCAGCAAATAATTGCTATTGTATGTGTAAGGGATAGTTATACAGTTTTCAAAAATACTTTCTGTATCAATTCCTCCGGTGGGTAGAAATGTGTCCATTGAGATGTGCATGGCTCTGATTACCCTCTGCGTTAGAACAAGTCATGCACCTGTGTGACATCACAAGACCATGGACCGATTTCTATCCACTGGGAGTAAACATAGAAGCTTTATATAAAAGGACTGCAAGCAGAGATCTAGTCAACTTTGAGGAATTGATACAGACAGTATATTGGAAAATTGTGTAACTTTTCATTACACAGACAATATCAATTATTTGTGGAAAGTGGACAACCCCTTTAAATAATAACGAGAGAGCTGAGAATTATGCATTGTGTTTGGTATATCATATTTTGCAGAATCCAGCCCAGACTTGTATTAGCTATGTACATTATTCCCAACTCACACGCAAAACCAAATGTTCTGGTGATGGAGTTAATATCCCTTTTGTTGTCCAATACTGCAATAGTACCAGCAAAATCCGAACCATAAGAACATTGGTACATAGCAGTCTCCATCTTTCAGTAGTCAGGATGATCCAGTAGGATGGTGATATCTCTAACAAGTCTCCTTCTCACTCACTCTGGTGTCACATTGGGCCCCAAGTGGTAGATTTAATATGAAAGGAATTTTTTTTTTATCAATTTTGAGTCTGCTTTAGGCTAACTTGCACCGAATCTATCAAGTGTTTCACATTTTTGTGCATCTTTAGATCTAGCGCATCTGTCCCGATATTTTAACTTCTGAAAGGTCACTTTTAACAAAAGTGGTGCGTAGACATCTGAATAGACTGAGGGAGGTCAGTCATGTTGGCTAATGCTTGCTGTTCAGCCACATCTATCTCTGCTGCCATTGCTTAGTGATACACAGTGGGGCACATTTACTAAGAGTCTACGGACCGCCATTCCATTGTTTTTTTCCCGAATATTGACGCTTTGTGCCGAATTGCCCCGGATTTTTTGGTGCACGCGATCAGATTTAACGCATCGGCGCCGGCTTGCCCACGACAGAAATCATGGGGCATGGCCATCGGACAACCCAACAGATTTGGAAAACCGTGGAATTTAAAAAACTAAATGTGTCGCAAGATCACGCACTCACATGCACCAGGAAGAAGAAGGTGAACTCCGGCAGACCACGGCGCGGAAGCGACACCTGCAGGAAATTCGACGCACAACCTTAGTGAATCGTACCGGACCCGAATCCTCGTCGGACAACGCACCACTGGATCGCGACAGGACCGGGTAAGTAAATGTGCCCCAGTATTGTGACCTGAGCTGTTCCCTAACCCTTTTACAAGCCCCATATACTCTGCTATAAAACAGCAGAACACTTTAAAAAGAAGCAGCCATACATGTAACATTTCACAATAAAGCGCAATAGTGATTTTCATGTCCCAATATATTGGTCGTATTCTATGTAGCCTATCCTAATTCTTGAGAATGCTTGACACCTGAAGAACAGGGCTGTGAAAGACAAGTGAATTACATAGTTGGCTGGAAATTATATGATGAATATTAACTGCACAAAATGGATAATGTAACATATTAATAACACTTATGGTAATATTTTACCTCGAAGGCATGAAGAGTTTGAAAATCATTGTCAAGCATTCCATAATTAATATTCTTACTGAGAATTTCCCTCTTATACCCTAAGAAGCCACAGGAATTGTACAGATTCGTAACCAGACTCATTCTAGAAGTGATGACTGCGCAAGAACATCTTGTATTGATGCTAAACATTTCTATCGCTTTTTCCTTCTCACCCTTCCTTAGGCTACGTGTAAATGTCCGCAAATAGTGGCCATGAGGTAGTGCAAATACGGCAAAGAGTTCAGGGCTGCCATAGACGTGCATTGTGCATGGGCGGGCAGCCAGCCGGCCGCCGCAGAAAAGACGGAGCAACCCCCTATGGAGAGGGGCACTGACCCCCTACTACTCCAGCCAACGGGTGGCTCACAGCACACGTCTGCTCATGTGTGTGCGCATGGAGCCTCATACTAAGAAAAAAATTAAACTGAAGCATTTAAGAGTATAGTGGGACTAGGATTTCTGTACCCCATGAAAAGTATTTTGTAGAGTTGAGACAAAGTTTAAAGGAAATCTATCCTCAAAACTTACAGTAAGTAGCTTTCATATAACAGTTGGTGTCCGTACTCCACTGACAGCTCAGAGATTAGAAAGACACTCTAGGTATGAAAAGTATTAAAGGAACCTACCGCCACAAATCTACCTATAAAGGTAGATTGGGTGGTAGGCGGATCATTAGGACGTGAGGGTAGCCCTTTTAAGGGCTAATTCTCACGTCCCGCACTGTTTCGATAACCTTTATTAGCTATATATGTAAATTTTGTTATGTGGCTACTGGCGCGTGGAGTAGCCGCAGGGGAGGCTTCATGGAGTAGCCTCTTTACTCCTCCTACCCACAATCTTTGTCCGACGAACCTGCTGTCTGCGCATGCGCAGAACAGCAGGTCCGTGCCTGAGCGATCACTGCTCCACGCCCCAGTAGCCGCATAACAAAATTTGCATATAAAGCTAATAAAAGTTATCGAAACTGTGGATTAGCTCTTAAAAGGGTTATCCCCACGTTCTATTGATCCACCTACCACCCGATCTACCTTTATAGGTGGATTCGTGGTGGTAGGTGCCCTTTAACAAATTCATAATGTGTGGCGGGCTGTCAGGTGTGGAATGGGTCTATGGACACTCTGGACCACCGCGAGAGATGGTACTAGCGACACCTGTGACCGAAGTCTAAGTGGCACCTGGTCTTCACCAGAGACCGCCGCAAAGCGGGATGGTCTTGCTGTGGCAGGGTGCCACCAGGTTGTTACACAGGTGCGAGTAGCCCGCGGTGGCATCCAAGATAGTAATGCAGGACACAGTCCCAGCCCGGGATTGACAGCGTGAGAACAGCGCTGGAAGGAACACTGAAATTCACAGCAGGAACACAGGAGCAGGTACACGGAACTGGAACGCAGGAACACGGGAACACTCAGGAGACACGGGAACACTAGGAACACAGGAGGGCTTTCACTTCACAGGAAATGGCTGAAGATCCGGCAGGGAATGATGGGAGCCGCCGGATTGTATAGCAGAGCCGGAAGTACCAGCGCCACCCAGAAGTCTGGCCCTTTAGGGCGTGGCCTAGTCCGACGGAAAGCAGGCTCATGGCGAGGTAAGTGAGGACCGGGGAGCGCCGCGCCACAGAGAGGAGCGCGGGTGTGCCCGCCATCCGAGACATGGATTGCAGGGGCACCTGTGACACGGGCTGAGACCTCTCTATGGAAGGTGGGTATTATGTTGCAGACACCCACCTCTAACACCTGCGTTTGGTGTTGGAACTAATTATGAGTTTTCAAGTGCCGGTTGCCACCTTATTGGCAGGGATCGTCACCAGTGCACACTAATATGGCGTCATCTTTGTGAGGGTGGGGCATGTGATGTGTTGCTGTCACAGCGGTGAGCCTTTCCACCGCTGTCATAGAATTATCTAAATCTGACCTTGCAGAATACACCATCTTTTTTTGGAAATCTGAAGATTTTTTTCCAGCTTCCCAGTATATTACATGGCTGTAAATTTGTTCAAATTTTAAGACTGAAGCATCTCAGCAGCAGAAGCATACAAAGAGTGGAAGGTTCATTTTATGCCTTAAAAATTCAACATCCATTATGAATCAGACAAGTTGTGTAATTAAACAAAGTAAGGCCCGGTTCACACCTCGTTTTATATACTCGTCCGAAGGACGCGTCGGAGTTCTGGCCAACGTGTCATTTCTATGAGTATACAACATATGTCACAGACATATTAAATAAACAAGTGGATACAGGAAATTGGGTGATGGGGAGGTTAGGTACCATACCCCTGATTTAAACCGAGGCCTAATATATGGCTATGTATTCGGTCACCCTAAATGTACCACATTTAGTCAGTATTGATCCACAATAATCATATTGAAAACAACGACTACCTCTCATCAGAGAGGAGAAAGAAGGATCGACTAAAAAGATGCATATTAAACAATAACAAAATCTTTATTTATGCCAACAATGCTCAAAATTTAAAATGCATTAAAAATACAAGTGGTGGAATACAAAAAGAGAAAACCGGGCCGACCCGGACAGGGCAAAGTTGTAAAGGGGTAACTCTTATCGTGGTAAGAAACTGAACCAAAAACGCCAACGCATTGGCAGTTGAGCTGCGAAGATTTTTTTGTTTGTATTAACAGAGTGGTGGTATTATACCAACCACTCTGGAACATATGGTATGTAAAGGGTATATTTCCCTGTGCCTGGGTAAGACAACCTGTGGCTACAGGGAGGAAAGAATTATACTACTGTCAGCTCTTACCCGATAATGGGAGATGTGAGGTGTCTTTGCCACTGTCCGGGAGGGTCCGCGTCCCCGACGTACGTTTCGGCTCGGAGTGAGCCTTCGTTTGGGGGTAGTGTCCTCCCGCACTGGGACCGGCATATAGCAAAGAAATGGACCAATGAGCGTTCCGGGAATAGCACATGTGATCGCGGGTCACGTGATACGTGAGATCACGGCTAACAGAGTCACGTGACTCGGTATCGCGAGATCACACGGGCTGCGTCGGAGTTTGGCAGAAGATAAATAAAATCTAATAGAAGGGCGCATGCGTGAAGAGCGCCACTCAGCCAAAACTGTCTTTACCAGGTATTGCATGGAACATACCTTTACCAAATGAGGGTAGTCATAATTTAAAATACTTTTGGGGGTATATAGCTAATGCAAACTAAAAGGGGAAAGGGGGATTATGTGTACAGAAATACAAAAATATATATAATCAATTGATTGAATACAACGTGCTTGATGAAGTAAGTGTATGGGTAAGCATACACCTACCTCAATTGAAATACTCTATAAAGTGACATGTGCATATTGTATACAACTATTACAGACATTGCAAGTTATATAATGAATATATTGTTGATAAAGTGACACATGCATATATAAAATATAACACGAGTACATATATATACAAATACACGGTGTGCCAAAACAACATATATATACAAATGACAGACATACATTATATAGAAATACACAATATAGAAATTATATATATATATGGTATACATATGTAATCATTTATCTCCATAACATAATATATTTAAGCACACCAATGCCGTGCTGGAGAGATGCTGTTGTACTCCCCAAATAAGTGGTTGAAATCAATATATCGTATTAGCCATTTTATGCAGGGTGTGACAATAGGTGAACCACAATATATGTGAGACATCATAGTGAGGGACAAAGTGAGTTGGGGTGTGAGTGGTGAGGGAGTGATGGGTTGAAAGTGAGGAGGGTACACATAAACATAAATAATTGCATTGAATGGCTAAAACCATGACCACGTATACAATATATTACATATTATTACGAATGTGTGAAAAAATTATTTCTAAAATAGCAAAATGGTCAAGCATAGCAAATAGTCAAGCATAGTTACATCAACAATGTATGGAGTACGTATGTTAACAATCCAGGAACAGCATAGTTACATCAACAATGTATGGAGTACGTATGTTAACAATCCAGGAACCTGGAAAAGAGACATATTAGTATACAGAACAGATTTGAACATCTACTTTAGTTATAACACAGTCAGTGGATGTGAACCTTGTATTAAACGATTTATCTGTGATTGAAAGCTCATTGTCGTTTACAGGATATATAGTGGTTTCGGACCCATGGAAGTTTGTACTGAAAATATAAAAGTCAGAAAAACAACATATTAAAAACAATTAAAACTGGTGTATTAGGACGCCAGTGTGTGAATGTATGACACGAAACCAGCTATTTGAAAGGTAGATGTTAGGTAAATGAGAATTGTGGGGGGTGCCTACTGGAGATATGGGGCGAAACTGAGAGTCTCATTGAGGCCACTTGGTTTTAAGGTGTTTAAGGTCCAAATCCAACGAGTTTCTCGCTGAGCCAAAATTTTCTGGACTGGACCCCCTCTAATGCCTAGGTCGACTTTGTCAATCCCACGTACCCTCAGAAGACTCGGATCGGAATTATGTTTCTCCTTTTTTGGAAATCTGAAGATTTTTTTCCAGCTTCCCAGTATATTACATGACTATAAATTTGTTTAAATTTTAAGACTGAACCATCTCAGCAGCAGAAGCATACAAGGTCCATTTTATGCCTTATGAATCAGACAAGTTGTGTAATTAAACAAAGTAAGGCCGGGTTCACACCTCGTTTTATATACTCGTCGGAAGGACACGTCGGAGTTCTGCCCAACGTGTCCTTTCCATGAGTATATAACATATGTCACAGACATAGCCTGGTGATTGGCTGCTGATGTTAGGGGTGTTTCCCCATGATGTCACTGTCCTTATATGGACAGAGACATCATCAGCCTCCTCCCTCCTACTGAGCAACATATTCGCTTAGCAGAGGTTGCATCGCTGTGCGTGTTATAAACACTGTTTCCCATTATAATAATATATAATTTTCCACTTACAGATACATAGACTTGTTAACCGTGGAACAAATTGTGCCTTCTAAAGGTACCATTTTCTATTTTGCTCCGTGTACAGGGAAGCTGAAAATCCAAATGTGGTAGAATTAGCAAAAAAACTGTTGCACATTGTTTTTATATCTCCCTTTTATTGTTTTTATACACCTCCCCTTTATTCATTGTGTTGGTACAATCACGGAGATACTTAATTTTGGTTTGTTATGTTTTAATAATTGTAAAAATGTAAACGTTTTGGGGAATGTAGGAACTATTGGTAACTTTTTATTTAAAGTTTTATGTGTTGCGAACTGTTGAAAAAGTGGAGATTTGGATATATGGACGGTATTCCACATTACGGGTGTTGTAAGAAAAGGGGGTAATTTGAATTTTTATATTTTTCTAAACTTTTTTTTGTTATTATTTCAGTCCCCCCAAGGTACTTTAACCCTAGGGGGTCTCATCACTCAAACAATATACTGCAAGACAAAACACCAGCAGGTATTGGCTGTCTAATAGAAAAAAAACTTTAACTTTTTTTAGTGTCCTATTAGGGGACTTGATCTCTTATACAATACATTGCATTGCAAATTACTTCTGCACTGCAATTTATTGTATGTGTCAGTGTTTTACTGACAGTTTGCCTATTAGACCCAGTCTTGGACTGGGCATAATAAACCACCGTACATGGCAGACATGTACATCACGTGCATGTCCCCTCCGATGTCACCATGCACCCCCTGCCTCCCTGCACCCTCCTGTATACTCTCCCACACGCTGTACACGCATCGTCCTCCATCCGGGGCTCTCCAGGTTTCCTGTGGTTGCTCCTCCCACAAAAGTCTGGTCACGTGATCATGACGTCATCGGAGGTCCTTTAGTCCACTTGGAAATACCATCTACCATGCAAACGGTTCTGAACGGTGAGTACCCGGAGCCCCTGGTGCTGAGAGCAGCAGCACCGTCACTTACCGGCAGGCGCTCCCTGTACACCCGCGTCCCGGGAGCTGTGACGGCTCCTCTCCAATTAACCTGTTGTGTGCTTACGTTACCGGCAGAGTTTAGAGTTACTTTGTTGTGCAGTGGAAAAGTCCAGGGGCTGTCACTGCTGCGGAGGGGAGACCCATAGCCGTAAAGTGAGAGTGACGTAATAGCAGGCCTGATACATGTTATTACACAGAGGGATACATTGTACATTCACTGACAGCAAGAAGATGTGTCCCCTGTGGCCCTCACATACCAGATCATAATACTGATTGTTTATATAGGGCTAACATATACCACAGCGCTGTACAAATGATGCATACACAGACCTGGAGTAACAGACCCTGCCCTCAAGAGCTTACAATCTATATGGAGGAAGGCCCTGTGCAGTGCTCCAGCCAGGGTATTCAATCCTAATGGCGATGTATGAGCTGGTCGCCAGCCGTCACATGATGGGGAGTCCTATCTATGTAACGCAGTGACACGTCTAGTACTCCCATTCATTCCCTCTGGCAGGAATAGCTGAGCACTATGGGTTATCCTAAAATTCTATCATTAACCCAATCCACAGGGCAAGGCTCCCCGGACAATAATCTGTACATTTCCTGGATCCGTTGTCCATTGTTTGTGGCTTGTGTGTCATTGGCGCGTCACGTCCAATCACACGATAATGACCGCAAAAATAAAAACCTGTCTGATATGCAAATACAGGCTGCAATCAGACCCGCTATGTGTGAATGAGGCCATAGAAATTATTTGTCCGTGTGCTATCTGTTGAGTGACCTGGTAGCAGACCAGACAAAAACAAGGGGGTCATTTGGCACATTATTTTTTTTTTAAATCTCTTTTCTTGCAACTTTTTAGTATAATTGCACCAAAATTTGCGGTTTAGCAATGTTCACTTCTGCCTCATTTATCAACCACTACCATAAATCAAGCAAGCCCAAAACCTTCCATATAACCCCTAAAACTAGACACACTGTTTGTGTGGAGGGGCTCTATGGAACTGCCTAGCACAGCGCTTTGTTATTCCCAGCAGTGCCATAGAGAATGAATGAAGTGACAGCCCACACGGTCAACCGGACTATTTATTGGGGGGGGGGGGGGCGCAGGGCTTACCTGCAGATGTTTTTCAGTACCACAGACCCTAAACAATGATATCAAACAAAGTTTTCCAGTCAGTTTATGAGAAACTTCTATTTGCATCAAAAGAACTTTCGCAAGAAATTGAGCACCACTTAGTTGGGGATGTATGGGGCTACAATATTAAGGCCCTGGTTTGGGTCTCTAACAGTATATAACACACAGGATTACAAAATATTTTATTATTTACAGATTATACAGAACATCTGAATCTTTGTATAAAATCCACATTTACTGGAAGTGGATGATACGTGCGGTAAGTGTCAACGAGCATGGAAGTAAATGCAACCTCCAGATTGAAAAGCAATGTCAATTTTTATGAAAAAAAAGAATTTTAAAAATATGCAAATTAGCCAGAGGGGCTCTGGGCTCCATAGCTGCTTATCGAGCCGTAGAGACCCTCAGGCTTGTTTGCTCAATTTTTAAAGGACATCTACCACCAAGATGAAGGATTGTAAACCAAGCACATGGACATACTGGTGTGTGCCCCCTTCCCCCTTGCAGGATCTGCTCTTCTCTTAGTTTCTTATGCACTGGTTTAAAAAAAAAACACTTTTAAAATTATGCAAATGTAGCTGAGACTGGAGCCCCTCAGGCTCATATGCATAATTTGAAAACTTTTTTTTCTTTAAAACAAGGGCATAGGAAGCTAAAATAAGAGCAGATCCTTCCACCGGGGACGCACACTAATGTGTCAGTGTGCTGGGTTTACAATCCCTTATCCTGGTGGTAGATTTCCTTTAAAGCCTTTAAAAATAAAAACAAGGGCACAGAAAGCTAAAAGAAGATTTCATGGGGAACAAAACCTGCAACTTATTTAGATAATATTTGGAGAGAAATCTGAATTCCATTTGTTTCATCATTTCAATTAATGCCCAGATTTTTTTTCCCCCGCAATAGATGAAGTTATGTTTAAGATGGATCATGACGCCCCTACTATAAAACCAAGGAGAATTCAGAACCAAAATGTAATCCATCGACTCGAACGCCGAAAAATCAGTTCTGGGAAACCCGGATCTCACTGGCACCAAGTTCGCATTTTCCATCAGAATGTCTTTCCTAACTACACTGTGGTCAATGTGGAAAAGCCGCCATGTTTTCTGCGTAAGTTCTCCCCTGATGGCAGATACTTCATTGCTTTTTCCTCGGATCAGACCTCATTAGAGATCTACGAGTATCAAGGCTGCCAGGCGGCGGAAGACCTTTTAAATGGATACGAAGGAGAAATCTTGGCAAATTCTAATGATCAGAGGTCTGTGAACATTCGAGGTCGCTTATTTGAGCGCTTTTTTGTCCTCCTCCATATCACTAATGTGGCTTCAAATGGGGAGCACTTAAACCGAGAATGCAGCTTATTCACTGATGACTGTCGTTATGTCATTGTGGGATCAGCGGCCTATCTTCCCGAGGAGCCATATCCACCTTTTTATGAAATTTACCGTAACAGTGAGTCTGTGACCCCCAACCCCCGATCTCCACTAGAGGACTATTCCCTTCATATAATAGACCTCCACACCGGCAGACTCTGTGACACAAGGACCTTTAAATGTGATAAAATCATCCTTTCACACAACCAAGGCCTGTACTTATATAAAAACATTTTGGCTATTCTTTCCGTGCAGCAGCAAACCATTCACGTTTTTCAGGTAACCGCAGAAGGCACCTTCATTGATGTCCGGACAATAGGACGGTTCTGTTATGAGGATGACCTTTTAATATTGTCAGCTGTTTACCCCGAAGTACAACGTGAGACTCAAACTGGAATGGCAAATTTATACAAAGAGCCATTTATTAATTCATTGAAGCACAGACTTCTGGTATATCTATGGAGGAGAGCGGAGCGGGATGGAAGTGCCATGGCCAAAAGGCGTTTCTTCCAGTATTTCGATCAGCTGAGACAACTCCGAATGTGGAAAATGCAACTCCTGGACGAAAGCCACCTATTTATCAAGTATACAAGTGAGGATGTGGTGACGCTACGCGTCAACGACCCATCACAGGTACAGGTATATAGAAATTCCTAACTTCCTTTTATGGGGGTGGTAATGATTTATATTAAGGGATACTTTTGCTGCAGCAAGTGTGAACACTTTCTAAGGGTCCAGAACATAGCCACATATCTTGTAAAACATTGGCAGGAATTTATCAAGCTCTGCGTGTCAGCACTCAGGAGTAGAAAGGGTAAGAAACAGCTTTTTGTGAAGTTTTGTACTTTTTTGAACAAATAAAAAACACATTTTACTACAATTAACCATCAGTAAGCCTAAGAAAGTAGAAATGGCTAGCTTGTCTTACTGATGTACACTACTGAAATATAACAGAAATGCTCATAGTATTAGACTGCACATGAAGGGTGATGGCTGCAGAATAATTCCACATCAGTACCACAATCGGCAGAAACTGTACTGTATGCTCTAGTATGCAGTGGCTTCTCTGCAGCATGTTATAGAGCAGCGATTCTCAACCTGGGGGTCGAACGACCATTTCACAGGGGGTAGCCTAAGACTGTCGGAAAACACATATTTCTTAGAAACCGAGACATGGCTCCAGAGCCGTAGTGAAGCCAGGAGATGGGGAGGCGTGAAAAGTTTCCTCCTGCTGTCTCCCCCTGTCCATTTCCTATCTGTAGCACCGGGTGGCACCTCCCATTGCCCTAGGTTAGCCCCGCCTGTACCCGCACGATGCCTTCTTTACAGAACAGGAGACCATCTTCACATGGGCACAGGTCCAGGAGAGTGGAGACTTTTTGGGGGTACAGTGCCAGCCAGAGCCACTTTCAGAAGGTAGACACACTTTGCAAAGTGAAGAATTTAGTTTAGTCTACACGCACACAACTGCATGCTCACCAGAGCCGGGACCCTGGTGTGGTAAATGGCTAGGTGGAAGAGAGAGGGGGAAATTACATTTTTATTTGGAAGTATGGTCAATCAAATGGATGATCACATTTCCTATTGAAAACAATGGGGCCATGGGTTAGCTGTGAAAAAATACATTGCGGTACGCCAAGCAGGTAGGTAGGTTATGCATTGCACATTAATTCTGGCCATCTTTATTATAGATGAGCCAGGTTTTTTATTTTCTATAATACAGCACAAACTGCCGTAATATTATGTTGGCGGGTGACAAGGTATTTGTGGAGAGGGCTCACAGGATAGGCCGGGTCTTACACTTGCAATCAGCACC
Organism: Engystomops pustulosus; assembly: GCA_019512145.1. Classification (NCBI taxonomy): domain Eukaryota; kingdom Metazoa; phylum Chordata; class Amphibia; order Anura; family Leptodactylidae; genus Engystomops; species Engystomops pustulosus. The sequence goes on along the minus strand of CM033644.1, from coordinate 43,900,667 downwards.
ACTAATTTGCACCTCGGCTGTACGGAGAGGTGCCCCCTCCATACATGGCCTTCCAAGAACCATGGAAAAAACAAGGTAATGCAGCGTTCACATGCAATTCAAAGGCGGAGGAGAGGAGATACCGATCACAGATGAGTTTAAAATTTGTTCTGAAGTGGCTACGAAAATAATTTTATGGTTGTGGGTCACATTAACATGAGGAATTGTATTGAAGAGGTTGTCCAATCTTTAAAAGAAACTATATACCGGCCCTAGGGAGGAAGCCTGCAATAACAAACAAAAGAAATAAGTTATCCTGCCCTTCTCGGACGCTCGCTCTGCAGCCCGTCGGTATTGTGCGCCTATTTGTTTACAGAGGTAGGCACGCTCACCCCCCTGCCGCGCGCTTGATGCAGCATTAGATTCAATACAGTATCAGAGGAGCGGAAGTAGTCAGAAGGGAGCGCCTGCCACTATAATCAAACGGGCGGCAGCGATCACGGCAGGAAGGTTAAGAACCACTATTATAGAACATAAGATGGTACATGGTATCCATCCAAAAAGAAAAGTGGGAGACCTTTAGCAACCATATGAGTCCATGGATGAGATTTATCAGTGCTTCTACGCCAGTTTTCTGGCATAGAAGTACAGAAATAATCACAATTTCTTGTGCAAGAAGTTGCAATTATACTGGCCAACACCACCTTTACGTGTGAAGGGGCACAGCCATCAGCCAAGTGGGCAAAACGCCCTGTGCCCTTTTTAAAAATCTGCGCTGGTGTGAGACACCCCCGACCTCCTTAAGTAAGGCCTCATGTACATGAATGTGGCGTCGCCTGGAAGTTGAGGACTGCATGTACATCCATCATGTTGACTTGTAACCCAGAATACAAAGTGCTATCTGACTCCATTCACTGTGCAGGTTCTCACCGGTATTTAAACTTGGAACACGACCAATCGGCAATGAGAATTGTCTCGTCTTGAAAATGGGCACAATTCCTAATAAACATGTTATACAATATAAATCTAAACTATGTAACAACTGCATGGTCCTACACCAGTGGTGGCGAACCTATGGCACTGGTGCTGGAGGTGGCACTCAGAACCCTCACTCTGGGCACCCATCACCAAAGAGGACTCAAGTTATCTACTTGCACTCCCAGGCAGCCCAGGACTTGTCATGCTAAATGTTATTATAAAGCAACAGCGCTGCCTGGGACTACAGGAGGAGTGGGAAGGTGTGGACAGATCAGATTTATCATTGTTGCTCCTTCTCCAGGCAAAACATTTCTTACTGCTCTGGGGAACATTCTATCTACTGTATTGGTGTCCTCAGAGCACTGATATGATTGAAAGTTACAACAGAGCGGGGAGCAATAAGTTAGGGAATATGTTGCCATGTTGGCACTTTGTGATAAACAGGTGGCTATGGGTTGTAGTTTGGGCACTTGGTCTCTAAAAGGTTCACCATCACTGTTTTACACCATTCCCGATCCTTCAATCTGACACATTAAAATATGCAGTAGTTATTATTTTATTATTTTTTTTCTTAAATGCATAGAATGTGTCATCCATGAAAAATATTCTGATTTTTAGCGACTTCATATTTTTTCCCCATTTTCAGTAATGTTAAAAATGTCGATATTTCATAGAAACTTTTCCTAAAAAGCATCATGTTTGAGGTCTAAAATCTATTTTTGCTCAAGCAGATTAGTGCAAAGAAAATCGTATTTTACCTTGTAGCTGAGCTAACTAAGCGAGACTGTTTCTAAAAGGATGATGGGAGAAGCTGTCACCTGTTGTAAAGAGAATATTTGTAAATGCATGGCAGAAAATAATTAACTAATACAACTGAAAAACAAAAATCTAAGTTTTACTAAATATGTACTCTAAACGGGCTTACCTGGAACATGGAAGTTAAAGTTGCTTTGTAGGATTAAAGTCTCCAAAAACAATTCAAGAAACCAGGCCACGTGGTGATAAATCCTCCTCCTCTTGTTATTAGCTGGTATAGAACTCGAGCTGGTATAGAACTCCTCTGGTAGCCTCTAAACTTGACTTATCTCCAGCAAAATGACTCTTCTTTGATCATTTTTACGTGACTTTGGAGGAGATTTATTTTGAATAGGTAAATATTTTACTTTCAAGGGGATTCTAGAAAGGACATTTCATCCCTTACCTGAGGAGGTTGGTAGTTTACTGGGGTCGCATTTGGTGACAGGTTCCCTTTAATGTTGATGGCCTATCCAGAAACCCTGGACGCTGAGCGGCGCACGATGCTGCCTTGCTGAAAAATAAGTTGTGCATTATTAATGGCACATGGGAAGTGGCAAGGACAAGACCACTTTATAACAATTATTATATTCTAATATATTCATGTTACAATTTCTCGTACATTGCACTTATTTTGAAAATCTCTTTCTTTTTTTTTCTTTGTTGGACAGTTGTTACTTTAGTCTTCCAACGTAATTGTCCGTAGCGCTCGGGCGGCGTAGAGTAGGAAAGGGACTTTGTAAACCACTTTGGTTGTGTTAAAGCTGTTAATTTGCTCGGTGCCCTCCCTACCATTTTGTCCTTCAATCATAGCTGGTGAAGTACACATTAAAAGCTCTTAGGAACTTTTAACATTTTTAGGGTTATTAAAAAAGAAAAAATTGAGTAAAAAACATTTCTAGAAGGCGTGAAAGTAAAATAAAATGTAACAGTACAAAGAACTAAATATTTTCACTTTTTTCTGTATGTAAAACCTACATAACAGTACAAATGCTGCATATCAAGTAGTAGAAATCATTACTTTAGTCTATAGAGGACATTAAAGAACATAGGGCAGCACGGTGGCTGAGTGGGTAGCACTTCTGCCTTGAAGTGCTGGGGAACTGGGATCAAGCCCGAGGTACTGGTACGTTGATTCGATTGTGAGCCCCATTGGGGACAGGGACAGAGCTGGCACAGCAGCGTAATCTGTGTGTGCTATATAAATAAAGGAATTATTATTATTAATATTATTGATGTTTCTCATGGAACCATGGAGTGAGCTGACACTCCGGCTGTAGGCTCTTTGAAGACGGATGTTCCCAATGATCATAGAATATGCGTTGACGTGACTCTATGGTGACTGATCACAAGGCACTGAGTTTACTTTTCACTTGCCTATAAAGCCCAGTCACAGGATAGAAGCAGTATATAGACACCTCATAATGACACAGCTTCCCTCCTGGGGTACAGTCTGTTGATCACTTGATCAGTTTCATATTCTAGTGAATGGGGTACAGCAAATTACTCTGATCTCCTCCAAGTGTTGTGGTCTCTTCCAACATCTGACCACAGGGAACCTTGTTATTGGACTCCCCACGGCTCTGGAGTTTCAATAATACAATAATACAAAATACTCCTTTATATGGCTAGGGCCAGGGTGGGAAGGAGATCCATACCTACCCTGCTCTAGTACAGGCGGTCCCCTACTTAAGAACACTCGACTTACATACGACCCCTAGTTACAAACAGACCACTGGATATTGGTAATTTACTGTACTTTAGCCTTAGGCTACAATAATCAGCTGTAACAGTGATCAAAGGTGTCTGTAATGAAGCTTTAGTGTTAATCCTGGTTCTTATGGCAACCCAACATTTTTAAAATCCAATTGTCACAGAGACCAAAAAAGTTCTTGCTGGGATTACAATGATAAAATATACAGTTCCGACTTACATACAAATTCAACTTAAGAACAAACCTACAGACCTTATCTTGTATGTAACCTGGGGACTGCCTGTACTTCCGTTTATAGGGCCTGTGTTTAGCCTGAAGTTCTTGGGGGGAGGGATACAGGACCCGCTTCAGCCAATTGATGGCTTTCTCTGGGACAAGACAGGAAGTGAAATCCCACCTAAGTTTCATTGGCTGAATCGGGTCTCTTGACCCCTCAGAACTTCCAGGACAGGTGAAGGCCCGAAAAAGGAGCGACATGAGAACAGAGCGTGTTGTGCCAGGTAAGCAAGCTTCCTGTTTTTCGGGGGATTTTTTTTCTTCTCCCCAACCCCTAGAAGTTTTCTCATATATTTTTTTATTTACTTATTTTTTTTTTTTTTTTTTAATGTTAAAAGTGTTTTCTGGTATTTGGAAAGGATTTGTACTTCACCAGGCGAACAAGTTAATTAAACATTCAATACAAAAGTCCTGACATCTGAGAGTGTAAGGCTTCTCCTGTTAAAAATCCAACGTTGCAGGTCATTCTTCGCCCTAGGGAGTTTTAACCCCCATACACATGTAATATTTGCTGTGTTTTTCTGGAATTTTGGGCTGATGTTAATCTAATGTATGTCCTCAGTCTCCGTACATACAGTAGGGACACTCTGTTCCTCAGTACATAGTGGTCCACAAATTGGAATCCACAGGTTCCCATAGACCTCTAATCATCTAATGATCTGTAATATGAATGGGCAGCTCTAACATTTGAGCTGTTGAAAACACAAGCAAAATATAAAAGAGCATTATAACAAGTTACATCTGCTCCGGATAATGTGGTAGATGGATATATCTGAATGTTTCATCCTGGTCTTGCATTTGTCTCTCCTCAGCCTTCCTTCTTCGTGGTGTACAATATGGTCACTACAGAAGTCATTGCAGTCTTTGAGAACACGTCCAATGAGCTGCTGGAGCTGTTTGAGAACTTCTGCGACCTGTTCCGCAATGCCACCCTCCACAGTGAGGCCGTGCAGTTCCCATGCTCGGCCTCCAGCAACAACTTTGCCAGACAGATTCAGCGGAGGTGAGAGGTGCCATTTTGTCTTCTGATTCATAAGAGTAAATGTCATCAAATAGTAGCAGCGTATTGAAGCACACAAGATTGTTGGACATTTAGTCTTGGCCTAGTTTGTAAAGACGCAGCTCGACTTTCCATTTGTTGTGTATTGCAGGTAAAGGAGGCTCCTGCTGCAGCCAGTTGTTTTACTTTATGCCAGTGGTTCTCAACCTTTCTAATGCTGTGACCCCACAATACACCTCCTCATGTTGCGCTGACCCCAAACTACGTACAAGATATAACTACTATAATACTGCCCCTTGTGTACAAGAATATAACTACTATAATACTGCCCCTTGTGTACAAGAATATAACTACTATAATACTGCCCCCCTATTTACAGGAATATAACTACTATAATACTGCCCCCTATGTACAGGAATATAACTACTATAATACTACCTCCTATGTACAGGAATATAACTACTATAATACTGCCCCCCTATGTACAGGAATATAACTACTATAATACTACCTCCTATGTACAGGAATATAACTACTATAATACTGCCCCCTATGTACAGGAATATAACTACTATACTACTGCCCCCTGTGTACAAGAATATACCAGTAACTGCTATAGTATTGCTCCATTCTTCGCCATTCTTCCTAAAGCCTAAGCCAACATGGGGAGAGAACAGAAAACAGACCTGGACACACATCGTACAAGGATCTATTGCCGCTAGGCTGCATTTTCAAAACAAACGCAAGGTTCTTAATTACATTTTTATCAAATTGTATAAGGCCACTAACCACTTCACGGTGACCTTGTGGTAGTGGTTCCCTACGCTATTGTGTGCTGCACTACATGGCATCCCCTGCCGCTGCAGCACAGCACCAGCAGGGTCTAAGACCCAGTTGCCCCCCAGCACCCATACTGACAGGCATAGCCCCCACAGCTCCAGGACCTGGGTCCCCCCCCCAGCACCCCGCCACAGAAGCACATGAATGAATGTGGCACCTCAGAAATAAAGTCAATCTATTGTAGATGCTGTGATGCTGCCCAAAATAAGATAACTAACACACACAATATTATTTTTCAACCTGAATAAAAATGTCCTATGGCTACCTGCTCACCGGGGCTGTTACCTTGGCACAGCACACGGCTTGATGGAGAGGGGGAGGGAGTAAGCGCTCATCACCTCTCACTTCTCCATAGAAAGCCGATGCAAATGGTGGCAGATATAGGACATTTCCTATATTCTCCTGTTCGGCCGCCTAGCTCGGTCACATTGCAGTGAGACACAAGCCATAGGCCTCTATTGTGGCTGATATCTGGCCACGATATGTCATGGCCACAACTCTGGTGGTGCAAATGGGAGAAAAGAAAAAGGGATGCACCTATATGGCAAAAAGTATCAACTTTATTTAGTATGAAGGAGGATATACATACAAACAGACACAAAACAATAAAAGCAATTAAAAGCTGTGCTACACAGAGCACAATCAACCCCCCTTTTTTAAGGGTATGGGATAGAAATCCCAACCCCGGGGAAACCCACAGCTGTCCAACAACACCCCACCCAAAAATGAACCCCAATGATAGACAATGAAAAACAATGTATATAAGGTCAGGAGAGCCTGACTGTGACCGTATACAATACCTCCTACCAGCAGGTAAGCATGGAGCGGAGTAGGCAGATGCAACGGGGGAGGAAGGGGTGGGTCAGCTGTGGGGAAGGAGACCCCACGCGTTACGTCACTATTACGTGACTTCCTCAGGGGTACTCTGGTGGTGGTCATGGAGCACAGCCACATAAGGTTATGGTTGGTGGAAATTACAAAAAATGTTATGGTGGTGGCCTCTGATGTTAATGGTAATAAGTGTGGACATGTTACTCCTGATCATGACCAACACTTTTGTTCATCAGCGAAATGCTGCAAGTTGCTGTCGTTCGTGTCTGGTGGCCACTTGCCTCCTTCTATTATCCCTCTCTTCAGTGAAACGGAAATTTTTGCATGTCTATGCTGATTCTGGGCTCCACAAAAAGAAGGGAAAAATATAGATTCATGATATAGATCTAAAGCATACACAAAACAGTTTCCAGTTTGTCATTTATGAATGCTAATTTTTGAATAATATTAAAGGATTTTTCCAGGTTTGGGGTATGGATGACATGATGATTATCCACTCACTTTAGTAAGAGCTCAGCTACAGTTTTTACTGCTGGCCACTACACAGAAAATGGAACTAGAGTCCCGAACGTGGGACCTCTATCGGTATGATATTGATTACCTTATGGATTGGCCATCAATAGCAGAAAAGCTGTAAAACCCCTTTGAAGAAAAACATGTTGTATTCTATGAGGATTTATCTCTCAGGATAACAGAAAGTGTGGTCAACTTGAGGTTGAATTAGAATGACATGAAGGTCTGACCTGTGGACTACAAATGTAAGCAACAAAAGGGAACCTGTCACCACATTTACACAAATACAGCTTGTGACAGGTTCTTACAGAACCCTAGTACAGGCAGTCCCCGGGTTACATACAAGATAGGGTCTGGAGGTTTGTTCTTAAGTTGAATTTGTATGTAAGTCGAAACTGTATATTTTATAATGGAAGTTCTAGACAATTTTTTTTCTTTTGCCCCAGTGACAATTGGAGTTTCAAAATTTTTGGTGTAATTGGACCAAGAATTATCAATAAAGCTTCATTACAGACCCCGTACAGCTAATCATTGCAGTCTGGGACTATAGTAAAGCATCCAGAGAGCTTCACCAGAGGTCACAGTGGGCAGAGGGGTCCGTCTGTAACTATGGGTTGTCTGTAAGTCGGGTGTCCTTAAGTAGGGGACCGCCTGTAACTAAATCAACTTTGTTATATGGCATCAGAAAGGGCGTGTACTGCTTGGCAGGCACCTCCTTTCTTCTCCTCCCCATGCCTTATGCATCCTTACTATTCAGCAGTTCATGTCATATGTCCAAGGTGATGTCATCTAAGGTCATATACCCTTTACATTTGCAAAATGTGCCCCATGTGTGTATCTGATCACATAAAAAATGGACTTCTACTCCTCTCCTTCCAAGTAGACATGCTGAGATTTCATGTGATCATATACATTCATGGGGTACCTTATGTTATCATCTTAGTCACATGATGATAACACAAGGCACCATATAAAAGAAATGACACAACATTTCCTACACGTAGATAAAGCTTTTTATGTCTATAGTTGAATATTGGCAAACGGTGCCTACATACCAGGAGGCAGGGAAGGGATTTGAAGAGACACTGAGCTGTCTGTCAAAATAAGGGGTGTGGTTCACTGGCCGCCTGGGAGAGTCAAGAAGGCTAATTTGCATATCAGAAAAATGGCTGTAATTAAGGTACAGTATCTCACTGGCAGCTAATTTTATGCGATATGGGGAGGACCTGTGACCCTCTACCGGCAGGGATTGTTGGTTTGGGGGTGAAATTCTGGTGAATGGTTTCCACTCCATTCTGCCCAGTTTTATGGATTCATTGGACGTACCTGACGCGTCGATACCCATTTTATTGTGCTGTCAAGCCCCCTTTAAAACATAATTCTGACCAGTGTAACACTGCCATGTTTGATTTGTGTACTATGGACTGTGGGGCAGTGGTATTTCATAGACTGGACTCCATGCATCATAGTCATCCGATGGCACAAGGAGCCCCTGTCTCTGCGCGGCTAGAGACATCATTTAAGAATTCTTAAGAAATAACCTACATACAAAGATTTAACAGAGGCAGATACTTGAGTGTGTTGTTGTAGGTAAAAAGAATGAATGTAATGTTTTCTGTGACCTTCAGCTGTGTACATTATGTTTCACGGATTTCTTTCCATTTCTAGAATATAGTTTGCACTTATCATTGATACAAGTTAACATCTATATCTCTCTGCTTCTAGGTTTAAAGATACAATTGTAAATGCCAAGTATGGAGGCCATACTGAAGCGGTGAGGAGGCTCCTGAGCCAGCTGCCTATCAGCGCCCAGTCTTATAGTGGCAGCCCTTACCTTGACCTGTCTCTTTTTAGCTACGATGACAAGTGGGTTTCAGTCATGGAGAGGCCAAAAACATGTGGTGATCACCCTATCAGGTATGAAAAATTCCTGTGCGACCAACAAGAAGCTTGAGGGTCATCATACTGATACGGATTGTAGATTTTCTCTTACTGTTAAGTCTTGTATTGTTTGTCAGTACATTATTCTGCAGACATCTTGTTTCTACTGTATCTTTTATGTCTGCTTATGGTGCTAGTAATGGTTTACAATAAAATATGACACCAGAAAGCGATGGCCAGTTAAAATCTGAGTAAAGCTCTGAACAATGTATGCAATATGTAAATATGTGGATCGTCATAGGCGATCATGGTATGATCATGATAGTTCTTAAAGCGTTTGGCCACTTATACTAAACTTTAATAGTGTAAGTAAATGACCCTAATAGTGTATAACCCATGTTATATTTACCCTGTTAAAGTTGTATCCACCAGTACTGCACAGCCTCCTCCATCCACCGCCACCCTACAGGACATTGGGACATCACAGGAAGTCTGGCCTGTCCCCCAAGGGTCACTTGACCCGCGGCTCCTGGTAAATCTTCTCAGCTTGAGTATAATATTAGGGTCCTATGCTTATGCTGTTAAGGTTTAGTATTAGTGGCCCGCCCCATTAATGACATTGTAATTGTTGCCTTCACTCATTGACCTCTGATCCATAAATAGGAAATATGGACGCCTCTACAATCTCTACATTACTGAACAAGTGTTTTTTCGGGGCTATTATCATGCTGGAGAATATATTTTTAGCACTTTTATTAACACTTCTAGTTTGAAAGTGTTTCTTTTATTATGCCTGCTTAATATACAGTACTGTATATGCGGGAAATGGTGCTAGCGGCACCAATCACATTGATGCTACGCCTGTAGTGATTTGAGTCTCACACTTTTGGTCAAATATATTTTTATTAAAGACTTTAACTTTTATCTGTTTTCTGTTTTCAAAACACAGAGACATAAGAGATAAACAAAACAAAAAGAACAAAGAACAATACAATACAACAACCACCCCACCAGTGAGCCCAATAGTCCTCAGGTTTTCGTTAGTCCAAGTAGTTGTAAAAGCCTCATCTGTGGTTCGGCAAGGTATAGCTGGTAGTCCCTAAAAAAACTTTTGTATTACAGGTCTCCAAAACAAAAGACATGAGTCACACTATAGGAATGACATTTCTGCAACTCCTTGACTTGTTATTTCCTTTAAAAATTCCCATTCTCCTAGATCGTAATATCATTTTAACTCTTTTTTTTTCATGCACGACTTGCGGGAGGCACACACAATGTTATTGTGTGTAGAACTTGTAGAACTGTCAAAATAGTACAATGTTACACCAAAGAAGGATTGCCCACGGGTGGCGAGAGAATGCCCAATAGCGAACATGTGTCGCCCCTAGCCTTTACATACATGCACCGCATGGTGCTCAATAATCTCCCCTCAACATGCCACTTACCTACCCCGAGCCTTCTATAGTGAGATAGCTTGTCGTCCTCTGAACCGCAGACACCTGTATGTTAATTTTACATAATCTTGCATTTTGGACCACATTTAATGTTGGTAAATGAGCATAACTGCCTTCAAAATGGCCATGATTACCGGCTGTTTAAATTTTATTTTAAGTTGTCGGTAACATTGTAAGAAATTACCGAGAATTTTCCCCCTTGTGCTGTAAATTGCTTCACATCGGAGATTTACAAACATAATTTTGCTAATGTTTTCAAAAAGGCAAAGCTTCTCCTCTTAATACGGGGAATGGAATCAAATCAGCAAATAAACGTAATCGCCGCCTTCAATTATACACAAAACCTTGTTGTGGTCTCTAATGGGAAGAGCAAGAATTCCAGGTCCGAATCAGTTTTAATTTTTATTTTCCATTTAGCACGAGGCTGTGTGTTTTTTGTTTCTGGTTCTCCTGGAACCTACCTAATGCCAAGTTCAAGGTCTTCTGTATAGAGAGGTATGAACAGCTGGAGAGCTTTTAGCCAGTGCATAAATCAGCTGCGTAAAAGCATAAAGGAGCGCAAACATCCCATACATGTCAGCCCTGATTATTATTCATGTAGCTTTCTGGTGTTCTTGCACTATTAGAGGGATGTGTACTTAAGGCTCTTATGTTACCACTTGGGCTATGGAAATAATCGAATTTCAGCTATTGGCGCTGTGCACATTGGTAGGGGAATTTTAATAATGAGTGGAGTTCTGTACTTTAGCACCCAGGAACACACAGCTTCATGCCTTGTAAGTGCATAGAAAATATGCCCGGCGTGCCTATAGGGTATTGTCGTTCTGCTTACCGTCCAGCTCATGATGTGTAGATCTAGAAGGTTTCTCCTGCTTCCACCAGACATGTAGCTTAGACAAAGCAACAGATTGATCTTCTGAACTTTATATTCAGTATGAAACCCATCACCAGATTAAGTAGAAAGTTGTAGTTTCACTTGTGGATTTTGTATTATTTCAATGATATTGTAGGAAATATTAACATTTATTTGGCACAGGAGGCTGCAGCCATTAATATCAGGCAAACTTTATTATTTTTTATTTGCCATAAATTCCTTCGGACTTTGGATCCTTGTTGCGACCATAGACATAAGCTTCTTGCTGTGGTATAATAACTAGGAACTTTGTTGTGGCAACTTACTAATCACTTCCCAGGTGTCCGACCTTTTATACCGTATTAGCTACATTCAAAAAAGAAGTATTAAAGGGTGGGAGCTAGTAAACAAAGAGCACTGGGGAACCACCGGAGCATCCCTCTCCACCAACCTAACCACGGAACCACTGGTTCCACAGAGACCAGTGATCGGTTTTGGTGGTGATCTTATATCATACTCTGCAGAGGCCACTATTACTTTGGTAGACTAGAACATTATTGCTGCAGTGACTGCTGTGATTTTACAGGAGTTTACCACATATGTTAATCCTTGCTTATTATGCAACTAAGCCCTGGACGCACCTGTGCATAATTTCACTGGGCCCTCCGGCGCTCTGTCTTCTTATAATTATGCATGCCTCCTGCGTAACTCCTGATCCATCCCATTCCGCGCATGCGTGCTAATTTCCCGTATCACTGAGCACGCTGAGAAGCCACTGGCTGCGCAATACAACCCAGCGTTGGCTTTAGTGTGAGCAGTCCGCTGTATAACGGATGAAGAGCGTATGCGCAAGAGGTCCCTAGAGCTGGGTGACGTCACTGGCTCTTGGGAATTGCAGAATGGGAGGAATCGGAGGTCATACAGCACGCAGGAGGCATTCCTAATTATAAGCCTGCAATGTGCCGAAATGCCCTGTGTGATATGCACAGGAGTGCCTGAGGCTTATTTCCATAATTTAATGATTTTTGGCAGAACTCGCACAAGTAATGCCTGCCTTGAAAAGTAATTTTAATAGTGGTAGACTTCCTTTAAACTGGTCACCCCACTAACACCTCCAACCACCACTGGTGGAATTGAGCATAGGTATAGAACTGAAGGAAACCTGCGGTCTGTGCTTGGCTCTTCTACTCTACTTGCATCCTTTCGCATTATCTCGGGGTTGTTTGGACAGAGTAGCATAGAAGCAGGAAAAGAGAGGTCCAACATTTCTCCAAAACCCAGAGCAGAGCAATGGCAATCACCATACAGATTATATTCTGAGCACTCCACAACACACTAACATGTAAAAGTTATGTCCTCCAACAATATGGGTTCATTAACAGTAGTGGGAGAATCACATTATATGTGTATATGACAATCCATTACACACTTTGCAGAAAAAGTCCTAAGTGTAAACGCCTCATCACTGTGGATTTTTCGTCTGTAGCAAATGATTGACATGTCACTTATTCCTAGGGATGCTGGTGGAGATAAACCATTAAAATGCAGAAATCGCAACGCAAAAATCAGTTCATTTTATGTATCAGAAAGCAGTTGGCTGTGGGATCACCGCTGCAGTAAATCCGGAAGCCATTCCATTTCTGTGTGCAGTTAAAGGGGTGTTCCCATTTCGGCAAATTAATGTTATTGTTTGTATTATAAAAAGTTATACAATTTTCAAATATACTTTCTGTATCAATTCCTCACAGTTTTCCAGATCTCTGTTTGCTGTGATTCTATAGAAATCCAATATAGAAATCTGACCATGGTCACACAGGTTCTAACACACAGCTCTGATCATGCTCTGTCATAATAACGACCTGTGCACCTGTGTGACCATGGTCAGATTTCTGTCCACTGGTAGCAAAAATAAAAGCTTTCTATAGAGTGACAGCAAGCAGAGATCTAGAAGTCCATTAGGAATTGATACAGAAAGTATATTGGAAAGTTGTATAATACAAACAATAACATTAATTTGTTGAAATGGGAATACCCCTTTAAGTATCAATACTACACGATGGCCGAAATCTATCAAAAATAGTGCAGTTTGCCTGTGTATAGTGCAGGGTGCGCTAGATTCATGAATTCTGGCGGACGTTCTTCATAAACTTTTATTTAGTGCACCTTTAACATAGAGGGTGCAACACAATGTAGTTGGACACTGCATGATAAATGTGTCTCGCAGTGGGACTGTGCACCGGAGCGCCCCTTTCAGTGCAGAATTATGTGTTGTGTGGGGTATAGTGCAGCCGTGATACAAATGTGTCACGGACACTTAGAAATATATAAGTACATGTACAAGCAACTTGCACTAAACAGAACGTGCAAAGTCCGGGGGCAGGAGCTTTAATAAATCTGGGCCATCATCTGTATGTATCAGTATTAAATTCCAAATTCTGGTATTGGTACAACTGGTGCATGAGTAAGATTTCAACATAAAGTTTAGTCATATCCTTTTCCCTTTTAATTCTTCTCTTAGAGCAATGAAACCGCAAATTATAGCAGATTTTCTCCCCGTCGCAGGAACAGGAAAATATATTTTTGTGTTGAAAACAACTCTATCAATTGTTTCCAGATCTTCTACGCTTTAATATCTCTAAATATTGTTGTGGTTGGGTCCCCCCTACAAACTACATTTGAGTCCTATTTATACATGCCCGGAAAGCCAGCTTGTTGCTAGGCAACACATCATATTAAAATTGGCGCAAACAGATTCATGCTAGACCTCTGTGTGAAAAAATGAAAACAAGGTACATACATTTATTGAATTTTTCATGTTGAGGAACGGTTTGTCTGCCCCGTAGATTATTTCTACGTAAATTAGAGACGTCGCTAATGATGAGAAATTGGTTCTTTTACTGCCGGAAAGTCATGTACAGAACATTTAGAGTTGCCAAGTTCAATGTTTTTACATTTTTATTGACAATCCTAAAACCTCTTGTAGATTCACAGTATCTTAAAATTCATTTTTTGGCCAGGTCTATCGGATGCTGAGAATGAATCTTTTTCGAGGCAATTTATTTGTGTGGAATATTATTCTATAAATTTGGTCGCAGAAGTTTATTTTTTTCTGATATCTCTGTATTTCTATTCATCATTTTTTTTACTGCCTGGCAAGCCGACCGTTTCATATCTATCTTCTATTCATTACAAAAAAAACCAAAAAGGTAAATGCAGGAAGTGGGTTTTTATTCTTTAAAAAATGTTTCAGTATTTAGACAAAAATCCTCTTGCTTCAGTATCTACCTTGTTGAGTGAGTAGAAGGCTGAGGTGTACATTAACTTATAAGGACACTTATAAGGTTTTTCCCTTTTTTATGTTTTTTTTTAAACCAGAACCAGTTTTGGGTTTTTAATAGTGAAATCTACCATCAAAATGAAATGTGATCACTCATAGATCCAGGCAGTGTGACAATGGGAATCTTTTTTTTTTATATTTGTTTTCCATGGCCTCCTTCCTTCTAAAATCAACACTTAAAATTATACTAATGAAGTGTTACCAAAGTCCTTCCATAGTGTAGCTTCACAGGTTGTACACTGTCCCCCCCCCCTCTCACTCTGGTGAGACCCCCGGTGACCTTGTCGCCAAGGGAGTTCATTGTTCATATGGTGACAACCTTTTATTTTTAAAAATTGCACAGTGACTCCAGATCATAGAAAAAGAAAGGTTTCCACCCCATTGGATAGCAAGGGCCAACGGGTCCTGCTCAAGTCCCAGGGGATGCTTCTTTTTAAATGGTAACATTCGTTCCCTATTTAGCATACTGGCTTCTCTCACCCTTCTCCTCATGAATATTCAATTATTCCCCCTCCCACATCTTTCCTCTGGCCATCCTTCTACTAGTGACGTGGGCTCGCCACACAAGAATCCTCGCGCCTGCACGGTGCACCTTACACCCCCTGTCCTGCTGTCAGCATGCGCACAGTCCAAGCGCCTTCTTCTAGGCTGAGCTCAGGGACACAAACCCTCTACACAAGAAGCATCCCCTGGGACTTGAGCAGGGCTGGTTGAGCCAGGTAAACTTTACAAGAACATATTTCATTAACATCAGGCAGCAGAGGTATGATTATAACATGTATGGAATGTACATAGCGGTGCCTATTGGAATCTTTCACCACTGACATTCAGCCTTCTGGTGACAGGTTCCCTTTAAAACCTTCTATCAAATTTTTCCACGGCGTCTTATCCTTTGATATGTGTACCCCCAGAGCTACATGATGCAGGGAGTACTTACTTTACCTTCATGCTATGCTTGTAATATACAGGATGGTATATGTTGATAGCTTTTGGGTATATTGGTTTTATTTAATTTGAGTGATGGCAGAGATGGGCAAGATCTTTTACATGAAGGACACACTGACTTACCTTGGGGTGGTTCAGGTTTTGTCTGTGATTTGGTCATTTTGAGGAGAAGAGAAGCAGTGGGTGTTGCTCTAATATTCTCCTCAAATATGACAAAATCCATTTGCGATAGTTTTAGTACCAAGATGGCTGCCATGTGTCCCTTTCCTGATAGGGTAGCTCAAAAGCTGCTGGCTGTAGTATTTATTTGATGACAAATGTGGACATATTTGGCTTGTGTAATGTAGCAACAGGATTTATATTAGAGCTGCATTCATTTAAAATTTTTAGAATAAATGTGTATAAATATGTGAAAAAAACCCTCCCCAATCTAGATATAAAATCTATCCTAAGGCTGCCAAGAACGGAAAGGTGTGAAATGTGCCAAAAGGATTCATGATTTCACATCATTCATGTCTATTAACTACGTTGCACGTTTTTCAACTTGGAACGTGGGAACTTTTCTGTTGATAAAATAGTCTCCCCTGTAGCAACCAATGACAGCGCAGCTTTTATTATAGTTTGCTTGGAAATTTAATGCTGAAGAGTGATTGGTTGATATGGAAAGCAGAGACCCTTATTCTTTAAGATAGCTTTCAGAAATCTGCCCAAAAATAGAAAAAGCTAAAATTTTGGCAGAATTCTGTAACCGCATTATTGATGGTCCGAGTATAACCACCTGGGTACTTTCTGTTACCATCTAAGTGTACACCACAATTCAATGTTCCATTATAGAAGTATGGAAATAGCATTGCTTTTCCTATAGGGTTACACTTATAGATGTTATCCTTCCATTTTGTTTCTGTTACAAGTAATCCAATGGTGGGATGGAAGGGGCAAGACTAGAGAAGGTTAATTATACTTTTCTCCCAGCAGGCAGTATAAGGGCTGGCTTTAGTTGCCCATGTGATGTTGGGCTAAGACATCATGGGATTAATAGCACATTAGAGCACAGAGGAAGAGAAAGCAGGGGGCCATTTAGTGTGATCAGAAGCAGCAAGGAGGCTAAAATGTATGGGTGTGAATACAGTGGGAAGTGGGATATCCATTGGTGAAAAGTTGTGTTTCAAGTTTTTCTTTAACAACTATTATTAGTTGTATAGAGCACCCTTCGCTCAGTGGGGCTGTACACTTAGTAAAGGATTCACATTAAAGCGACTACAATTCCAAGTTCTAAAGGCTAAAACAATATAGATTTGGATGAAGTGGAAGAAGGAGTCTGCCTGTGAGCGGCCACAATTTATATAGGAGTGTAGAGGGTGACATGAGGTAGGGAGCAGAGCTGTGGGGGTATTAGTGGGCAATTCTAAACAGGTGGATTTTCAGGTTATGTTTGAAGGGTGAGGACAGTCTGAGAGTTCCAGAGTAAGGGGGTTGCATGAAAGACCGTTGTGAGAAGAGTGAATGGTAATGGAGTGAAGCAGAAGGTCCTCTGGGGGACGGTATTGGCTGATTAGGTCAGAGATATATGGAGGGGACTGGTTCTAGATGGCTTTGTAAGTCATGGTTAATTAGTGTCTCACTTCTATATCCTTGGTCATAATTTCTTATTAGTACATAAAGGGATATTTGAGACCTCCTTTACAAGACCTGTGCTGTCTGCTCCGTGAGTGTGTTACAGTCCACATTGAGTCTTCTAGTAGTATGGGTGTGCAATCTATTGTCCTGTCTTCTATTTTTCCATTTCAAGCATAAGGTCCTTAAAAACAGTTAGCATCTGTACGAGGAGGATCTTATTTCTCCACCAAAAGAGGGATTTCTATTTTATTCTAAAATGAGAAGACTCCATTAAAGAAACCTTGATATGTCCCCAAGCAGACGCTTGCATGCTCAGTATTGTGCCGTCACTCCCTAATTATCAGAATATTCTATTAAGCCATCACACGAGAAGCGTTCTATGACACAAATGAAAAGGGCATGTAATGCATTTTTACAGCTGTAGCAATACACCAAAACACCCCTCGTACTCCTTCACCCGCTATTGTCTTCTCTTGAACACAAGGAAACGCTGGTTGCCATGGGAACAATTGCTTTTATGGTACTTATGGTGAATAGGCTACACTTCACGCCTGCCTCTCTCATCTACACAGAAACCTTCTTCTCGCCAAGCCTTGCCCATCTGCTCGAATCCTGCAGTGCACATAGGAAAGAGATGAAATGATGATTACATTATTGTAGTAAGATCGCTAAATAAATGTATACACCTATGAAAGCTTACACCACAGGGTAGACGTCTCGTGACGGTAGCTACCTCTTCATTGTCATTTTCTTTATTCGGGGTTGATGCTTTTATATTTACTATTCTAAACCATTATCCATTCTTCTTTGATCCAATTCCCTGATTCAAGTGTCAGCCGAATAATATTGTATTATCAACAGCATAAAACACTGCTTGGGCTACATGTACACCACTGTGTGCTGAAACGGGCCGCAAACAAGGAGGTTTGTCGTATGTTTCCAAAAGGTCTAAGTGACTGTGCCGCAAATCGGGGCAGGAATTTGACCTACGCTGTAGTTTGCAAGTTTGCAGCGCGGCTGCTTAGCTCATCCTGGTTTGGTGAGACACAGTTTGGGCACCGCACCCTGACCTTGCTTAATAGAGGTCAAGAGCGGCCATATACAGTCAGTTACAGAGGACTAACAGATATACTATACATTTAGTGCAGGTATCCTGTAGGTTTTCACTTCTATAACATAAACATACACTCACCAGCCACTTTATTAGGTACACCTGTCCAACTGCTCGTTAACACTTAATTTCTAATCAGCCAATCACATGGCGGCAACTCAGTGCATTTAGGCACGTAGACATGGTCAAGACAACCTCCTGCAGTTCAAACCGAGCATCAGTATGGGGAAGAAAGGTGATTTGAGTGCCTTTGAACGTGGCATGGTTGTTGGTGCCAGAAGGGCTGGTCTGAGTATTTCAGAAACTTCTGATCTACTGGGATTTTCAGGCACAACCATCTCTAGGGTTTACAGAGAATGGTCCGAAAAAGAAAAAACATCCAGTGAGCGGCAGTTCTGTGGGTGAAAATGCCTTGTTGATGCCAGAGGTCAGAGGAGAATGGGCAGGCTGGTTTGAGCTGATAGAAAGGCAACAGTGACTCAAATCGCCACCCGTTACAACCAAGGTAGGCAGAAGAGCATCTCTGAACGCATAGTACGTCGAACTTTGAGGCAGATGGGCTACAGCAGCAGAAGACCATACCGGGTGCCACTCCTTTCAGCTAAGAACAGGAAACTGAGGCTACAATTTGCACAAGCTCATCGAAATTGGACAGTAGAAGATTGGAAAAACGTTGCCTGGTCTGATGAGTCTCGATTTCTGCTGCGACATTCGGATGGTAGGGTCAGAATTTGGCGTCAACAACATGAAAGCATGGATCCGTCCTGCCTTGTATCAACGGTTCAGGCTGGTGGTGGTGTCATGGTGTGGGGAATATTTTCTTGGCACTCTTTGGGCCCCTTGGTACCAATTGAGCATCGTTGCAATGCCACAGCCTACCTGAGTATTGTTGCTGACCATGTCCATCCCTTTATGACCACAATGTACCCAACATCTGATGGCTACTTTCAGCAGGATAATGCGCCATGTCATAAAGCTGGAATCATCTCAGACTGGTTTCTTGAACATGACAATGAGTTCACTGTACTCAAATGGCCTCCACAGTCACTAGATCTCAATCCAATAGAGCATCTTTGGGATGTGGTGGAACGGGAGATTCGCATCATGGATGTGCAGCCGACAAATCTGCGGCAACTGTGTGATGCCATCGTGTCAATATGGACCAAAATCTCTGAGGAATGCTTCCAGCACCTTGTTGAATCTATGCCATGAAGATTTGAGGCAGTTCTGAAGGCAAAAGGGGGTTAAACCCGTTACTAGCATGGTGTACCTAATAAAGTGGCCGGTGAGTGTATGTTACCATAGTTCTCCTTCTTTTGTTTTGTCTGAGCCATGTCGGACCATGTTACAAGTATAGGGATTTACCTGGTGATGCCAAATGTACTTAACTGGGAACTGTAGCCACAAAACCCACCAATACACCCGGAACAGTGCCTTACAGGTGACTCTCATTTCGGTGTATTGGTAACAGTGGGGTTCCTCCGCGTTGCGGCTTCAGCACTAAAAAAGTATTTTATTCCCATCAATTTCTTCTGAGATCCAGTCAGGCGGGAGAGCTCCTCAAGGCCGTTGTATAATGGCCGAGGACCCGCTTGGACCCTCTGGCTCCCTAGCAATGGAATAATGGCAAGTATGCCCAACCATTGCTCCTTTCTTTTCCATGGCCTCTCCCACTGAACCATAGAAGTGCATGGACATTGATGTGGGATTAAGAATTCCATGCCACTTATGGGCCCTGGTTCTTTTGATTTGCTGCCTTCCAGCAGCCAGTAGTCTAGTATGGACAGGCAGTGGACTTCTGTCTTCTGAAGAAACACTGAGCTGTCAATCAAAAGATGGAGGCGGGGTTCACTGACAGCCTGGAGAAAGCGTGACTCTCCTCATCAGAATTGACTTTGTCTACTAATTTGCATATCAGAAAAATGTCTTATTATCTAAAGTGCCTCGGGTGTCAGATCATTTTAGGTGATATAGGGAGGACTTATAACCCTTTACCGACAGGTATTACTGATGTGAGGGGTAAACTTCTGGTGACAGATCTTCTTTAAACAAGTTTACCACCTCCCACAAAGTGTTGAATTCTGCTGGCAGCTTGTTGCTGAGAAATTCACTGTAATTTCCAACAAACTTTTATTATTTCCTTCTGTTATACCATTGTCAAGATATCCCCAGTTTTATCTGTATGTTAATGAGGCATTTGGGCACTCCTATTCCTGTACCAACTGCTTCATTAGCATACGGATTAAAGGGGTTGTCAGTGTAAAAATAATATGTAGGACTTTGGCTGGGAAGGGCTGGTTAAAAAAAAAAGCTTCTGTCTGTATGCTTCCAGGGGCACGCCTGTAAACATCTGTGCCGCTGGGCATACCTGCCTGTCCCCGGTATAAGGCGCTGGGATATGGTGATGGGTAGGTGTGCCTGGCCTCCTGGAAGTAGTCGGAGCAGATCTTCCGTGCCCCTCTAAACATACAGGGGCACAGCTCGGACGCGGGACACCAGGAGCGTTGGACGAGGTGAGTACATGGTTTTTGTTTTTTTTTTCCCTACATTTATTTAATACTCGACAACCCCTTTAAAATAGTAATTTCTCAAAAAGTGCCATGTGGACAGAAATAGTGAAGGTAAGTGTATTGTTAAATAACGAAACTAGTGTATGGGCAGTCCCCGGGTTATGTACAAAATAGGTTCTGTAGGTTTGTTCTTAAGTTGAATTTGTATGTAAGTTGGAACTGTATGTTTTATCATTGTAACCCCAGACAGAATTTTTTTTGGTCTCTGTGACAATTGGATTTTAAAAATGTTGGATTGTCATAAGAACCAGGATAAACAATAAAACTATTATATCTGTTTATTGTAGCCTAAGGATAAAGTACAGTAATTTAACAATATCCAGAGGTCCCTTTGTAACTAGGGGTCGTCTGTAAGTCGGGTGTTCTTAAGTAGGGGACCGCCTGTATGTGAGTTCTGAGATGTTAGGGGAACAAACCTTTAAGGGGAGAGAAGTATAGGAGATCATATGGAGTTAATACAGAGCTGAGAAACTGCAAGACTCCGCCAATACCAGAACTTTATAACATGAATACATTGCTAAATGTGAGTAGGGATTTTTTTTTTTTTTTATAGGTCCCCAATTGACCCCTATTTCTGAGTGACATTATTCTGAAATATTTTGTAGCCTCTGTATTTATAGCTGGCCATACATTGTAAAATGACATTTTTTTTTTAGGCAGAGTGACAGTAATGTCCATTGCTCTTAAGAGTTTGCCTTTACTAGTAAAAGATTATAATGGTTTGCTGCTTTAAAGTGCCCCAATACATATATTTAACTTCAGACCTATTATCCCAGAATTTCTGTCATTTTTTTCCCCATTTTCTAAGACGGGAATGCAAGAAACTGTGGTATTTATAAGGTCTGTGTATGGAGATATCTGACCACCCCTTCCCTCCAGTACTTTACTTGTTACCTACGTAGACAAGCGGAGAACTATTATCATTACCCTTTTCCATAATTTTAGGAGCTGCATCATTTTAGTTGTCTTGAATTTCTCCCAGTTGTCCAGAGCAATCACTGTTCTTTATTCTTAATGTCCTTTTCTGCACTACCTAGTAATTTTGCTGTTCATCTCTAACAACTGTATTTTATCACAGCATTGAACTAATTTTAATGTGACGGTGTACATCTTTTTATCCGTTACATCAACATTCTCTGGCTTGGAAAATACACCTTAAAGGTATATTCTTAAGCATTTATAGCAGATTCATAGGATATGTTATTAACATACCACTTCTGACAGTATCTTGAAAGTATAGATATAGCTCCCACAGAAGGGAAAGCCAGTTACCGGAGGGTCAGAGGACATCCTTCATTGCCTCTTGTTGGAGGCTACTTTGTAAATTTGCATCTGCAAATGCAAGTGCCTTCACCACATCCTCGCCAAACTCAACTTACTGATAAATTGGGTTGTCCCTTAGGTACAGAAACTGCTTTAGGCCTGCTGCACACTAACTGATTCGGCCCGTGGAAACGCACCCTTGTGCTGAAAGCAATCCCATGTGTTGTAGATGGGAGTCCTTGCATCATACAGAAATCAGAAATGTGGTGCTAGGACTCCGTCTGCTGGAAAAATAGTAACAGCAGCGCTGTTCGGGACTCCCTTCCACTGCTCTGTGGGTGGTGGGATTGGTCAGACCACAGGTCCATTTCCATGGGCTGAACATGACCGCCTTAGGCTCAGATCACATCTCTGCTCAGTTATTTCTTTCAGTTAACAAGTGCAAGTATTTTAATAATAAATCTTGTCGCTGGAAAGATTTGCACCTGTTCTGTGTTTTCGACCACTTCTTGTTTTGGTTTTGCTATAACTGAAGGGATTAAGGGAGATGTGGTCTGGTCCTTATTGTAAGAAATGTTGAGGCCGTATGTATTGGTAGGTCTATGTTGGTTGAGAGGAAGCTGGGAATAGGGTTTATATGTAGATTCCTCATGGTGAGCTTAACAGGGAATCCAATTCATCCTGCCTCAGCCCCCGGGTCCGGCGTGTGCCCCGAGGCAGACAAGTCCTCTGTTCGCCGGCTGCTGCCTCCTGGTCGGGCCTGGCTATAACTAACTGAGCATGTTAAAGCATGTGAAAATGTGGAAAGTCAGACAGAAAACTGGCGCATTGGCTTTAATAAATCTGGGCCCCAGTTTGGGGAGGGCACCGTTTGTCTTGGCTGTCTAGGGCATTAAAATATCTTGTCCTGGCCCTGCCACCACATGTGAAATATTGGCACATCATACCACAAGTGAAAAAATTGGGTATCAAGCAATTTGATTGTGAATGTGTAATTTTTGGCCTAAAAAAAAATACTCCCCCCCCCCCCCCCCAAAAAAAAAATTCTAAAGTTTCTAAATCATACTTCCATATTGTTCTAACCCCCGTAAAACACTTAAAGGGTTAACTGACTTTGTAAAAGTTGTTTTACATAAGTTGAGGAGTGTAGTTTCTATAGTGGGGTAATTTATAGGGTTTTTTTTATTATTTAAGTCTCTCATATTCACTTGAAAGTTGATTTTTTTTTTCCCCTCAAAACATGAGTCTTGGTCGATTTTCCTGAAAATGCAAACATGAAATTTTTCTAAATTTTTCTAAATTTTTTTTCAGAACTAAATGCAAAACTTATCACTTAAAGTACAATGTGTCACGAGAATGTTCTAAAGAGTTCAAAAGTCATAACCAATTATTTGGACACATGTCAGATTCTAAAAATCGATCCTGGTCATTAAGCTGAAAACGAGTGTCGGTGATAAGGGGTTAAACGATAACGGATTTGTTAAAATGTCTTGAATTCAATGGACTTTTAATGGTTCCTGCCGGTGTCTTTTTACACGGCTACTGCTTCCAGAGCAGAAAATATGAGGGAGGCTGCAGCGCTATTTTTCTGTCTAAAGTAACAGAAGTGGCGCAAATAGACACTAAGAGATGGAAATCAATGGACAATTGTCTGGATCATTTAGATTTTCATTGTTTCATAGTTTGAGGGAGGGAAGAGAATAACTGAGGTCCAAACACAGATGTAATGTAACAATGCCTTGTAATGCAGATGGACCACATTTTCTTTCTTTCTCTGCTGCTGATTGTTTGATCATTGGATGAAAATAACTAAATGATAGTAAATTTAACTATACACTTTTTAGTCATTCTAATTCTTAAATTGCTGAATTGCATCCAGAGAGGAAACCTTCCTATGACTTAATATTGATTTTTGCTTCTTTGTTTTAGATTCTATGCAAGAGATTCCGGACTCTTAAAGTTTAAGATCCAGGCTGGTCTTCTTGGGCGACCTATCAACCACACCGTGCGTAGGCTTGTAGCTTTCACATTTCATCCATTCGAACCATTTGCGATTTCTGTGCAGAGGACTAATGCAGAATATGTGGTGAACTTTCACATGAGACACATCTGCACGTAGAAGGAAATCGGAGAAGTGATCTGCTGCCTTAATGCAATCCGTTTTTTTTAATCCCAAAATCTACATCGGAGTGTTCACCTCAGAAGCTCACATTACAAAGAGTGAATGAAATTCAGGATGTCAAATCTTGCTCAAAAATGTTGTAATGTTGGAGCAGACTGGTGCAGGAGACAAAATGCCTCTCCCATTATGGCGTTTCCCCCCCCCCCCCCCCCATGTTTCCAACATAATCTGTCTGTGTTCAATTGTATTGAAATAACATGATGCCAGGTTCACACGCAAATGCTGTGAAGGAGGGGCTAGCCTGATCGCATATGCGTTTCTATTGAAATGTTTGCCAACAGGGAACAAGCTCCACGTGTTTTGCTTATTAGCAATGCAAACACGTGGTGCTTGTTACCAATTACAAGTGCGTTACATTTCAAAACACAACAAAAACGCTGCAAAAATCGGTCGTGAAAAACAGACGTTAACATCGGCTTTTTTTCACTGCTGGTTTGCATCACTCTGTCCCCAGTTTTCATCAATTCTCATGAACTATAGTGATGTGTGAAAAATGGCTCTGACTAGGACATGTTCTACTTCTAAACAGATTGTTTCACGGTCCGTTAAAGTAGCTGCCGTTTAGCCTCATGCTGTAGGCTCTAAAAAGGTGTGCCGTGTACATGCGCCCCATGAAAGCTATCTACCTCCACGAGAACTCATCCTCTTACAGCAACACAACTGGGAATAGATGATCTAATGTTATATATTCTACTTATAGGTTCTGGTTATACACATTGATGGCCAACACCATTGTCGCTGCAGTTATTACACCAGTGTCTGAAGTGGCTATAAAGGAGACGTTTCAATTTTTCCTCATCCTTTACCGTCTTGTTAGATCCACTCCTGCCTTTATTACAAACACTGCCACATAAGGGGAGATTTATCTTCAAGTTTCTGAGGTAAAACTGTCCTAGTTGCCCATGGAAATCAATCAGAGCTCAGCTTTAATTTTATAAACAGCTGTGGGAAAATGAAAGCTGAGCTCTGATTGGTTGCCATGGGCAATTACAGCAGTTTTGCTCTGAGACTTATGATAAATCTCAATTTGTGAGGGAGATTTACCAGAAGTGTCCGAGAGCAGAACTATTCTAGTTGCCCATAGCAATCAATCACAGCTCAGCTTTCATTTTCCCACAGTTTATTTATAAAATTAAAGCTAAGCTCTGATTGGTTACCATGGGCATCTAGAACATTTTTACCTCAGACACAACTGATAAATCTCCCTGTGTGTGATGTTAGCCTAATGTATTCTACGTACAGTAAATGTGATAAGCCAGTATCCGATTAACAATCAATCCTTAACATTATTACTAAAAAATGTGTTTTCATTGTAAAATGATACAGATGATTCTTTCAGTTTATACGTAGCACTGTGTACACCTGTCACTAGAGAAATACACTGTTTATATACATGAGGAAGGTGGCAGACCCATGCTGCCGTAACGCGGGTTTAGTCCATGGCTGGAGGGAGGAGGGATGAACACTCCTCGCCCCTCCCCTCTCCATAGACAGCCAACCTCTATAAGGGCCGTGATCTTGCCACAGATTGGGCGGCCAAACCATGGCTCTCATTATGGTCCTGTGCATGAGGCCTAAGTCTGTTAAGTTGGAGTCAAGTGGGTGTCCCTACTCAGTGATTAATAGCTGTTTCTGTGTGTATACTTTTAGTCAATAATAAGAACAGCCCTTAAAGGGGTTGTATGGCCGTGCACATTGTCCTCCACATTGTACAAAAAAGATGGTCCAATCATTAAGTCAATTAATGTTAGTAACAATTCCTGCTTTTTAGTTACAGGAATTAGTAGTTTGTAGGCACTAGTTACTGATCTTCCTGGTAACAATAAGGACACCTACTTCTGCTTCAGTCGCGCATGCGTGGACAGATCTGTCTCTGCTGCGCGGCCGCTCATAATCTCCTGCAGTACACGTTCTGGTTGCCTGGAATGCAGCCAATCGTGTGCACACACTGCTCTTTGGGAATTCCATAGTGCGGGAATTAAAGTTTTTCTGCGGAGCGTGGCGGTCATCTTTGCATCATGCCACATGGAATAAAAAGGTTAGATGCCTTTTAAAAAACGATTTTTAGAACCAAAAAAGCAGGACGACCACGGTAAATGAAAGAAGGAACATCTAATAGAGATGCTGGGATTTAAAATGTTAACCTAGAACGGCCGTACAACCCTTTTAACTCCTGAATCCAAAGTGATGCTGGAACTTTTCCATCCTGATGATTTTCAGCAGGACAAATTCCCACTGTTATGGATGACTTGTCAAGCTGTTTTCTGACTCCATAAGGTTCACATGCATGTAATGGGTTTTTGTTGAGTTTCCCCAATATATTTCATGCAGCAGAAATAGTGCCCCCCTTAATGCTACACTTGCTGGAAGAAAATGAATACAAGAACATGGACTCCACCAACACTAAAGTCAATAGCCTTTGGTCAGTATCTATTCGAAGACTTTGATGGAAAAATCAGTAATAAAAAGTAAGGCAGAATGTTACGGTGACCATAGCCTATAATGTTTTCCTACGGTCCTGTTACTGTAACTATACTATGTACTCCATCTTTACACCTCATCTCTGTGGATTCGGAGTATTGTACTCTCATCTACAAAATTGGTAACACAAAGTTCAGTTCACACCTGCTTTCGGAAGGGTTAGCTTCTCCTTACGGAAAAAAAAATAGCACGACAGTCGCATCTTTTTTTGCTGCTATTATAACTGAAGTGTTACGAAAGGCAACCTCCCATACATTGAGTACGGAAGGTAAACGGAAGATCTTCCATTCACTTTCCATGCTTAGTTTCCGTTACACTTTAAAACAGAAAGTGGAACTGAAACCACCTTATGCAGTTGTGAACTGAGCCTTAAATTGTGCTTTGGTATTGAAACATTCGATAAGGTCCATAAAGCGTCATGAATTTTAAGGTTTATGGTAATGGATTATTTCTATCTTGACAATTTAGGGAATATGACACTGGATGTCCAAAGCATCAGGCCAAGAGTTATGCAAACTACCATGTTTTTATCACATGTATAAAAGTTATTTAAAAAAAAAAAACAACAAATAACCACTGTAATTCCATAACTCTGGAGCTCTGGAAAAAGAATTGTGTTTATGGGAGTGTGTGTATTTTTTTTTTTTTTATTGAGAGTTGGGGTCACAGAGGCGTAACCTACATAAATGGAGAATCCATAAAAGACTGCAATGAGAATTGCCTATAAATTTGTTTCAGTATTCACATTTTGTGTACATAAACCTACACTGCTCACATTCTAAAGGGAACCTGCCAGCAGAGGGCTGTTTTTAGTAGTGCCCAGGTTCCCACAGACACCGTAAAGCATAATGTAAAACTATTTTAACAAAATCTCTAACTTTTATGGTTAATGAAATAAATTAGATTAAATTTAATCTGGTTCCCTGCCAGCTTTTAGCTTCAAGTCCCAGGGGATGTGAAGGGGTGTGGTCCATGCAGCCAAGCCCCCACCCCTTCACTCAAGATAACCACTCGTCATCCACCACATGCAAATTCAAAGACGGCAAGCAGTCAGCAGCTAGTACATGCCATGTGCAGAGAGCTGTGAAAAGGCGCAGGAGGGACGCTTGAATTGAATTCACATGTGAAGGGTGATTACCATGAGTGGAGGGGACTCGGCTGCATGAAAGCTGGCAGGGAACCACGTAAAGTTTAATCCAATTTATTTAATTAACCATAAAAGTTAGAGATTTTGTTTAAAAAAACTGTTTTACATAATTCTTTATTGTGTCTGTGGGAACCTGGGCACTAATAAAAATACCCCTCTGGTGACAAATTCCCTTTAAGATACTTTAGAAAGGTGCTTTTTTAATATTGTGTTAATGCTAATATAAAGACAATGGTTAAAGTACATTTTATAACATATACATTTATTTTATTGCATATGAATTGTCTTCCTACAAACTTCTGTCTATGTATATTCTGCTTTAAAGGGAACCTACCACCACGAATCTACCTATAAAGGTAGATCGGGTGGTAGGTGGATGTAAGGGACGTGAGGATAGCTCTTTTAGAGTAATCCTCACGTCCCCCTAACTTTTGGAAACTTTATAACCTAATATGTAAATTGTTATGCGGCTACGGGGCGTGGAGTAGCCGGCACGAGGCTACACAGCGCAGCTACTCCACGCCCCAGTACCACATTACTCCTCTACCTGTTGGTGCGGCGCGCAGCTCCTCGTAGCTGCGCGCCCTCGTCTGACAACGGCCTACTGCGCCATGCGGCATAGTAGGCCAGGAGAGCTGGGACTGTAGCCGGCTTCTGCGAACGCCGCGAAGACCATATACGTGACGAGGCGAGCGACGAAGAGGAGTGGCGACGGACACAACAGGGTAGGAGGAGTAATGTGGTTACTGGGGCGTGGAGTAGCCGCGCTGTGTAGCCTCGTGCCGGCTACTCCACGCCCCAGTAGCCGCATAACGAAATTTACATATTAGGTTAATAAAGTTTCCCAAAAGTTAGCGGGGACGTGAGGATTAGCTCTAAAAAGAGCTCTCCTCACGTCCCTTACATCCACCTACCACCCGATCTACCTTTATAGGTAGATTTGTGGTGGTAGGTTCTCTTTAAGTTTGATAGACAGAACCATAAGTGAAATCCTAAGATTGAGTCATGGACCAGATTGACAGTGATGACCAAAAACTTTCTTATGTAACTTACAGAATGTATATTTATTGTTTAATACCTAGGTCTAGTTTATGACTGCTTTTTTTAGTTCTATAATAACCTATAAGCTAAGGAGCACCTAAGTTCCAAAAATAACTCAATCTTTCCAGCTATGAAGTGATCTGAATGCACATTTGGCCTACCTGCATATGAACTTTGTGTTGGACCGTGTGGTATAAGTTGTTTCAGTGACTAAAACATGGGATGACACACGGTGTGGTTTCCACGGCCTTGTGTATGAGCCGATGGGTTTGGCAGGTCCTATTCCTGGTAGTCCTTTCTAGTTATTAATGTGTGAGCAGACCTTACCGGCCAGTGACACAACAGACCATGGCCCGAGATGGCACACTAAGATAACACTGGCTGCTTATATTTTACTCCAATGAAATTTTGCTGGACATGTTCCAGTAACGTGTCACCCTGTTAGGTCCCACACTACACTGTCCGAAATACCAGGTATCTATACTTTTATACTTATACTTTTATAAATTCAACTAAATGTGTCCTCCGTTTTCCCCAGCCAACGACCCCACTGATCTGAGCCTGATTGATATCTTTTATGTATCTTGTATTAGTCAAGCTTAGGTGGTAAAGGTTTTTGCTAAGCTCAGGGGACACTTACCTACAGAAGCAAAGCCTAGACTGGACTCAAAAATATTCTGTGTTACTGACGAATGGGTTTTGAGATGTCTTTCTAGAAGGAAGGAGGCCATGGCTAACAAATGTAAGATTATCACAGCCACAGTGCCTGGATCTATGGGTAAGTGCCCCTGGTTTATCATTCTTCATCAGATGATCACTATAATAACAATAAAAAAAAACTATAGAGTAACTGTCTTGTAAGGAAAGACTCTTTGTATTCTCACTCCTGTGAATTGGAACAATTTACCCCTCATTCTGGATGTACAGGTCTGAGATTTTCCAGCCATACCTAGAATTACCCTATGACCAGCTTTAGTGTTGTACAGGCTGATGTAATAGGCTGCCGTGCTATTCTGCTTTATATTACATTTGGAAGACACTGTGTTGAATGTTCCGGACTCTATAATCTCTGCCGATTCCAAGGACCTTTCCAAAGATGGCAGAACACAATAGTAAATCAATTATGATCCCTCTATCGCGCTTTTGTGTTTTCCCGTCCTCACTGTGCTGTTGAAGGCCTTAAAATGAAGTAAAACTCTAATAGATAAAACGCGTACAGCAGAATGTGGGAAAACCTTGTAACCTTTTGTGTTGGAGAGTGCTGTAAAACTAAACGCAAAAGTCTCTTTAAAAGACAAATATATTTAAGACTAAGGAGAAATCCATTTTCTGTAAAGCATCTCCTATAAAGATCCTCACTTCATGTCAAACCTTTTCAACCTCGAGGTTTAACGGGAGCTCTGTGTCTATTCAGCAAGTCTTTGTCTTCTGAAGGTGAAATCTCTCTGTGTGGGCGTGATAAAGCTAAACACATATTTTATTTTTCATGTAAGCCTTTAAAGATGATATTTTCTAGCCGGTTCATTTTGTGTCTATGCATTTTATGCTTTTATTTTTTTAAGACTGCATTTTCTAGGGAGGAAGCTCAATGTTTATGATGGTAGGATTTCAGGTGCCAAAGGTTGGCGCTTTTTCGTGTATTATGTCAGATGACCATATTTTTCCAGGTATTGATGGGTTATAGCCATGGATACACCTCTTGTGTTTTGCATATATAATACTGTACATTTTGTAAACGGTTGTATAGATGGCAAAATATTTAAGTTTTTATTTAATAAAGTTTTTTTTTTGTTTTTACATATCCAAGGCTGACTTAATGATTCTATTCTTCTGCTAAACACTCGCTATAATGATGTCCTTGAATGGATTGCAGGTGATTTCATAGATCGAGCAAGACTGGTGCGAAAGAAAAGGGGAATTTCCTATAGTAGTCAATTACATTATAAAATTTGTAAATGAACCCTTTATTGGTAGATATGTGGAACAGCTAAACTGCAACTTTTGCGTTGTCCCAGTTTTGGGATTTATAAAAATGTGCCGAAATTTACCTGAATTGCTCCTATCCAATAGCTGCTCACAATCAAACCTTAACGCCAGGAACTTGCGTCATTTCCCCCTTTATGCTACCGACGGCCAGAGGGGCACAGAGTTGAGCATGCTATAGCAGGGCCTGCCATAGAAATGATCCATTCAAATATACTAAGGGACCAGAGCCAGAATGTGTGGTCTCTAGGTAAATTCCCCCATTATATTTAAAGCGCCATCCAACATGTCTACAAGTCAAAGATTTTCTTTCCTCTTTCCTTGAGAAAATTATGTTTTTATTTTCATGCAAATGGGCTTTGGTTCACCAGGTAGCCCAGTCTGCTGGTGCACCGCTTTTCTTCTTCCTACACTATCTTTCTGCAAAATATGTTTGCCCTTGTTTAACTGAGCTTAGAAAGAAGAAAACAGGTGCACCAACAGGGACATTTCTGTCCCTGGTCCACCAAGAAGCTAATTTCCAGAGATAAAATCTGTATTGTCTCTGAAAGGTTGACTTAGCAGGCTGTAAAATTCACTGTCAAGTAAATGAGAGGGGCCAAATGCCCGATACACCACAGATGGATCTATTCACTTCTGGCTCCGACCATAGTCTTTACCAGCTGACCAGAGGGGGATGTTGCATTCCCAACAATAAACTATTATTAAATGATTCTATGGGTACATCCCTAATCATTTTGGAACCAGAAAACCCCTCTGCTTTCGGTAGGTCTTCCACGAGAATAGACTTTCTAATTTCTGGGATCTGAACCTATACAAGTGTTAGAACTGGAAGCATAATGGTGCCAGAATACTGCAGCTTTACCCTTGTACTTCTAGGGCTAAACCGAACCCCACCTGAGGGAAGATCCTCACCATTAAAAACAACCATGTTCTGTAGAAGGTTGTAAGAGAACCTGTCACCATATTTTTCAAGTATAGCTAGTGATATGTACCTATAGAGCACTATTATTTTAGCTAAAAATTCTTTCCCTCACATCCCCATAAAATCAACTTTGTTCACTTACCTGGCATACAGCTGTGAGTCAGCCCAGGCCTTATGCCTCTTCTGACCATTAAGCACTTCAAGTCATGTGACCAGGGTGATCCCATGAAATCACACGAGCCTCCATGGACTTCTACTCCTCCCCATGTCTCCATGGAGGCGTGCTGTGATTTCATGTGATCAGATACTTGCAAGCGATAGATTTTGAACATGTTTAGTCACATGACATGAAGTGCTGAATGATGTAACAGAACTCTCTCAAGGTTCCAGCAAGGCACTGTGTAAAACATTTGTCACAGTATTTACTACAGAACTCTATATGTCTGTAGTTGATTATTGGCAGAAGGTCCCTAAGTACTGGTATCAGATAGAGTAGGGAGGAAGGGCAGGTCAGTAAAGACTGCATATGCATATGTCCATTCAGAGTTGGCTCCAGGTTTTAGTAGGCCCCTGGGCGACTGGGCGGATTCATACCCTATGGATTCATTAGATACAGCCCCCTCACTCCCATGGATTCCTTATGTGCGTCCCTTCTTACAGCTCTGGGCCCCTTAACCTACCAGCCAAGCCCAGTGCTGACAAAGGCCCTGACTCCATTAATATAATTGGACATCAGGTGAGTTGCATATAAATTTGGAACTCATTTTTTTTTAATGATTTCAGCTATGGAAAGGAACCATTTAGGCATAAGGAAATGCTTTTTTAAGTATTTATTTTGGGTGGGTTTATTTGAATAGCAGGTTCTATTTTTATAGCATTTCGGTCACAAGACAAGCGTCTGGTAGTTCCTTTAGTCCAAATGCACAATATATAACAGTTTATCTCAGCTACACAAAGCATTGCAAGGATCTCAGGAGACAATTACAGATCATGTTGTAGCCCCTTGAAGAAAACTGGAACAACGGGTGGAATTTATCAACACATTTTACCCCAAATGAGGAGCAGTAGCATACAGAGTCTTATTTCTCTAAAAAACTAATAAAAACTTGTATTCGCCTTTCCCATACACTGTATTTCCAGTTTTCAGCAACTAGTTGCAAACTAAAGCAGATTTTGTGGTTCCAATAACCACCTAAACAATAAATATATATCAGCAGGATGATGATTTTGTGCATTTGGAAAGCAGATGGTTCCTTTTTTTTAATATGGGTAAAAAGTGTAGTTGTTTATCACTGTGAGCCTAAGGGAAAGCATCTTGAGGCTGGTGCACGGTTTATTTGGCAGCCAGCTGGCAGATTCTCTGCTTCCTTGTAGCTTCCAATAATCAAGGACGGGGTTGGAAGGATTATATGTACCTGCTGACCTTGGTTACTGTATGTTGAGGTACAGAATGTCTCTCCTCCCTCTAGACTGACTTGATATTTTAGCCTTTGCTAATCACTGTAACTATGACGACCAGATTGGCTGCAACACTAAGAATAGCTATTAATAAGGAAATAAATTAGTTTGGTCTGTCCTTCACTAGGGGATGGATTTTCAGACAAAAATATTTTGTACAAACAAACAAAAAAAAAAAAAATTTCAAAGACAGATGACATTTTTTTTTCATTATTATTACAGATCATTGTTTTATTGCATCTAGAAAAACTTTGAATGTACACAGTGTACAAGGTTTTCTTTTGTTTCATACATAAGTAACAAAAAATAAAGTCAGAGGAAAATCGATAAGCAAAATCGACAAAGAGAAGAAAGATGAGGACTGTAGCTAAGGAACTATATATTTTCTAGGGGCTGCAGTACCCAGCATTGACCACTACACTGACTATGGAGCTTATTCGTTGGGGGAGTGTCTGATGCCCACTATTCCGATATTGATGATCTTTCTATAGTTTAAGGCACATCCACATGTATTTTCCAGATACCGCAGTTTTTGGAAAAAGTTTTCATTTAAATTTTTGCCACATAAAACCAACAAATACAGACCGTATAGCAAAGCAAAGATTAAGAAATGAATCAGCCAGAAACAAATTCACCATACAGCAGACATCTATAAGGAAACCACATGAGAGGAAAAGTGTCCACTAATCTTGCATATTTTATGTACCTCCCAGACCCTTGGGGAAGTTTTACGTTGCGTTGCATCACCAGATCGCCTCTGCGTTTTCATACGATCG
This sequence comes from Engystomops pustulosus, assembly GCA_019512145.1. Classification (NCBI taxonomy): domain Eukaryota; kingdom Metazoa; phylum Chordata; class Amphibia; order Anura; family Leptodactylidae; genus Engystomops; species Engystomops pustulosus. Next base: position 43,866,717 of record CM033644.1, on the reverse strand, counting down.
TTAAGCAGCACCCGGTGTCAATTACTTTTCCCATGGGGCCACATGAGAAATTGGAATGGTTTTACCCCACTTAGTTCTACCCAACTCAGATCTTACACACAGCCTACAGCTCCCATGATGTTAACGTGTGACCACACCATAAGTATTACACTCCATACAGAGCTGTTCTTCACGTTACAGAACCTTAGAAACCACATTATAAGATAAGGAAGTTAATTGTGCACCATCAGTATTTGTTGAGGACTGATCCAGCAGATTGCTGTGGCTTCCAGGATATCACAGGCCACAGAAAGTGGATCTGTGGTCTGTTATTTGCAGTCATTTACGTGAGAGGGTCATTCACTTGGGGATGGCGGCAAAAAAGACTGCCCAAGCCCCAAACACGGGCAGGAATAGAACCAGCTCACATACGGTTATGAAAACCACAGCCGTGTGTATGAGCCTGTAGAAATTAATCTGTCCTTGTGCGATCCCCTGAATAGCGAATGCACAGAAATATGTTGGTGTGCATGAGTCTGTGCAGTAGACTTATACATGGGAACTAGAAGAGAGGAGCGAAGAACATAAAGAGGAAATGTATAAACCCTAAAACAAACCAGAAGGGAGGGAGAGAAGGGGTAGGGTCCAGGCACATAAAGTATATAGGAAGCACAGGAACACCTTCTGCACCGATGACTCAAAAATCGACTTCCCTTTTCAGGTACTCGCCTTTAAGCATATACCTGTCCACATGCCAACGGACTCCAGTGTGAGCACTCCCTTGTCGTTTTCCCTATGATCTCCTGACTAATGAGCTGATTACCTGAGCACCTATTAACGAGCCAATTATTCTTCAAGGGTTTTTCTGGGTTAAAAATAATGATGCCCTTTCCTTTAAGGTAGGTAATTAATATTAAACTAGGTGACATTAGATTAATTGCCCTCCATTGTAAGGATACATTTGGAGGTTTCACAACACATCCTTAGAACAGAGGGCATCAGTGTATTCCAGCAGTGTGAGCGGGATATGTCGTCCAATTTGGCTTCCAGGCGGGAGTGGGCGTGAACATCGGCAGTGACCAGTGATTGGCTGCTGCCAATGTTCAGGGTATCTCCCGAGTGACATAGCTGTCTGTATATCAACAGTTACATCCAGAGCGTATACTGTGTGGAGGCCAGGGATTTATGGCCCTGCTGATCATAAAACTGCACTGTCAGCAGGAATGAAATGCCTAGCCTGCTGTGTTTTTCATCCATTGTTTCTTGCTGGATGCAATGTATACTGTGCAGTCAGAGGAAAAAGGCTTGCATCTGTCAGCCAGTATTAGGCCACATTCACAAGGCCGTGTTCTCGCCTAGACTGGATCCCGGGTGCGGTGGCCAGGTGGATGAGGGAGTGAGATTTCCCGTCTCCTCACCCCTCCTCTCTCCATTGAAAGCCAAGTGGCTGCAAATCGGGCAAAATATAGCACATGTCCTATAACTTAAGGTGAAGCCGCCTGACTCCATCACCGCAACCAGGTGCCATAAATTTATATTGTAGTCATAATCTGGTCCCACAAATTGTGGTCACTTTTACGGCCATGTGAATGGGGCCTTAGTCTAGAGACACTTACACTCACCGGCCACTTTATTAGGTACACCTGTCCAACTGCTCGTTAACACTTAATTTCTAATCAGCCAATCACATGGCGGCAACTCAGTGCATTTAGGCATGTAGACATGGTCAAGACAGTCTCCTGCAGTTCAAACCGAGCATCAGTATGGGGAAGAAAGGTGATTTCAGTGCCTTTGAACGTTGCATGGTTGTTGGTGCCAGAAGGGCTGGTCTGAGTATTTCAGAAACTGCTGATCTACTGGGATTTTCATGCACAACCATCTCTAGGGTTTACAGAGAATGGTCCGAAAAAGAAAAAACATCCAGTGAGCGGCAGTTCTGTGGGCGGAAATGTCTTGTTGATGTCAGAGGAGAATGGGCAGACTGGTTTGAGCTTATAGAGAGGCAACAGTGACTCAAATTGCCACCCGTTACAACCAAGGTAGGCAGAAGAGCATCTTTAAACGCACAGTACGTCAAACTTTGAGGCAGATGGGCTACAGCAGCAGAAGACCACACCGGGTGCCACTCCTTTCAGCTAAGAACAGGAAACTGAGGCTACAATTTGCACAAGCTCATCAAAATTGGACAGTAGAAGATTGGAAAAACGTTGCCTGGTCTGGCCTCTTGGTACCAATTGAGCATCGTTGCAACGCCACAGCCTACCTGAGTATTGTTGCTGACCATGTCCATCCCTTTATGACCACAATGTACCCAACATCTGATGGCTACTTTCATCAGGATAATACACCATGTCATAAAGCTGGAATCATCTCAGACTGGTTTCTTGAACGTGACAATGAGTTCACTGTACTCAAATGGCCTCCACAGTCACCAGATCTCAATCCAATAGAGCATCTTTGGGATGTGGTGGAACGGGAGATTCGCATCATGGATGTGCAGCCGACAAATCTGCGGCAACTGTGTGATGCCATCATGTCAATATGGACCAAAATCTCTGAGGAATGTTTCCAGCACCTTGTTGAATCTATGCCACGAAGAATTGAGGCAGTTCTGAAGGCAAAAGGGGGTCCAACCCGTTACTAGCATGGTGTACCTAATAAAGTGGCCGGTGAGTGTATATTGTGTACACGTCCAACACTTGGTGCTCCTCTAGCCCCGGTTAGCAATTTCATATCAATCAGTCACATGGCCTGGTTGCAAATCAGTCCTATTAAAGTGAATGAGGCTTCTATAAATGTGGCTGTGCAGTGCTTGGTTAGCAGCAAAAAGAGAACAGCAGGTATTTGAACGCTGTAGTTGCCTCAGGGTGGATTCCCACATGGCGTTTTTGACATGTTTTTAAATGCGTCCAAAACGCAAGTTAGAGGGGGTTTGGCCAAAACTCGTATGGGTTCCTATGAAACACATGGGTTTTAATGGGAAACGCATATGCATTTTGGACAAACCCCCTCCCACTTGTGTTTTGCATCTGAATCCGCCCTCAAACAGCTGATCAGTGGAGGCATTATTCTTCCATTGAGATGCTATGAATGACCTTACTGAAAGACAGTAGTTATCAGTAGTTTAAGCTTGGAGAATCCCCTTAAGCAATGCGCCCTTAAAAACAAATGGTGTGTAAAGATGGTGCACGTATATACTAAACAATTCTATAGAAGGAATATTAGAGCAAATTCTGGCCTCTTAAATCCTGTTATCATAAGGACTGTAAGGAAACAAACTGGTTAAAATCAGCTCCATACTGCTCTGTATTTACAGGTGCCAAAAAATAAAAAAAAACATTGCGGCTACCTGGTGAAGCAAGAAGCTCTCTCTGATTTCAATTCAGGTCACTTACTTTTAATACACCCTACAATCGTTTTGTCTTTCCTGCTCCACTGACTTATCCTCTTTCGCAGTTAGAGTAAATCAGGAGGTGATAAGAGAGGCGCACGTCTACTGGAGACGGCCTTTTGGACACCAGTTGCTTGGTTCTTTGAAATTAATGGATTGATTTGTCAGTGGTGACCCAGTTAAGCTCTTAATAGCACCTTCACCACTGATTACAGGGAAGGTGAGATTGGCCTAAATTGCACTGAATGCTCCTTTTGCCAGCCATGAAATAGGGCACTGAATGCTTTGCTTTGATGCTGTTAGCTTAAAATGAGAGAGAGAGATCCGTGTTTTGGAAAGTTACCAGGCACGGCCACAAGAGTCGTTCTACTAATTTCACAAAATGCGTAGAAAGGATCCTGACATAAAAACACCACTTACATAAACTCAATTACTGACAGAGTTTCTTAACCCCCACATGACCAGACACAAATGATGGAGAAAATGAACAAGTTTTTATGTTTTTAAACTTAACTAAACTTTTGATGACAATTTTTATTTCATAAATCAGTAGTGCAGATGATAATAGTTAATTTTATGATCCTTTTATTGGTTGAAGAAAAAATATTTCTGTGTCCTATTTTTCCATCCCATCTTCCTGGTAGCGAGCATTGTATCTGAAGGTCTCTTGACAGCAGATAGAAAGAAGAGAAAGCTATATTTTAACTCCTTGCAGACTCCTACAGATTCTGTAGGCCCATCAACTGATTTCCCTAAGGGTTTTTTCACATTGGCGTTGGTGATAAGCTTCCGTTGCGTTTTGACTCTGTCTTGGTTCAGTTTTTTTCTTCCGTTTTGTCTCCGTGTCCGTAAAAAAACAGAAGTTTTAACATTGCTTTGAAAACATCACTCCTGGTTTTTCACCATCATGGGTAAAGAAAAAAAAAAATAGGTTCATCAGTTTTTTTGTGGCCACATAGACTTCTATTGCCTTCCGTGATCGGCATCTGTGAAAAAATTGGACATGTTTCATAATTTTTTTTTCCATGGTCAATGGATCAGTGCAGGAGCGTAACTAGGAGAGGCAGGGCCCCATAGCAGACTTCTGAATGGGGGCCCCCTTCATGCTTAAAAATATATATATTACATATATACACACACACATTTATATACCTATATACACAAACGTTCAATTGTTCACTCATATACACATACGCACACACTTAGAACATACACACACATACAGTGCAATATGCAGGCGTATTGTAAAGATAAAAATGGAAAGAAAAAAGAGACAAGCGTAAAAGAAGTATAGTAGTTTTTAAAAATAGATTGGGCGCTCACCTTTTTATGGTTGTGTTAAGTCACAACCCTACTAAGCGCATGTTTGTTATTGGACACTGTGGTGGTCTCTTCTACTGGTGCAGCCTCGTGGGGTCCCGGTCTGGTATGGCACAAGTCTTGCAAAGTAGCTGGCAATGGCTTTTTAGGGTAATAAACCCTATAAAAAATACTTTAGACCTCCTTCTCGAAGGTGAAAGGATTTTTATAAAAAAATGAAATATATCTAGATAAAAAACAAGGGAAATTTTTAACAATAATATGGAATTTCTACCTTTAATGAAAGATAAAAATGATGGCATAAGCTTTTTGAATCTGTGCTAGATCCATCATCAGGAGGACTGAGGATGGATCTAGTACAGATCTGAAAAGCATATCTCATCATCTTTATCTTGTAACACCCCACAAATCCACCAATTTTCCATAAAAAGTTGGTAAAGTGAAAAGCAGATAAAAAAAGAAAAGGTTTTGAGAAATCCTCCCAATATTTGTTCATTTTTTTCCTTTGTAGGGAAAGGGGAAAAATTTGTAATTATTCGTACTGTAGGTGTAGGGTACTTGAACCATAGGGGGTTTTATCTCATACAATATACTACAATACTGGTGTACTGTAGGACATTGGCGTTTCACTGCATCTAATTTAGACCCTGCCTCTGGCTCATATCTACATAATTAAAATAAAACCTTCTTCAATCCCTTGAAGAGGTCATACCAACTTTGATTGTTATCCCCTAAATACAGGACAGGACCAGCGGAAGGGGTCCAACTGCTTGCACACTGACCGATCATAGTAACAGACCCCCGCACTTCACAAGAACGGAGGACAAATTCTCACCAATTGAATGAAGTGGCATGTTGAGTATGCATCCGATGTTCTGCTGTAAATCAAAAAAGGGGGACAACTGCCCTTTGTATCTATGACCTCTATATTTATAGCAAATATCATGACATAGTATATGCTAACCCCACACCAAAAGTCTTTAAAAATATGTTAATATATTATATCAATATATTAGGTATAATATACCTTTTACATGTCTTTATACATGTTCCACTGATGTCTCTATCCATGGGATTAGAGCCACCATTCTTCTAAAAAAGACTTTTATTGATGTCATGTAAGGTGGAGAGCTGCAGTATACAATCAAGCTACCCCACCTGCCTAACTGATGCTGACACTGCTAACTCAGCTGAAGAGAATTCCTGAGGGAGTGGTTAATGATATATCAGAGCCGAGTCACATACAGCCACTGTCTCATTCACTCCTCCCTCAGGAATTCTCTTCATCTGGCTAAGCAATGTCAGTGAAGAGGGTGGGGTAGCTTGAATGTATATTGTAGCTCTCTGCCTCCATGAATGGAAGAGAGGACATAAATAAAAATATTTTTTAGAGGAATGAAAGGCTCTAATCCCATGAAAAGAGACATCAGTGAAACATGTATTAAAGAAATCACCACTAGGGATGAAGCATCGTGATGTGACATTAAACAACTTTTACAACAGGAACTGACTCTCAAATATGAACAGCAAAGTTTCTGTGTTTTTGCATCTCATCAGTTTGGGGAACTAGTTTGACTAGGTGAGAGGCCATCGATGTAGACAAATGTGCCTATTTCCTACACATTGTCACTGCTTCTTTACCATTAAAATCCTCAGGTTTCAATACACACTCATCTCTGAAATTATAGGGCTTCCACACTATAACGCCATACCGTATGGATCACTGCAAGAGGTATGAGAAGTAGCATTGATAAACTTTAAAAGTCAACTTTTAGGGGCTAAAAAGTAGAGCAGCAAGTATCCCTTATTTTATTTTAAGAATCATAAAATATATGCCTAATGCTCATTTCCGCCATATGTCAAGCACTACAATTTATAACACACTGTGATCCACACAGCAGTTTGTGAATAAAGATTCGGTGCCTTTCAGGTATAAAACCGCAGGTTATTCGGTGCCAAGGCTTTAGTCTGGCTTCCAATTACAGTCTTCTAAAGCAATGTGCAAGCATCGAAATCAAGTCTTATACTATGTGGAGGACTTAATCCCAAGCTGATTTACTAGTCCATCTCCTTGAAGTACCCGTACTCCATGCTTGCATCTTTTCAATATCAGACCTGTATTTCTTGTAAGAGCCTTTTCTGAACCTTAAAATCAGCACTTCTCAAATTTAGAGACATTAATTGTCTTCATCAGATAAGAATGCAAAGCTTAATCTCTGCTCCCACTTCCCAATTTCTTGAAGGCATCCTGTTAGATTGTCTGCCCATTACAGGTCCCTGCTAGCAGGAGCAGCACAGGACAGAAACTGATCAGAATTGCATGATGGTTGTTATTCAGGATGATAATGGCACTTAGCAATCATGGGCAACTTGATTGTCAAGTATACAATTACCCAATTACAATTGGTGCAGTGGTAAGTGAACCACACCATACAATATCTCGGCTACATTGTCTGCCCTTTATATATTGTTTTATTATCGGGTCTGTCCAGCCAAAAATCCCACATTGTTAGTTCTTGCTGCAAGTCATTTTTTTAACTAATTATCACTTTGGAGAAACCAGATCCAATAATTTTCTTAAAGTTGTATAAAAAAATGAGTCATAATAAAGAGTTAGAAGAGAGCTGACCAGTTAAAGGGGTATTCCCACAAAGACAAGATTCTTAAATATACTCAGGATAACACATTAACACATTTTCTAATTTTTTATTAACAAAAATACAGATTTCACAGATATAATTCCAACTTGTCTCTATCAGTCTTGATGTATACAATTTCGATTGCCCAGGGATCTGACCGTAAATCTTCTGATTATGGTCAGGCATGGCAGATTCTTCTCATGAATAGCTTCTTCTCTCTGCACACCTCAGTGCTCTCTGCTTCCAAACCCTCCCCCTGCATTACAAGAGCAGCTCAGACACAGGCACTTCCTACCAGCAAGCAGCCTGCACAGACTTACTCTAAAGGCAGGATAAGGTCTTTATTCGGGGGTAGGCACTCTTTGTGCGTGTGTTATAGCTTAGATGTTGCAGAGCTAACAGTGTGGGGCACATTTACTAAGGGTCCGCGGACCACATTCCCAACTATTTCCCCGACTTTCATGCAACACAAATGGGGGGGGGGGGGGGCCGTGGCTGTCGAACAACCCGGCTGATTAGGACTAAACGCCGGATTTAAAATTCAAATTGTGTCACAAGACGTGCACTCACATGCACCGGGAAGAAGATGGTGAACTCATGGTGCACCTAAGCGGGGAAGTAGACAGCTGGGGCCCAGAATATCAGGTCTTGGGCATACTGTGGTCATGGTGCTTAGTATACGGACCGGAGGATGGGCCTACAGTCTGGCAGGTTTCCAGCAGGTGGTGTGTGCAAGGAACTCACGGTTCTTTATTTGAACTCGAACAGCAGGCAATGGTCTAACATCAACAGCAGCAGGTTCAGCAGGCTAGAAAGCTGGTAGGAGATAGCTGGTCCTCAGGAAGGGTTTCTCACAGCCTGGTAGTAACTTCAGGTTGGGGTGGGCTTCTGCTCTATGGCCTAGTCTCCTGAGTCAGGCAGCCGGCCTGAGACACCTCTGCTTCCTAGTAGTGTGTCTGGATGGCAGCTCTACAGGAGCTGTGCGCTGGACTTGCTTCTAAAATGCCCCCAGAACCCTCAGACCATGTGCGCCTGTCCACCAGGGGTTTTTATACTCCCGTAGTGATGTGACAGCACTCTCCAATCAGCTTCCAGCTTGCTTTACAATTAAAACACATCATATCATTGGTAACAGACCATTGATATGTTAACTGTTGTCTTCCCAGGCAGTGGTTTCATTACTAAGTTTCCACTGTTGGAGACTTCCTAACGAGGTGTTCAGCCTCCCTAGACAGCTCCTAACATGAAGAGGGCGCTATTTGCAACAACTACCTTATGCATTGGCATCCCTGCATATGCATCTCATGGATTTCATCATCTCCCTTTTCTGATCTGTCTCATGTGTCAGATACTAGTAGAATGTTTAGAAGCTAAATAAAAGTGTAGCTAAACCCTTTACCCTGATACTCTAAGCACGTTGTCAGCACACATCATCTCCCAGGCATCATAAAGTTTTTGCTTAGAGAGTCCCCTCCCACACCTGGAATTTTACAGTTGAGAGGGTTGGCAGGGAGAAGAGGATGACAAATAGCGCTTATAGGGTAGTATTGCCTTTTAAGATGGAAGTGGGTAAAGAGTAGGTATAAAACTGCTTACCTATTACGGTTGTGCAAATTCCAGCAAACTCTAAATTGGGTTTTACATAAATGGCAAGTGCTGCCTTCTTCTTCTAATCTTGGGATGCAGTAGCCTAACCGCTCCAGATTATGAGGCACATTTACTAAGGTGCTTGCACCAGTTATCAGACTTTGCACGTCCTTTCTAGTGCAAACTGCTTGCAGAGGCTGTGTCACATTTGTGTCACACGGCCCTTATGTGTTGAGGCTGCACTAATCTTCATACAACACAAATTACTGCACTGAATGGGGCGTTCTGGTGCTCAGTCAGAACAAGTGCCAGATTTAACATGCAAAGTCTGACAGAATTGTGCTGTCTCATGTTAAAGGTGCACCAAAAAAGTGCCCTCTATCGGAGCAGTGCAGAGGGCACCAGATTAATGAAGAACGGGCACCAGAAATCTTGAATCTGGGCCCCCCCTGCACACTACACAGACAAACTGAAAATGAGAATTTCACAGTGCAGAGAATTTCAAGAACATTAATTATGGAGTAAACCTCTGGTAGAGGAAACAAAGGGTAGGGAGAAGCGGGAGGGAAAATCAGGAGGAGATAAGAGGTAAAACAAAATCTGGAAAGGAGGGTTTAGATTGATGGATGCATGGCGGAGGAGAATTGATAAGTGGAGGGAAAGTGGGGGTGAAAAAGGGCATTCTGGAAAACTGTCCAACCGATTGGATGACACATTCCCATTTTAATATGTTTAATAATCCAACATAGATTAACAATTTATAAAGTCATAAATATACAAAAAAAATTCTATAAATCGTCTACCCTAGTACTTCAGATTACTATTTTCCAGTAAATAATGGTGCTTAAAGGGGTTGGTCACTTTTCAATAAATCATTTCCATTAGACAAGTCTCTGCATGTATATGAAGCTGCACGTTTGTCTGCTTTGAGAGCTTTAGCATTTCCCTACATATATAACTTCCTGTTTCTAACTCCTTCAGTCTCCTGCTGCAGCCCCTCCTATTCAAAGCACAAGAGTTTGCAGACAACTCTAAAGTAAGAATCAGGTCTGCTGAATCACTTGATGAACATTCAGGAATTATTATTAAGGCAGTAAAAGCACAGAGTGCAAACCCCTTTAAGGCTGGAAACGATTGAGAGGGGGAAAAATGCACAACATGACTGTAGATAAGTGGCTAGGGAGAGTGCAGTGTATATTACCACAGGGCAAAATTATGTGTTACTAGAGGGCATAATTATTTGTATGCTTTCTACTGAGCAATGTGTCCCTGTAGTTCAACTACACTCCCCATAGGGTTGAATATTTGTGGTGTGATCTGGTTTGCCAGCTAGAAAGCTCCTCCAGTCTGCAGATGTCATCAAGCAGGGGACCGAGGAGGAAGCTGCACTGAACGCAGGTAGGACAGTATTTTCTTATTTTGTTTTACTGTGGTACATAACTAGGGGGCTGTGTGCTGCCTTACTGGCTTGGCATTATTCTAGCTATTTAGGAGGGTTCTGTGCTACATAATTAGAGGGGTCCTGTACTACATATTTAGAAGGTCCACTGTTATTATTTTAAGGGGCTCCTGTGCCATATAACTAGAGGGGTCCTGTGCTACATAACTACAGAAGTTCTTTGCTACATGACTAGGGCGGTTCTGTTTTACCAAACCACAGGGTCCTGTACGATATTACTAGGGGGGCTTCTTTTGCTATATTACTAAGGGGGGTCTTGTCCTATATAATGAGGTAGCGAGTTATGCTAGATTAATTGGTGGCTTAGGGTGATGAAGCAACAGAAACAGCATTTAGGTAACATTACTGTTACCTGAATTAATAAAATAATGGATTGTGTTTAAAGATAAAGGGTATTTTGAGTTGTTATGTTTATATGTTTTAACATTTTATTTTTTTACTGATTTATTTTGTCCCAGAGGGGACTAGAATATGGCATATTCTGATCCCACCTTCAATACACTGCAATACTATACTATAGTGCAGTGATAAAAAAAATACTATGACTCAGGAACCAAATGTGGCTCTTTTGATGGCTGCAGACCCCTGGTATAGTGTATTGTGGAAGTCAGCCTCAGGCATGGTTTACTTGGACAGGCATGGGGGAAGGGGCATCACCCTCTATTGACACACCCTCCACTTGTTGTATGTGGGGCACTTATGTAGGCAGAATGCCAGTCAGAACACGTGCCATTGCGGTATTGGTATATCCTACTCCAAACACATAAATCTGAGACCAAGCACCAATATGACTTTATGTTGTATGTGCTAATGTAATAGCCAAAATAACATACAGTCACCTTATTGTGTACCTAAGGAATGAAAGAGGTTTCTATCCTCAGAAAAATAAAAACAGATACATTTTAAGCGGTCATATTAAAATGACAAATTACTTACCTCTCCACGATCCCCCGATTCTTTGGTCCACAGGTTGCCTGTGTCCATCCTGATTGCTGTTTCTTGCTGTTTCTCTGCACCATAGGCAATGCTCTGAGATGCCCATATAACATATTACTAATTTGGTCATTCTGACTACTGAATGGCTGGAAGGGCCATAAGGTTTCAGTATTTCCTACATGTCAGGAACCACTAGGAAACTAATAATAACAGGGACCCCAGCAGCCTGTGCATTGCACCATCCAGGGGTTCATGGAGCGGTAAGTTCGGGGGATCATGGAGAGTAATTGATTCTTCTCTTAATATGCCCCTATTACACACATCTATTGCTTATTTATCAAGGACTGAATGACCCCTTTAAGCATCAACTTGAAATAAAGGCACATTTTATTGCTATTTATGTGATTTCCATGAAGCCCGTTTACTGCATTAGTTTATGGAATTAGCAATTATCTATTGTATAATAATTGTCAGGTAGAATTTATTTAATATTAGTTTATATTTATTGTGTTTTTGAACCCTTACTTTTTGTTAATTGTATAACTTGAATTTGAGATATTTTTTACATAATACTTTTGATTAATGTGTTACGAAGGCAACCGCTATATTTAATCCGTGGTTCCATCTATGTTGTTCACCTGCACTATGGGATATCATCAATTAATGAGATCTGAAACATTTGAGTTTATGCAAGTTTTATAGACATAACCCTGACCCTGGTTGCACACTTGTTTTGAATTTTTATCAGATTTTTTTCTGTAGAGTATTCTACTACTTAATATTCTGCACACATATATTTCTTATGTCAGCACAGTTGGCTTTTACCTGCAAAGTACAATTGTGCAGCTTGTGGATCTTTTCTGTGTAATACATCTATAGAATAGGACTAAACATGGGGTCAGTAATGTGACATATCTTATCACTGTCTGTGTTAAATACATATGTATGGCTGCAAACCTCTCAACCGTCCCGAATCCAGCAGATCAGTCAGATTTTTCCCCCTTGTCCCTCGTGGTGGGAGGTATACCCTAGGGCAGTGGTGGCGAACCTATGGCACGGGTGCCAGAGGTGGCACTCAGAGCCCTTTCTGTGGGCACTCAGGCCATCACCCCAGGACAGAGTTCACCAACAGGACCAAATATATCAAGTCTTCTTACAGTCCTAGGCAACTTAAGAGATGCTGCTACAGCCACCATTCTTCCTGTACAGTGAGACCCTGGAGAGAGGCTACAATAATAGTCTGAATTTTCCCTCCTTCTTTCAACTGTATTGGTGGCCTCGAGCAGCCGATACAATTGAAAAAAGTGGAAGAACAGGTAGCAATAAGTTACTGCTTAAAATGCCATGTTGGCACTTCATGGTAAATAAGTGGATTTTGGTTGTAGTTTGGGCACTCGGTCTCTAAAAGGTTCGCCATCACTGCCCTAGGGCTTAAACGCTATCTGCTTCCTCCAGACCCTGATGGAATTGAATACAATGATTATCCAGAAAGCTGAAATCTCCCCACATCATGATAAATCCTCTGCTTGGGCGGTCCTGTGTCCAGCAGAGACTGGCAGGCGTGATGTGATGATGTCATGACCCCGGCTGGCTTCAAAGTTGTACATTCCTTTGGGAAAGCAGAGAGGTGAGTTGAGATGGACCATAGTTTGAGTTGGAAAGGGCCACCTTGTGAGTTGGAAAGGGGTCGAAATGGGGGAGATAGGAGGAGAGGGGCCATAATGTAAGGGGAAGGAGCTGAGGGGCCATAATGTGAGGGGGAGGGGAAGAGTGGTGGGATGTGAGAGGAAGGAGTAGGTGGCACAATGTGAGAAGGCGGAGAGCCATAATGTGAGGAGGATGAGAAGACGGGGCACAATGTGAGAAGGAGGAATTATAAAATTTGGAGGTGGCATCAGGAAGGGGGTATTATACTATGAAAGGGCCATTGAGATGGGTATAATACTATATGGAAATACTGTATATACCTGTGTATAAGCCAAGTTTTTCAGCACAAAAATATGGAAGAAAAACAACTTGGCTTATACACAAGAGCAGGGGTCTCAAACTCAATTTACCTGGGGGCCGTTGGAGGTAGATTCTGGGTAAGGCTGGGCCGCATCAAGTTTTCCACACAAAATGCGCTTACAAAATATCATTATTCAGATTCAAATGTCACGGCGTCTCCCAGCGCAAGGAAAGCCCCGAGCTGGGAGACGTGTTTTCTCTATGAACGCGTCCTGTGCACCGAGGGGTCCCAAGCTCCTACCGCACTGAGCCCAGTCAGGGGCTCAGTGCGAAATTTGATAATATGTTCAATGATATCATTTTTAGGACTGTACGACCTTTTGATCACTTTTTATAGATTTTTTTTATATTTTTCAAAATGGCAAAAAAGTGCCATTTTCGACTTTGGGCGCTATTTTCCGTAACGGGGTAAAACGCATTGTAAAAAACGTTATTATATTTTGATAGATCGGGCATTTTCGGACGCGTCGATACCTAATGTGTTTATGATTTTTACTGTTTATTTATATTTATGTCAGTTCTAGGGAAAGGGGGGTGATTTGAAATTTAATTTTTTTTTATTCTAATTTTTTTTTAAAAACTTTTTTTTATTTTTATACTATTTTTCAGACTCCCTAGGGTTCTTTAACCCTAGGTTGTCTGATCGATCCTACCATATACTGCCATACTACAGTATGGCAGTATAAGGGGATTTTCCTCCTCATTCATTACAATGTGCTATCAGCACATTGTAATGAAGGGGTTAAAATGAAATAGCCTCGGGTCTTCGGAAGACCCGAGGCTACCATGGAGACGGATCGCCGCCCCCCGATGACGTCACGGGGAGCGGCGATTCCAGGTAAGATGGCGGCGCCCATGCGCCGCTATCTGTTTGAGGCTGTCGGCAGCTTTGCCGGCAGCCCACGCTGTAAAAACACCCGCGATTGGTGCTAGCAGTAATGCAGCAAAGACTTACCGGCTATGGAGAGGGCTCAGCCCGTGAGCCCTCTCCATGCAGCGCGACCCGACCGCCGCCGTGAATACACGGCGGGCGGTGCTTTTCCAGGTGGGGGCCGCAAAATGTTGTCCCGCGGGCCGCAGTTGGCCCGCGGGCCGCGAGTTTGAGACCCCTGCACAAGAGTATAAAAAATGAACTTACAAACTTACCTTCCGATGCTCCCCGACGCTTCCCATGGCTCCTCTTCTTTCTCCTCTTCACTTGTAACAGAGTTGGCAGAGGCACATCCCCGCACTCTGCCCTCACACACACACTGGCGTCAACAGTAGCAACATTGCCTTGTCGTAGTTCATGTCTGTTCTAAGAGGAGAAAGAAGAGGAGCCGTGGGAAGCATTGGAAGGTAAGTATGTAAGTTTATTTTTTTATACAAGAGGCTGCTTTATTCCTTTTTATTACCAGGGGGTGGGTGGAGGCTGACAATGAGATGTGTCAATCAGCAACAAGGGGGCAGGGAAGTTCAAGTAAAATTCAATATTCAAGATTCACTTAGTGTGAGTTGCACTTAGGACTCACATCAGGTGAGTTGCATATAAGTTTACAAACTGATTTTTTTAACCCTGCAACCCTTGAACGGAGACTTTTAGGGATAAGGGCAATGCACTTTAATCATAGTTTCTAAAGAAGTATTCAATTTAAGTGGGTTAATTTAAATGGCAGGTTATCTTTAAATTCACAAGAAATATCAATATAACTTACAGAGGAGATACGGACAGTTAACCAAATATCCTGGGTCACATGATGCCATTTTAAAGGGGTATTCCCTACTCTCGAGAACAGGTGATTCACTGTTCCCCTTCCTGCAGTCAGGCCAAATTGAAAGTTTGCTGTGCATGAGCAGCCACTCAACATTCATGTCTACTGAAGAACTGAAAAAAGAGTTAATAGGGCATATTTATCATATGGCGCTCATGCACCAGTGTATGATAGCCCCGCCGCTGCATTTTCGCAGCGGCATACATCAAGAGGCTTCCACCTCTTGATGTTTTGGGGCAGCCGGCTGTGCAGCGTTTATTCTACACCAGGCAGGGCGGCAGCAGTGAGTGCGCTGGCGCAGGGGCAGTAACGCTAGCATTTGCGATTATTTCAGGGTTGATGAATATATCCCTCTACGTTCTACCAATCCACACCTATCATACATTTGTCACATACAGGTATAGAACAGGAAAGAAAAGCGTACACGATAATGCCCTAAACTTACAAAGGAAATAGAAACCAAGAAATGACAATGGGAATAAAAAAAAATCACATAAAACCATTGCTAGGGCAACAATGTGCAAAGGAAGATTTATGATTTGTGAATTTTTTAAATACACTAATCGCAAAAAAGTCACAGTCACTCCCCTCCCCTCCTGGTGTATGTGCTATTGCGACTTTTTTACTCTACTTGAGATTATTTAAAAAAAGAGATTTCTTAACCCTTTATCACCAATGCTTGAAAGGAAAAAGGAAAAAATATGTACTACCTTGTTTGCACAATTCCTCCTCCTTAAGGAAATGCCTCATATGTGGTTGCAAACTATTGTATGGGCACACTGCAAGGCTTGAAATGAATAGAGCGCTATTTGACTTTTATAAGCAGACTTGGCTGGAATTGTTTTCAGGTGCCATGTGGCCTTTGGAGAGCCCCTGGAATACCAGGACAGTGAAAAACCCAAACAAGTGACCAAATTTGCAAACTACACTCCACTAGGAATTTACAAATGGGTATAATGAAAATTTGCACCTTTTTGCAGAATTAGATAATTAAAAAAATAATTTTTCCCAAAAATAGCAATTTTCACCCCAAATTTTCATTTTCACAGGCCCAGTTTATTATCTTAACCGGTTAAGGACCGGGCCCTTTCCTGTTTTTTCATGTCCATTTTTCACTCCCCACCTTCAAAAATCTATAACTTTTTTATTTTTACACGTAAAGAGCTGTGTGACAGCTTGTTTTCTGCGTAACAAATTGCACTTCATAATGATGGTATTAAAGGTATAATCTTCAGCATGTACTCGGAAGCGGGAAAAAAAATTCCAATGCAATGAAAATGGTGAAAAAAACGCTTTGCGCCATTTTCTTGTGGCTTGTATTACGTCTTTCATTGAGACGCCCCAAATGACATGTCTACTTTATTCTTTGGGTCGTACGATTAAGGGGATACCAAATTTGTATAGGTTTTATAATGTTTTCATACATTTACAAAATTAAAACCTCCTGTACAAAAATATTTTTTGATTTTGCCCAACTTCTGGCGCTAATACTTTTTATACTATGGTGTACGGAGCTGTGGGTGGTGTAATTTTTTTGCGAAATTTGATAATTGTTCAATGATATCATTTTAGTACTGGAACGCTTTTGATCACTCATGGCAAAAAGTGCCATTTTCGACTTTGGGCGCTATTTTCCGTTACGGGGTTAAACGCATTGAAAAACGTTATCATATTTTGATAGATCGGGCTTTTTGGACGCGTCGATACCTGATGTGTTTGATTTTACAGTTTATTTATAATTAGTCAGTTCTAGGGAAAGGGGGGGTGATTTGAAATTTTAGGTTTTTTTATTATAATTTTTTTTTTTTAACTTTTTTTATTTTTTATTTATACTATTTTTCAACTCCCTAGGGTCACTTTACCCTAGGTTGTCTGATCGATCCTACATATACTGCCATACTACAGTATGGCAGATTGGGGATTTTTCTTCCCTTCCTCATTCATTACAATGTCTATCAGCACATTGTAATGAAGGGTTAAATGAAATAGCCCGGGTCTTCGGAAGACCAGGTCTACCTGGAGACGGATCGCCGCCCCCCGATGACGTCACGGGAGCGGCGATCCCAGGTAAGATGTGGCGGCCCATGCGCCGCTATCTGTTTGAGGCTGCCGGCAGCTTTGCCGGCAGCCCCGCTGTGAAAACACCCGCGATCGGTGGCTAGCTCAATATGCAGCAAAGACTTACGGCTTATGGAGAGGCTCAGCCCGTGAGCCCTCTCCATGCAGCGCGACGCACCGCCGCCGTGAATACACGGCGGGCGTCGCGAACCGGTTACAAGATATATGTCGTGTATCAGTGTAGCTTTCCTCAAGCTATGTTTGGTTCATAATGCATAAAATGGTAGATTTCCTTAAAATGACTCTCCCAGAAAATTTGTAAGGACATAATTTAAATAAGCGGTCACGACCAGGATCATTAGGAGGGCTGTCTGTCTTAAATGGAGAAAGCACAAGCACTTCATCTGCTTCTGAGTATTCTTACTGCTACAAAACTTGTGTCACGTGTGTAGTGTTTGTTGCCCAGTACGATCTTATTGAGCCTTTTTTTTAACAAAATCCATATTTGTATGAGCCCCAAATTTTTTACATTTCTCACTCCTTGTGGAGGTCCCATCTTTGTGCATAAGAGGATGTCGGATTTTGGACAGGGGCTGACAGCATGTAAATCAAATGAATTACAGGCATAGCTGGTAGGGTGCCAAAAAGATCAGGTCCTGGTCCTGCCGCCCCCCCTTCCTTTCTTAAAGGAGGTGTGGAGGGCGGCATTAGTAAAATGCTAGTGTATTGATTTTGTTCTTTAGTGTGATGTGAGAGCTCATTTGGACTATTTGGACCTCATGGAAGTAGAGCATTCAAAGGTATTTTATGGAGACATCACCTGAGCTGTCTAGTCTAAGAGTTTACCAAGGGTTAGTGAACATGGGTGCCAAATTTCTGCAGCACAAACATCAGAAACCGATGAAATCCCTATGATTTCGTATTGCATGCAAATGTAATTTTGCATCGCAAATCACTAATATTTGGACAGGGCTGAGACTCAATTTCTGAGAAGCTGGTACACAGGAGTGGGGCGAAATCCCCGCTGCAAGGGTACAAACTTGTTGAACCAACTCACTTCCTAATTGCAAATAAGGTTTCATATGAAATATTAATTCTGGTTTTTATTTTTATAATTTGTAGATCACATCACTGAGGGTCTGACCACCAAGAGCCTAGAGAATCATGAGAATGGGGGTTTCTTCTTCTACCAATGACTGAAAGGACAAAGGTTTCACCGGCATGATGTCCTTCACCATTTCTAGAACAGCTGGAGATCGCCGAGTGCTTCTCTCGTACATAGGATGTAGTTGTTTTTGTGGGCAAACCCTTTAACTTTTTTCACAGCCAAAGGTCAGTTACTACACGATTAAGTAGGAAATATCCCTTCACTGCAATCACAGACTAAGACCCCCTTTTAATAGTCTATTAGTGGGTGTCTGTTTACATGTTCTTATTCATCACGCTACAATGCTATTGAGCATGCTCTGTGGTCACCATATTTAACATTTTTTTGTTTTGAGCTCGCGTTTTAACAGAACGTTTTTATACAATTTTTAAAAATGATTTCTGCTACATTGAATTGCGCTTGTTACTTATTACCTTGTAAGTTTCTGATAAAGCTACCTGCAGTTCAGAAAGAGCAACCTATAACAATATCACTTCTAGTATTAAGGCTAGATCTAGAAGGCATCTTGGTGACACCAAGACACACGCAGGATCCGTTCTATACAACACATGCATCATCCCCCAGTAAGGCTCATCCCCAAGAGCAGCAATTGACGGAGAACTAAAGACCCAAAGACACACATAAGAACAAATAAAGAGAAAAAGCAACCGGCTTTTTACAACAATCACTTGCATGGTCTTGAAAGGAACCAAGAGCACTTTGCTGTATGGATAAAATTGATGCTCAGTCCTATCTCGTCTCCTGTTTTCGGCTGTATAGAGGTACTGAAGTGGTGGTGGCAGAGAAGGAAAATGAAAACGTCGGGAGGGGGGCAAAGACGGAGCGAGCTTGGAGAAGTATTCTGCTAAGCAAGTTCCAATCCATGGTTTCTGTGGATGCAATGTATACTGTGCAGTAAGCAGGAATACAAGATGAATATGTCAAGACAGTATGAGGCCACATTCGCAAGGCCGTGAAGGTTCTCGCCTGCTGAGGACTGGATACCGGGTGCGGGGGCCAGGTTGGATGAGGGAGTGAGAGATTTCCGTCTCCTCATCACTCCTCGCTCTCTCCTTGAAAGAAGTGGCTGCAGAGCATCGGGGCAAAAAGCTAGCACTGTCCTATCAACTTAAGGGAAGGTCCGCCTGACTCCATCACAGCAACCATGTGCCATAAATTATATTGTAGTTCATAATCTGGTCCCACAAATTGTGGTCACTTTTACGGCATGTTGAATGGGGCCTTAGTTCGAGAGACACTTACACCAATCACCGGCCACTTATTAGGTCACCATTGCTCCAAATGATCGTTAACACTTAATTTCTAATCAGCCAATTCACAGGGCGCAAACTCAGTGCATTTAGGCATGATAGACATGGTCAAGACAGTCTACTGCAGTTCAAAACCGAGCATCAGTATGCGGGAAGAAAGGTGGTTTTCAGTGCCTTTAATATTTTTTTTTTCGCTTTATGGAGTGGTGTTGGTGCCAGAAGGGGGTTGAGTATTCAAGAAAACTGCGGATAACTGGGGATTTTCATGCAAAACCCATCTTTAGGGTTTTACAGAGAAGAATGGTCCGAAAAAGAAAAAACATCCAGTGAGCGGCAGTTCTGTGGGCGGAAATGTCTTGTGATGTCAGAAGAGAATGGGCAGATTGGTTTGAGCTTATAGAGAGGCAACAGTGACCAAATGCCACCCGTTACAACCAAGAGTAGGCAGAAGAGCATCTTTAAGCACAGTACGTCAAACGTTGAGGAAATGGGCTTACAGCAGCGATAGACCAACCGGTGCCACTCTTTCAGTAAGAACAGGAATGTTAGGATACAATTTGAAAAGCTCATCAAAATTGGACAGTAGAAGATTGGAAAAAAGGTGCCTGGTCTGGCTTTGGTACCAATTCGCAGGAGGGCCCGTTTTTTCCGCGCTGGCCGCGCCCGTAGCGCGTCGAGGTATGGATGGGCGACAGCGGGGCGCTGCGCGAGCACCACAAGCAGCCAGGCTAGGGAGAGAATGACCCACCATGCGCCATCCTTTATGACCCATGTACCCAACATACTGAGGGCTACTTTCCTCCGGATAATACCACCATGGCATAAAGCTGGAATCATCTCAGACTGGGTTTCTGAACAGTGACAATGAGTTTTAACTTGTAAATCAAATGGCCTCCACAGTCACCAGATCTACATCCAATAGAGCATCTTTGGGATGTGGGGTGGAACGGAGATTCGCATCATGGATGGCCAGCCGACAAATCTGCGGCAACTGTGTGATGCCATCATGTCAATATGGACCAAAATCCTGAGGAAGTTTCCGCACCTTGCCCCCTTGAATCTGATGCACTATCCGAGAACCTTGAGCAGAGTTCTGAGGCAAAAGGGGTCCCAACCCGTTACTAGCATGGTGCTGTAACCTAAAAAGTGGCGGTGAGTGTACTGTGTACAAGTTCCAACACTTGGTTGCTCCTCTAGACCCCGGTAGCAATTAATATCAATCAGTCCACATGGCCTGGTTTGCAAATCAGTCCTTTAATGAATGAGGCTTCTATAAAAGGTGGCATGTGCAGTGCTTGGTAGCAGACAAAAAGAGAACAGCAGTATTTGAACGCTGTTGTAGTTGCTCAGGGTGGGATTCCCACATGGCGTTTTTGAACATGTTTTTAAAATGCGTTCCTCCAAAAGCAAGTTAGAGGGGGTTTGGCCAAAAATCGTATGGGTTCTATGTGAAAAAAATGGGTTTTAATGGGAACGCATATGCATTTTGCGACCAACCCCCTCCCCACTGGTGTTTTGCATCTGAATCCGCCCTCAAACAGGATGATCAGTGAGGCATATTCTTCCATTGAGTGCCTGCATGACTTACTGAAAGACAGTAGTATCAGTAGTTTAAGCTGGGAGAATACCTAAGCATGCGACCCCTTAAAAACCAATGAGTGTGTAAGATAAAGATGGTTGCACGATATACTAAACAATTCTCTAGAAGGAATATTAGAGCAAATTCTGGACTCTTAAATCCTGGTTATCCAAAGGACTGTAAGGAAACCAACTGGTTTAAAATCAGCTCCATACTGCTCTGTATTCAGGCCAAAAAATAAAAAAAATTGGTGCGTCACCTGGTGAAGACAAGACGCTCTCCTGATTTCAATTCAGGTCATTCTTATCACACCCTACAATCGTTTTGGTCTTCTCCTGCCCACTGACTTATCCTCTTTCGCAGATAGAGTAATCAGAGTGTATAAGATAGCGCACGTCTAGTGGAGACGGGCCTCTTTTGGACCCAGTTTGCTTGGTTCTTGAAATTAATGGATTGCATTTGTCAGTGGTGCCCAGTAAGACCTTTATAGCACCTTCACACTGATTTACAGGGAAGGTGAGTGAGATTGGCCTAAATTGCACTGGAATGCTCCTTTTGCCCAGCCACTGCAAATAGGGCACTGAATGCGTTTGCTTTGATGCTGTATCTTAAAATGAGAGAGAGGACGATTCAGTGTTTGGAAAGTTACCAGTGCACGGCCACAAAGTCGTTCTAACTAATGTTCGACAAATTGCGTTAAAGTAGAAGGATCCTGACATAAAAACCACCACTTACTACACTCAATTACTGGACAGAGTTTTTCTTAACCCCCACCTGACCCAGACCAAAATGATGGAGAAAAGGAAACAAGTTTTTATGTTTTTAACGTAACTAAATTTTGGATGACAATTTTATTTCATAAATCAGAGTGCAGATTGATCATAGTTAATGTTTATATATATCCTTTTATTGGTTGAAGAAAAATATTTTCTGTGTCCTAATTTTTCCATCCCATCTTCCTGGTAGCGAGCATTGTTATCTGACGGTCTCTTGACACAGATAGAAAGAAGAGAAAGCTAATTTGTAAACTCCTTGCAGACTCCTACAGATTCGTAGGCCAATCAACTGATTTCCCTAAGGGTTTTTTCACATGGCGTTGGTGATAAGCCTTCGTTGCGTTTTGACTCTGTTTGGTTCAGTTTTTTTCTTCCGTTTGTCTCCGTGTCCGTTATACCAAAAAAACAGAGTTTAAATTTTGCTTTGAAAACATCACTCATGGTTTTCACCCTCATGGGTACAGAAAAAAAAAAAAAAAATAGGTTCATCAGTTTTTTTGTGGTCCACATAATGTCTATGCCTTCCGTATCGGCATATGTGAAAAAATGGACATGTTTCATAATTTTTTTTTCAGGGTCACTGATACGTGCAGGAGCGTTACTAGGAGAGGCAGGCCCCATAGCAGAACTTCTGAAGGGGTGCCCCTCATGCTTAAAAATATATATATAACATATATACACACACACATTATAGTACCTACTATACACAAACAAACGTTTCATTGTTTCATCATATACACATTACGCACACACTTTAGAACATACACACACATACAGTGCATATGAGGCGTTTGAAGATAAAAAATGGAAGGAAAAGAAGAACAGCGTAACCAGACAGATAGTTAGTTTTTAAAACTAGGCTTGGGCGCCTCACCTTTTATGGTTGTGGTAAGTCACAACCCTACTAAGC
The DNA here is from genome assembly GCA_019512145.1 of Engystomops pustulosus. Lineage (NCBI taxonomy): Eukaryota > Metazoa > Chordata > Amphibia > Anura > Leptodactylidae > Engystomops > Engystomops pustulosus. The sequence continues at coordinate 43,843,907 of CM033644.1, read as the reverse complement.
GCTAATGTTTGTTATTGACCTGTGGTGGTCTCTCTACTGGTGCAGCATCGGTCGTGGGTCTCCGGTCTGGTATGGCACAAGTCTCTGCAAGTAGTGGCAATGGTCTTTTTAGGGATACAAACCCTTAAAAAATCTTTAACCTCCTTCTCGAAGGTGTAAAGATTTTTATAGTCAAAAAATGAATATATCTCTATAAAAAAAAGGGAATTTTTAACAATAATATGGAATTTTTCCTAACCTTTAATGAAAGATCAACAATGATGCATCAATCTTTTGAATTGTGCTGATACATCATCAGGAGGACTGAGGATGGATCTAGTACAGATCTGAAAAGCTATCTCTCATCTTTTATCTGTAACCACCCCACAAATCCACCAATTTTCCATAAAAAGTGGTGTAAAAAGTGAAAAAGCAGAATAAAAAAAGAAAGGTTTTGAAAATCCTCCCAATATTTTTTCATTTTTTTCCTTTGTAGGAAAGGGGAAAAATTTGTAATTATTCGAACTGTAAGGATATTGGTCACTTGAACCATAGGGGGTTTTATCTCTACAATATACTCACATATCCTGTGTACTGTAGGACATTGGGCGTTTCACTGCACATCTAATTTAGACCACTGCTCTGGTCTCATCTACATAATTAAATAATAACCTTCTTTCAACCCTTGAAGAGGTCCCCCCCCCCCCCCAAATACCAACTTGATTGTTATCCACCTAAATACAGTACAGGACCAGCGGAAGGGGTCCAACTGCTGCACACACTGACCGATCATAGTAACAGCCCCCCGCACTTCACAAGAACGGGAGACAAATTCTCCTCAGATTGAATGAAGTGGCAATGTGAGATGCATCCGATGTTCGCGGTAATCAAAAAAGGGGGACAATGCCTTTGAATTATGACCTCTATATTTATAGCCAAATATATGAACATAGTATATGCTACCCACACAACACCAAAAGTCTTTAAAAATATGTTAATATATTATTCAATCTAATTAGGAATATAATATACCTTTTACTGTCTTTATACATGTTTCCACTGGAATGTTCCTCTATCCCTGGGATTGAGCACACATTCTTCTAAAAAAATTTTATTGATGTCATGTAAGGTGGGAGAGCTATCAGTAATACAATCAAGCTACCCCACGCCTAACTGATGCGACACTGCCTAACTCAGCTGAAGAGAATTCCTGAGGGGAGTGGTTTAATGTTATATAGCCGAGGTCAACATACAGCCACTGTCTCATTCACTCCTCCCTCAGGAATTCTTCTGCATCTGGCACTAAGCAAGTCATGAAGAGGTGGGGTAGCCTTGATGTAATTGTAGTCTCTGCCTCCATGAATGGGGAAAGAGAGACATAAATAAAAATATTTTAGAGATGAAAATGGAAAGGCCTAATTCCCATGAAAAGAGACATCAGTGAACATGTATTAACGAAATCACCACTAGGGTGAAGATCTGATGTGACTTAAACAACTTTTACACAATACGGAATCTCAAAAACATATGAACAGCAAGTTTTCTGTGTTTGCTGCATCTATCAGTTGGGGAACTAGGTTTGACTAGGTGAGCGGCCCATCGTGTATCGACAAATGTGCCGTATTTCCTACACATTGTACTGCTTCTTTACATTAAAATACTCACTGTTTCCACACACACTCATCTCTGAAATTATAGGGCCTTAACTTGAACGCCCATACACGTATGGATCACTGCCAGAGGTATTGAAGTAGCATTATAACTTTAAAAAGTCAACTTTTAGGGGCTAACAATGTTCGAGCAGCAAGTATCCCTTATTTGTATTTTAAGAATCATAAATATATGCCTAATGCTATTTCCGCCCATATGTCAAGCATAAATTTTATAACAACTGTGATCCACAACAGCAGTTTTGTGATAAGATTCGGTGCCTTTCAGGTATAAAACCGCAAGTTATTCGGTGTGCCAGCTGTTAGTCTGCTTCCAATTACGCTTTCTAAAGCCAATGTGCAGCCATCGAATCAAGTCTTATACAGGTGAGGACTTAATCCCAAGCTGATTTACTAGTCATCTCTTGACATACCGTACTCCATGCTTGCACTTTTCAATATCAGAAACCGTATTTCTTGTTAAGATCCTGTTCTGAACCCTTAAAATCAGCACTTCTCAAATTTAGTAGACTTAATTGTCTTCATCAATAAGAATGCAAGCTTAATCTCTGCCTCCCACTTCCACAATTTCTTGAAGGCATCCTGTTATGATTTGTCTGACCCGTTACAGGTCCCTGCTAGCAGGAGCAGCACAGACAGAAACTGATCAGAATGCAATTATGGTTGTTTATTCAGGTGATATAGGAGACTTAGCAATCATGGGCACCTTGTTGTAGAGTATACAATTACCCAATTACAAATGGTGCATGGTAAGTGACCACCCCATACAATATCATCGGCGTACATTGTCTGTGCCTTATATATTGTTTTATTATCGGTTGTCCCAGCCAAAAATCCCACATTGTTAGTTCTTCCTGACAAGTCATTTTTTTAATAATTCTCACTTGGGAGAAACAGATCCAATTATTTTTACTTCAAGTTGTATAAAAAAAATGATCATAATAAAGAGTAGTTTAGAAAGAGCTGCCAGTTTAAAGTGGTGATTCCACACAAAGAAAGAAACTGCTTACATATATCAGGACACACTTTAACACTTTCTATTTATTTCACAAAAATCGAATTTCACAGATATATTCCAACTTGTCTCTATCCGTCTTGATGTCTACAATTCGATTGACCCAGTGTCTGACCGTAAAATCTTCGATTAGGTCAGGCATGGCAGATTTCTTCTCATGAATAGTTCTTTCTCTCTGCACACCTCAGTTGCTCTCTGCTTCCAAACCCTCCCCCGCTTACAGAGAGCAGCTCAGACACAGGCCCTTCCTACCGCAAGCAGCCTGCACAGACTTACTCTAAAGGCAGGATAAGCGTACCTTATATCACGGGTAGGCACTCTTTGTGCGTGGTTATAGCCTTAGATTGTTGCCAGAGCTAACAGTGTGGGGCACATTTACTATGGGCGTTCCGCGACCACATTCCCCAACTATTTCCCCGATTTCATGCAACACAAATGGGAGGGGGGGGGGCCGTGGCTGTCGAACAACCCGGCTTGATTAGGCTACACGCCGGATAAATTCAAATGTGTCACAAAGTACTGCACTCACATGCCCCCGGGAGAAGATGGTGAAATCCTGGTGCACCTAAAGCGGGGAAGTAGACAGCTGGGGCCACAAATCAGTCTTGGGATACTGTGGTCATGGTGCTTAGTATACGGACCGGAGGATGGGCCTACAGTCTGGCAGGTTTCCAGCAGGTGGTTGTGTGCAGGACTCACGGTTCTTTATTTGAACTCGAACAGCAGGCAATGGTCTAACTCAACAGCCAGCAGGTTCAGCAGGCTAGAGCGGTGAAAAGCTGGTAGAGATAGCTGGTCCTCAGAAGGGTTCTCACAGCCTGGTAGTAAATTCAGGTTGGGGTGGGCTTTGCTCTATGCCTAGTCTCTGAGTCAGGCAGCCGCTGAGACACCTTGCTTCCTAGTAGTGTGTCTGGATGGCAGCTCTACAGGAGCTGTGCGCTGCTGACTTGCTTCTAAAATGCCCCCAGACCCTCAGACCATGTGCGCCTGTCCACCAGGGGTTTTTTATACTCCGTAGTGAGTGACAGCACTCTCCATCAGCTTCCAGCTTGCTTTACAATTAAAACACATCATATCATTGGTAACAGACCAGTGAGATGTTAATGTGTTTCCCAGGCAGTGTTTCATTACTAAGTTTCCACTGTTGGAGACTTCCTAACGAGGTGTCAGCCTCCCTAGACAGCTCCTAACATGAAGAGGGCGCTATTTGCAACAACTACCTTATGCATGGACATCCCGCATATGCATTCATGGATTTCATCATCTCCCTTTTCTGATTGTCTCATGTGTCGATATAGTTAGAATGTTTAGAGCTAAATATAAAAGTGTAGCTAAACCCTTTACCCTGATACTCTAAGCACGTTGTCAGCACACATATCTCCCAGGATCATAAAGTTTTTGCCTTAGAGAGTCCCTCCCACACCTGGATTTACAAGTGGAGAGGGTTGGCAGGGAGAAGAGGATGACAAAATAGCGCTTATAGGGTAGTATTGCCTTTAGATGGAAGGTGGGTAAAGTAGGTATATAAACTGCTTACCTATTACGGTTGGGCAAATTTCCAGCAAACTCTAAATTGGGGTTTACATAAATGGCAAGTGCTGCCTTCTTCTTCTAATCTTGGGATGCAGTAGCCTAACCGCTCCAGATTATGAGGCACATTTACTAATGTGCTTGCCACGTTATCAGACTTTGCACGTACTTTTAGTGCAAACTGCTTGCAGAGGCTGTTTCACATTGTGTCACACGGGCCCTTATGTGTTGAGGCTGCACTAATCTCATACAACACAAATACTGCACTGAATGGGCGTTTCTGGTGCTCAGTCAGAACAAGTGCCAGATTTAACATGCAAAGTCTGACAGAATTGTGCTTCTCATGTTAAGGGCACCAAAAAGTGCCCTACTCGGAGCAGTGCAGAGGGCACCAAGATTAATGAAGAACGGGCACCAGAAATCTTGAATCTGGGCCCCCCCTGCACCACACACAGACAAACTGAAAATGAGAATGTTCACAGTGCAGAGAATTCACAGAAACATTAATTATGGAGTAAACCTCTGTAGAGAAAACACGGGTAGGGAGAAGCGGGAGGGAAAATCAGGAGGAGATAAGAGGTAAAACAAAATCTGGAAAGGAGGGTTTAGATTGATGGATGCATGGCGGAGGAGAATGATCAAGTGGAGGAAAGTGGGGGTTGAAAAGGGCATTTTGCGAAAAACTGTCCACCGATGGTTGACACCATCCCATTTTAATATGTTTTATAATCCAACATAGATTACAATTTAAAGTCATAATTATACAAAAAAAATTCTATAAATCGTCTACCCTAGTACTTCAGATTACTATTTTCCAGTAAATATGGTGCTTAAAGGGGTTGGTCACTTTTCAATAAATCATTTCCATTAGACAAGTCTCTGCATGGATTATGAAGCTGCACGTTGTCTGCTTTTGAGAGCTTTAAGCATTTCCTCATATATAACTTCTGTTTCTAACTCCTTCAGTCTCTGCTGCAGCCCCTATTCAAAGCACAAGAGTTTGCAGACAACTATTAAAGTAAGATCAGGTTGCTGAATCACTTGATGAACATTCAGGAATTATTATTAGGCAGTTAAAGACAGAGTGCAAACCCTTAAGGCGATGGAAACGATTGAGAGGGGGAAAAATGCACAACATGACTGTAGATAAGTGGCTAGGGAGAGTGCAGTGTATATTACCACAGGGCAAAATTATTTTACTAGAGGGATAATTATTGTATGCTTTCTACTGAAGCAAGTTGTCCCTGTTAGTTCAAATACACTCCCCATAGGTTGAATATTTGTGGGTGTGATCTTGGTTTGCCGCTAGAAAGCTCCTCAGTCTGCAGATGTCATCAAGCAGGGGACCGAGGAGGAAGCTGCCACTGAACGCAGGTAGGACAGTATTTTCTATTTTGTTTTACTGTGGTACATAATAGGGGGCTGTGTGCTGCCTTACTGGCTTGGCATTATTCTAGCTATTTAGGAGGGGTTCTGTGCTACATAATTAGAGGGGTCCTGTACTACATATTTAGAAGGTCCACTGTTATTATTTTAAGGGGCTCTGTGCCATATAACTAGAGGGGTCCTGTGCTACATAACTACAGGAAGTTCTTTGCACATGACTAGGGGCGGTTCTGTTTACCAACCACAGGTCCTGTACGATTTACTAGGGGGGTTCTTTTGCTAGATTATATAAGGGGGGTCTTGTCCTATATAATGAGGTAGCGAGTTAGCTAGATTAATTGGTGGCTTAGGGTGATGAAGCACAGAAACAGCATTAGGTAACATTACTGTTACCTGAATTATAAATAAGCTTGTGTTTAAAGTAAAGGTATTTTTTGAGTGTTATTGTTTTTGTTTTAACATTTTTATTTTTTACTGATTATTTTGTCCCAGAGGGGACTAGATATGGCATATTTGATCCCCACTTCATCACTGCAAATACTATACTTAGGCAGGTGAAACAACAAAACAAAACGAACAGCGCAATCAGACCAAAGTGGCTCTTTTGATGGCTGCCAGACCCTGGTATAGTGTATGTGGGAAGTCAGCCTCAGGCATGGTTACTTGGACAGGGACATGGGGGAAGGGGCATCACCCTCTATTGACAACCCTCCACTTGTTGTATGGGGGGCACTTTGTAGCAGAATGCCAGTCAGAAACGGGCCATTGCGGTATTGGTTATTCCTACTCCAAACACATAAAATCTGAGACCAAGCACCATATGACTTTATGTTGTATGTGCTAATGTAATAGCCAAAATAACATACAGTCACTATTGTGTACCTAAGGAATGAAAGAGGTTTCATCCTCGAAAATAAAAACAGATACATTTTAACGGTCATATTAAATGACACATTACTTACTCTCCACGATCCCCCGATCTTTGGTCCACAGGTTGCCTGTGTCCATCCTGATTGCTGTTTCTTGCTGTTCTCTGCACCATAGGCAATGCTCTGAGATGCCCATATAACATATTACTAATTTGGTCATTCTGACTATGAATGGCTGGAAGGGCCAAAGGTTTCAGATTTTCTACATGTCAGGAACCACTAGGAAAACTAATAAAACAGGGACCCCACAGCCTGGGCATTGACCACCATCCAGGGGTTCATGGAGCGGTAAGTTCGGGGGATCATGGAGAGTAATTGATTCTTCTCTTAATATGCCCCTTATACACACATCTATTGCTATTTATCAAGGACGAATGACCCTTTAAGCATCAACTTGAAATAAAGGCACATTTATGCTATTAGTGATTCCATGAAGACCGTTACTGCATGATTTGGGAATTAGAATATATTATTGTATCATAAGTGTCAGGTAGATTTATTAATAGTAGTTTTTATTATTGTGTTTTTGAACCCTTACTTTTTGTTATTGTATAACTGAATTTGAGATATTTTTACATAATACTTTTGATTAATGTGTTACGAAGGCAACCGCTATATTTAATCCGTGGTTCCATCTTGTTGTTCACCTGCACATGGATATCATCAATTAATGAGATCTGAAAAATTTGAGTTTATGCAAGTTTTATAGACATAACCCTGGACCTGGTTGCACACTTGTTTTGAATTTTTATCAGATTTTTTCTGTAGAGTATTCTACTATTAATATTCGTCACACATATTTTTATGTCAGCACCAGTTGGCTTTTACCTGCAAGTACAATTGGGCAGCTTGTGGATTTTTCGTGTGTAATACCATCTATAGAATAGGTACTAACATGGGGTCAGTAATGTGACAATCTTATCACTGTGTTGTTAAATACATATGTTGGCTGCAAACTCTCACACCGTCCCGAATCCAGCAGATCAGTCAGATTTTTCCCCCTTGTCTCCTGTGGTGGGGAGGTATACCTAGGGCAGTGGTGGCGAACCTATGGCACGGGTGCCAGAGGTGGCACTCAGAGCCCTTTTTGTGGGCACAGGCCATCACCCCAGGACAGAGTTTCACCCACAGGACCAAATATATCAAGTCTTCTTCAGTCCTAGGCAACTTAAGAGTGCTGCTACAGCCCCATTCTTCATGTACAGTGCGACCTGGAGAGAGGCTAATAATAGTCTGAATTTTCCCTCCTTCTTTCAACGTATGGTGGCCCGAGCAGCACGATACAATTGAAAAAAGTGGAAGAACAGGTAGCAATAAGTACTCTCTCTTAAAATGCCATGTTGCACTTCTGGTAATAAGTGGATTTTGGTTGTAGTTTGGCAATCGGTCTCTAAAAGGTTCGCCATACTGCCCTAGGGTTAAACGCTATCTGCTTCCTCCAGAACCCTGATGGAATTGAATACAATGATTATCCAGAAAGCTGAATCTCCCCACATCATGATAAAATCTGCTTGGGCCGGTCTGGGTCCAGCGAGACTGGCGCGGCGTGAGTGATGCTGATGATGTCATGACCCGGCGGCTTCAAGTGTACATTCCTTTGGGAAAGCAGAGAGGGAGGTGAGATGGACCATAGTTTGAGTTGGAAAGGCCACTTGTGAGTTGGAAAGGGGTTCGAAAATGGGGGAGAAGGAGGAGAGGGGCCATAAGTATAGGGGAAGGAGCTGATGGGGCCATATGAGGGGAGGGGAAGAGTGGGGGAGTGAGAGAAGGTGTAGTGGCACAAGTGAGAAGGCGGAGAGCATAATGTGAGGAGGATGATAAGTCGGTGCACAAAGACGGGGCACAATGTGAGAAGGATGGATTATAAAATTTGGAGGTGGCATCAGGAAGGGGGTTATACTTGAAAGGGCCCATTGAGATGGGTTAATACTATATGGAAATACTGTATATACTGTGTATAGCCAAGTTTTTCAGCACAAAATATGGAAGAGAAAACAACTTGGCTTATACAGCAAGAGCAGGGGTCTCAAATCCCATTTACCGGGGGGCCGTTGGAGGTAGATTCTGGGTAAGGCGGGCAGCATCAAGTTTTCCACACAAATGGCTTACAAAATATCAATATTCAGATTCAAATGTACACGGCGTCTCCCAGCGCAAGGAAAGCCCCGAGTGGAGACGTGTTTTCTTATGAACGCGTCCCTGTGCACCGAGGGTCCCAAGCTCCTACGCTCTGGCCCAGTCAGGGGCTCAGTGCGAAATTTGATAATATGTTCAATGATTCATTTTTAGGAAGTGTACGACCTTTTGATCACTTTTATAGAGTTTTTTATATTTTTCAAAATGGCCAAAAAAGTGCCATTTCGACTTTGGGCTATTTTCCGTAACGGGGTGTACGCTTGTTCACGTTCTTTTTTGTGCGGGCATTTCGGCGCGTCGACTACCTATGTGTCTGTTATTTTATGTTTATTTATATTTTTGTCCAGTTCTAGGAAAGGGGGGTGCTTTGAAATTTCTTTTTTAAGACTATTTTTTTTTACACCTTTTTCTCTTTTATGATATCTTTCAGCCCTCTAAGCCCGGTTCTGACCAGGTTGCTTGCCACACTATCGTGTTACAATAGTCGCCATCCTACGTATGTGCCCCGTATTCAGGGACGACTTCCCTCTTCATCTGCACTCACAGTACTCATAAGCACTTGTGATGTTAATGCGGGGTTACAAACGAAAACGCATGGGCTTGGAAGACCCGAGGTACTCATGGAGATCGGATCAGCCAGCCCCTCCGCTGACGTCCGGGAGAGCCGGCGATGCTCAGAGTTAAGATGCGGGGGCCCAGGACCGTTCTATATTTGCAAATTATTGAGGCCATGTCGGCCAGTTGCGGCAAGCCCACGCTGTAAAAACCGGTGCGTGTGCAGTAATGCAGCAAATCGACCACGGCTATGGGAGGGCTCAGCCGTGACCCTCTGGCGCCCGCTCGCAGCATGCTCCGCGGGCGGTCCAAGCGTGGGCGACGCCAAATGTAGTAGCGGAGCACGCAGTTGGGCGCGGGCGCGAGTTTGAGACCCTGCACAGAGTATAAAATGAACTGTTACAAACTTCCTTCCGATGCTCCCGACGTTCCCATGGTCTCTTCTTTCTTCTAGCTGCCTGTAACAGAGTTGGCAGAGGCTCACAGCCCCACTCTGCCCTACCCACACTGGCGTCAACAGTGCACATTGCTTGTCGTAGTTCATGTCTGTTCTAAGAGAGAAAGAAGAGGAGCCGTGGGAAGCATTGGAAGGTAAGTATGGTAAGTTGTTTTTTATACAGAGGCTGCTTTATTCCTTTTTTTCCCAGGGGGTGGGTGGGAGGCTGACAATGGATGTGTCAATCAGCAACAAGGGGGCGGGAAGTTCAAGTAAAATTCAATATTCAAGATTCACTGGGTGAGTTGCACTTAGGACTCACATCAGGTGAGTGCATATAAGTTTACAAACTGATTTTTTTAAACCTGCACCCTTGAACGGAGACTTTAGGGATAAGGGCAATGCACTTTATCATAGTTTCTAGAAAGTATTCAATTTTAAGTGGGTTAATTTAAATGGCAGGTTATCTTTAAATTCACAAAGAAAATATCATATAACTTACAGAGGAGATACGGACGTTAACCAAATATCCTGGGTCACATGAGCCATTTAAAGGGTATTCCCTACTCTCGAGAACAGGTGATTCACTGTTCCCTTCTGCAGTCAGGCCAAATTGAAAAGTTTGCTGTGCATGAGCAGCCAATCAACATTCATGTCTACTGAAGAACTGAAAAAGAGGTTAATAGGGCATATTTATCATATGGCGCTCATGCACCAGTGTATGATAGCCCCGCCGCTGCATTTTCGCAGCGGCATACATCAAGAGGCTTCCACCTCTTGATGTTTTGGGGCAGCCGGTGTGCAGCGTTTTATTCTACACCAGGCAGGGCGGCAGCAGTGAGTGCGTGGCGCAGGGGCGTAACGCTAGCATTTGCGATTATTTCAGGGTTGATGAATATCCCTCTACGTTCTACCAATCCACCCCTTCATACTTTGTCACATACAGGTATGAAGGAAAGAAAAGCGTACACGATAATGCCCTAAACTTACAAAGGAAATAGACAACCAAGAATGCACATGGGAAAAAAAAAATCACATAAAACCATTGCTAGGGACACATGTGCAAAGGAAGAATTTATGATTTGTGAATTTTTTAAATACACTAATCGCAAAAAAGTCACAGTCACTCCCTCCCCTCCTGTGTGTATGTGGCTATGCGACTTTTTTACTCTACTTGAGATATTAAAAAAGAGATTTCTTAACCCTTTATCACCAAGCTTGAAAGGAAAAAGGAAAAATTTGTACTACCTTGTTTGCACAATTCCTCCTCCTTAAGGAACTGCCTCCTATGTGGTTGCAAACTATTGTAATGGCACACTGCAAGGCTTGAAATGAATAGAGCGCTATTTGACTTTTATAAGCAGACTTGGTGGAATTGTTTTCAGGTGCCATGTGGCCTTTGGAGGAAGCCCCTGGAATACCGGACAGTGAAAAACCCAAACAAGTGACCAAATTTGCAAACTACACTCCACTAGGATTACAAATGGGTATAATGAAAATTGCACCTTTTTGCAGAATAGATAATAAAAAAATAATTTTTCCCAAAAATAGCAATTTTCCCCCCAATTTTCACTTTCACAGGCCCAGTTTATTATATAACCGGTTAAGGACGGGCCCTTTCCTGTTTTTTCATGTTCCATTTTTCACTCCCCACCTTCAAAAATCTATACTTTTTTTTTTACACGTAAAGAGCTGTGTGACAGCTTGTTTCTTGCGTAACAAATTGCACTTCATAATGATGGTATTAAATATTCCATGCCATGTACTCGGAAGCGGGAAAAAAAAAATTCCAAATGCAATGAAAATGGTGAAAAAAACGACTTTGCGCCATTTTCTTGTGGGCTTGGATATTACGTCTTTCATTGAGCGCCCCAAATGACATGTCACTTTATTCTTTGGGTCGTACGATTAAGGGGATACCAAATTTGTATAGGTTATAATGTTTTCATACATTTTACAAAAATTAAAACCTCCTGTACAAAAATATTTTTTGATTTTGCCCAACTTCTGGCGCTAATAACTTTTTTATACTATGGTGTACGGAGCTGTGGGTGGTGTAATTTTTTGCGAAAATTTGATAATATGTTCATGATATCATTTTTAGACTGTACGACCTTTTGATCACTCATGGCAAAAAGTGCCATTTTCGACTTTGGGCGCTATTTTCCGTTACGGGGGTTAAACGCATTGAAAAACGTTATCATATTTTGATAGATCGGGCATTTTTGGACGCGTCCGATACTGATGTGTTTATGATTTTTACAGTTTTTTATAATTATGTCAGTTCTAGGGAAAGGGGGGGTGATTTGAAATTTTAGGTTTTTTATTTAATTTTTTTTTTTTAACTTTTTTTTATTTTTATTTATACTATTTTCAGACTCCCTAGGGTCCTTAACCCTAGGTTGTCTGATCGATCCTTATCATATACTGCCTACTACAGTATGGCAGTATATGGGGATTTTCTTCCTTCATTCATTACAAGTGCTATCAGCACATGTATGAAGGGTTTAAATGAAATAGCTGCGGTCTTCGGAAGACCGAGGCTACATGGAGACGGATCGCCGCCCCCCGATGACGTCACGGGGAGCGGCGATCCAGGTAAGATGGTGGCGGCCCATGCGCCGCTATCGTTTGAGGCTGCCGGCAGCTTTGCCGGCAGCCACGCTGTGAAAACACCGCGATCGGTGCTAGCACGATCGCGTGTTACGGTAAGCTTGCTGCAATATGCAGCAAAGACTTACGGCTATGGAGAGGGCTCAGCCGTGAGACCTCTCCATGCAGCGCGACGCGACCGCCGCCGTGATACACGCGCGGGCGGTCGCGAACCGGTTAAACAAGATATATGTCGTATCAGTGTAGCTTTCCAAGCTATTGTTGGTTCATAATGCATAAAATGTTAGATTTCCTTAAAATGAATCTCCAGAAAAATTGTTAAAGGGAATAATTTAAATAAGCGGTCAAGACCACGGTCATTAAGGGAGGGCTGTCTGTCATAAAATGAGAAAGGAGAAAGCACTAAGCACTTCAAATCTGCTTCTGAGTATTACTGCTACAAAAATGGTGTCACGTGTGTAGTGTTTGTTGGCCCAGTACGATCTTATGTGGCCTTTTTTTTACAAAATCCATATTTGATGAGCCCCAATAATTTTTTACATTTTCATCATCCTTGTGGAGGTCCCTCTTGTGCATAAGAGGATGTCGGATTTTGGGACAGGGGCTGACAGCATGTAAATCAGAATGAATTACAGGCATAGCTGGTAGGGTGCCAAAAAGATCCAAGGTTCCTGGTCTGCCGCCCCCCCTTCCTTTCTAAGAGGAGGGGGTGGAGGCGGCATTAGTAAAAATGCTAGGATATTGATTTTGTCTTTAGTGGGGATGTGAGAGCTCATTGTGACTATTGGACCTCCTGGAAGTGAGAGCATTCAAAGGGATTTTATGGAGACATCACCTGAGCTGTCTAGTCTACAGAGTTTACCAAGGTTGTAAGTGAACATGGTGCCAAATTTACTGGCAGCACAAACATCAGAAACCAGATGAAATCCTATATATTTCGTATTGCAAATGTTAATTTTGCATCGCAAATACTAATATTTGGACAGGGTGAGACTCAATTTCTGAGAAGAGCTGTACACAGGAGTGGGGCGAAATCCCGCTGCAAGGGGTACAAACTTTGGAACCAACTCACTTCTCTAATTGCAAAAAGGTTTATATGAAATATTAAGTTCTGGTTTTATTTTTATAATTTGTAGATCACACACTGAGGGTCTGACCACCAAGAGCCCTAGAGATCATGAGAATGGGGGTTTCTTCTACCAATGACTGAAAGGAACAAAGGTTTCAACGGCATATGATGTCCTTCACTCATTTCTAGAGACAGCTGGAGATCGCCGAGTGCTTCTCTGTACATAGGATGTAAGTTGTTTTGTGGGCAAACCCATTTAACTTTTTCACCAAAGGTCAGTATAATCACGATTAAGTAGGAAATATCCTTCATGCAATCACAGACTAAGACCCCTTTTAATGTCTATTAGTGGGTGTCTGTTACATGTCTTATTCATACGGACAATGCTATTGAGCATGCTCGTGGTCACCATATTTAACATTTTTTGTTTTGAGCTCGCGTTTATAACAGAACGTTTTTTATACAATTTTTAAAAATGATTTCTGCTACATTGAATTGCGCTTGTTACTTATTACCTTTGTAGTTCTGATAAAGCTACCTGCACGTTCAGAAAGGACAACCTATAACAATATCACTTTAGTAAGTAGTATAGAAGGCATCTTGGTGACACCAAGACACACGCATGATCCGTCTATACAACATGAATCCCCCCAGTAAGGCTCATCCCAAGAGCAGCAGATGATCGGGACGAAAGAAACAAAGCGACAACACATAAGAACAAATAAAGAGAAAAAGCAACCCGGCTTTTAAAAACATCACTGCATGGTCTGAAAGGAACCTAAGAGCACTTTGCTGTATGGATAAATTGATGCTCAGTCCTATCTCGCTTTCTGTTTTTCGGCTGTATAGAGGTACTGAAGTGGTGGTGGTCAGAGAAAGGAAAATGAAAACGTCGGGAGGGGGGCAAAGACGGAGCGAGCTTGGAGAAGTATTCTGCTAAGCAAGTCCTTGTCCTCTGCAGCAGCTATAGTCAGTTCAATGAGAAAGACAGCAAGCGAGCCTTGCAGTCAGTAGTGCCAATTAATGTCTAAAATGCAGCATGGAATGGAGAGTATTATGCAAGCAGAAGGAAAAAAACAATGTGAGTGCCTGTTACCTTGTTGTGACCTTTAGGTCGTGCGTAAGTAATTGGATATGTCGTATCAAAAACAAGAAAGCAAGGTCATGTAGCCAGGATTCAGATGTACCTACAAAATGCTCGACAGTAACCCTTGTAACCTTAAGAAACGGAACATCATTGTTTTCACATGCATATGCATGTATATTCTGGGTGTGGGGTGGATGAAAATATGTTTTGTGTCTTTATTCAAGTATAAGGAAAAACAGAATTTTACATATCCTTTCTGATTCATAGGAAGGGTCAGGATTATGGAAATGAAATCAGGATGTGGGGAACTTTCGTGTGACCTATTTTATTGTTAAATATTTACTATATGTTTTGAGGCTCTCCCTAGGGTACATGTACACTAATGATGCTTTTTGTGGCAAAGCTCAGTACGATGATATGCTCACTGTACCGCACCGGCGCCATAGGCACTACGGGGACATACATCGGCTGACTTATTACGCCCCACAAGGCCGTGTGAATGGAGCCTCTAGGAAGAATATCTGAAGAGGATCCACTATAACAATATCACAAAACACAACATTAATCCGTTCACGACTGCCATACGGCTATATAAGTCTATTGCATATGCCCCATGAAGAATGGATGAAAAAGTGAATAAAAAAATTCTCATTTGTAGTCAAGTAATGGCACTTTATAAAGAAAAAAATATAATTAGTAAAACTATCCTATCAAGTTAAAGTCTCACATGTCATGAGTAAAAATTGTGTACTATATGTTAAAGCTTTTCCAGAGATATGGTCATTTTAACCTCATACATAGCCATGCCGATAGTGCAGCCAAAGACTTAGCGGTAAACATCCACGATCAGTTGTAGAAACCGATCGTTGGTGTTATCCCGCGATGCCGCCGGCAAAGCTGACGTCATCGGAGGGAACGACGATCCGTTTGCTATGACAGCCTTGGCCATTCAGGTCACCAAAGACCATCGGTCATGAAGGGGCAATCAGAACAACATGTTGTAACTACATCTACAATAGTACCAGCCAACAGCATGCCTTGCTACCACCACATATTCATGAATGTTTCTGAGCTTCAGTGCTTTCAATAGGGAGCAGGGAATGAGCCGCTGTCTCCGTTTCAAGTGCCAATTTATCACAAGGAATGGACAAGTAACATTTTACATGTGCATCCTTTTTGATGTAAGGGTCTTGGGACCAAAGTTGTCAGTTGTGTAAGGAGTTACACTGTGTTAGCCATTTAGACATGTAATCTTCATTTCTAGCAGATCATCTTTGCAATCACGAATCAGGTCATTGTGTCGATCGCATATGTCAGGGTTAGAGACAGTTTCTTCTACAACTGGAAAACACAAGTCTTGATTTATAGAATATTGCATATTTACAAACATCACAAACTCAATAAATACCACCAAGAAACATGCTCCACCTTGAAGACAAATGCAGAGATGTCATGATTATGTAGAGAAATCTCCAAGGTAATCATTTAACAATGGAGCTGGGATTGCTTCTCCAGTTCAGTACTGACAGCGAGGAAAAACATCTGTCTACATCATACAGTGTCACAACATTTAAGAGCATTTGGACTGAAAACACACTCTGCAGTGAACTAAACCTCCCAAAAGCAGAAATATCAAAATGCTTGACTCACCTTTAGATGTTGTGTGGACAGAAAAGTGTCCACAGTTCATTTGGTGATGAAAGGGTGTTATTTGGATGATTGAGAGAAACCTTCTGCTCTTCGACAAAACTGGGGAAAGAAAGAACCCAAGGTGTGTAAAGAAGCAGTGAACGGTGATAGAGGAAGGTGTGTCATGGTTTGTGGAATGTTTTTGCGTCAGGACTTCTTATACATGTAGACGGTTAGAGTGAATGCAATTTGTATAAGAGCCTCTTCAACAACAGGTTTAAGCATTTTGATACAAGACAAAACCGCTGTCACACAGAAAAAATAGGTAAAGCATTCTCTTAAATAGAACAAATAAAACAATAAAAGGCCAGCCCTACCTAAACCAATAGAAAAAACTGGAAGCAGAGTGGACAAACTGTCACCAGAGCAGTGTCAGTAAGTTAAAAGTTGCCAGTTAAGGTGCCTTGTAGGCTTGTGGAGACTTAAAGCCATTGATGCTCCACTAGGGGAATTCTCGAAATAGACAAATTATTTTCCAACAGGTGGAAACAAGTGTGTGAAAAAACAGTGTGAATCGTTCCTTATGGAATAGTTATATACTGGTTTGGCTAATCCCACTCTTGTAATTAGACCTCTTATAAATCATACATGGGTTGTTAAGGGGAGCTGCCTTTACAAGGGTATCAAAAGAAGGCATTGTTTTTTAATTTTCCCACCTTGGAAAATGTCATTTGCATGATTTAGCAGAGCCGGTGAGCGAGACTAGTGAGTCCTTGGCCGCAGAAGTGTTGAATAGTCATTAAAGCAAAGGCCTGCACACTTATACTGATTGGTGGAATCTCTTTTAATTGATTTGAACCTTTTCGATTTATCCATACAGCAAAGTGCTCTTAGGTTCCTTTCAGACCATGCAAGTGATTGTTTTGTAAAAGCCGGGTTGCTTTTTTCTCTTTATTTGTTCTTATGTTGTCCTTTGTTTCTTTCGTCCCGATCATCTGCTGCTCTTGGGGATGAGCCTTACTGGGGGGATGCATGTTGTATAGACGGATCATGCGTGTGTCTTGGTGTCACCAAGATGCCTTTCTATCTAGACTTAATACTAGAAGTGATATTGTTATAGGTTGCTCTTTCTGAACTGCAGGTAGCTTTATCAGAACTTACAAAGGTAATAAGTAACAAGCGCAATTCAATGTAGCAGAAATCATTTTTAAAAATTGTATAAAAACGTTCTGTTATAAACGCGAGCTCAAAACAAAAAATGTTAAATATGGTGACCACAGAGCATGCTCAATAGCATTGTCAGCGTATGAATAAGAACATGTAACAGACACCCACTAATAGACTATTAAAAGGGGTCTTAGTCTGTGAATTGCATTGAAGGATATTTCCTACTTAATCGTGATAGTGACTTGACCTTTGGATGAAAAAAGGTTAAATGGGTTTGCCCACAAAAACAACTTACATCCTATGTACAGAGAAGCACTCGGCGATCTCCAGCTGTCTCTAGAAATGAGTGAAGGACATCATGCCGGTGAAACCTTTGTTCCTTTCAGTCATTGGTAGAAGAAACCCCCATTCTCATGATCTCTAGGGCTCTTGGTGGTCAGACCCTCAGTGATGTGATCTACAAATTATAAAAATAAAACCAGAACTTAATATTTCATATAGAAACCTTTATTTGCAATTAGAGAAGTGAGTTGGTTCCAAAGTTTGTACCCATTGCAGCGGGGATTTCGCCCCACTCCTGTGTACAGCTCTTCTTCAGAAGATTGAGTCTCAGCCCTGTCCAAATATTAGTGATTTGCGATGCAAAATTAACATTTGCAATACGAAATCATAGGGATTTCATCTGGTTTCTGATGTTTGTGCTGCAGTAAATTTGGCACCATGTTCACTTAACCTTGGTAAACTCTGTAGACTAGACAGCTCAGGTGATGTCTCCATAAAATACCTTTGAATGCTCTACTTCCATGAGGTCAAAATAGTCACAAATGAGCTCTCACATCCACACTAAAGAACAAAATCAATATCACTAGCATTTTACTAATGCCGCCTCCACCACCTCCTCTTAAGAAAGGAAGGGGGGGCGGCAGGACCAGGACCTTGATCTTTTTGGCACCCTACCAGCTATGCCTGGTAATTCATTCTGATTTACATGCTTGTCAGCCCCTGTCCCAAAATCCGACATCCTCTTATGCACAAAGATGGACCTCCACAAGGAGTGAGGAAATGTAAAAAATTATTGGGGCTCATACTAAATATGGATTTTGTAAAAAAAAGGCCTCAATAAGATCGTACTGGGCAACAAACACTACACACGTGACACCAGTTTTTGTAGCAGTAATACTCAGAAGCAGATTTGAAGTGCTTATGTGCTTTCTCCATTTTAATGACAGACAGCCCTCCCTTAAATGATCCTGGTCGTGACCGCTTATTTAAATTATGTCCCTTTACAAATTTTCTGGGAGAGTCATTTTAAGGAAATCTACCATTTTTATGCATTATGAACCAAACATAGCTTGAGAAAGCTACACTGATACAGACATATATCTTGTTTAACCGGTTCGCGACCGCCCGCCGTGTATTCACGGCGGCGGTCGCGTCGCGCTGCATGGAGAGGGCTCACGGGCTGAGCCCTCTCCATAGCCGGTAAGTCTTTGCTGCATATTGCTAGCCCGATCGCGGGGTGTTTTTACAGCGTGGCTGCCGGCAAAGCTGCGGCAGCCTCAAAAGATAGCGGCATGGGCGCCACCATCTTACCTGGGATCGCCGCTCCCCGTGAGTCATCGGGGGGCGGCGATCCGTCTCCATGGTAGCCTCGGTCTTCCGAAGACCCGCGGCTATTCATTTTAACACCCTTCATACAATGTGCTGATAGCAATTGTATGAATGAAGGAAGATGGAGAAAATCCCTATACTGCCATACTGTAGTAGGCAGTATATGATAGGATCGATCAGACAACCTAGGGTAAAGACCCTAGGGAGTCTGAAAAATAGTATAAATAAAAATAAAAAAAAGTTAAAAAAAAAAAATATAAATAAAAAAACCTAAAATTTCAAAATCACCCCTTTCCCTAGAACTGACATACTTAAATAAACTGTAAAAATCATAAACACATCAGGTATCGACGCGTCCAAAAATGCCCGATCTATCAAAATATGATAACGGTTTTTCAATGCGTTTAACCCCGTAACGGAAAATAGCGCCCAAAGTCGAAAATGGCACTTTTTTGCCATGAGTGATCAAAAGGTCGTACAGTACTAAAAATGATATCATTGAACATATTATCAAATTTCGCAAAAAATTACACCACCCACAGCTCCGTACACCATAGTATAAAAAAGTTATTAGCGCCAGAAGTTGGCAAAATCAAAAAAATTATTTTTGTACAGGAGGTTTTAATTTTTGTAAATGTATGAAAACATTATAAAACCTATACAAATTTGGTATCCCCTTAATCGTACCGACCCAAAGAATAAAGTAGACATGTCATTTGGGGCGCTCAATGAAAGACGTAATATCCAAGCCCACAAGAAAATGGCGCAAATGCGTTTTTTCACCATTTTCATTGCATTTGGAATTTTTTTCCCGCTTCCGAGTACATGGCATGGAATATTTAATACCATCACTATGAAGTGCAATTTGTTACGCAGAAAACAAGCCATCACACAGCTCTTTATGTGTAAAAATACTTGCTTAGCAGAATACTTCTCCAAGCTCGCTCCGTCTTTGCCCCCCTCCCGACGTTTTCATTTTCCTTCTCTGACCACCACCACTTCAGTACCTCTATACAGCCGAAAAACAGGAAGCGAGATGGACTGAGCATCAATTTCTGTGCTACAGTCATTGCTGTTCTCTAATTATGATCATCACATTTTTTGCCAAATAAAGTTTTAATGTTGATATACGTTGGTAATTTTGTTAAACACTGTTCTAGTGGCATGGCATACTCCTTACAAAAAATCTTTCAATGGAGATTGCATTATTTCGGAAAAAAGAAAAAAGTCAGGGATGGGACCTAATTAAAAGGTGTGTGGTCTTGATTGAACCCATAATCTACCATAAATGCAGACATATTTTATATATATAGAAAATTTCCAATTTTCATTAGCCTTGCCATGTTTACTGTATAGGTTAAATATAAATCCAAGTATGTTCAAAATGTATAATACAGAACTTAATTTGGAACACTCTATATACTCAATTTTGACAACAAAATTATTGTTAGCAGAACAATGACCCGACAAGGGTACAATGTACAGTGATATAGAAAAGCACCATGTAACTAAAATTCCATTTGTCTTTCTAAACAGTTTATATACATAAAGCTTTGGATTTCCTTCTCTGTATTTCTTTCCCTTATGATTGTCATCTTATATTTGGATACAATCAAATATTTTAGCTAATGTACCATAAAATGTGGAAGAAATTTTTCAAAGAGAAAAATAATAATGGGTTATTATAGTTTTGAAATACACACGCTTTTCTCAATGCTGTAAAAACAAATGATACATAAAAAGCACACAATGCCATGATTATGTTGCATGTGAACATATGGTATGTACATAACGCATTGAAGGAAAGCAGTGCAGGTGTTACAGTTACTGTATCTGGGGAGGCTGTGGAGATAAGAAGCATGATGAATATATTTGCTGTTCAAATAACAAAAATCAAAGCTGAGACTATAAAAATAGTTTCCTATGATGCAAATAAATAGTACTGTACTTTCCCTAACACATCATTGATAGAATCTACTGTCAACTTAACAGGAGTTACCAAATAAAAATATATCACTAGCTATTTATAGAGCACCATTAATTCCATAAGGCTGTATATATGATAAGGGGTTCACATATATTCCATAAAAACAAGTGCAAATAAGTAAAAAAAAAGATTCAAAATTACAGTGAACTGGCAAAAATGGAAGGATGACAGTAATGAGAGGTCACAATCTATATAGGAGGATAGATGAAGATACTAGTTGAGGGAACATGCGTTAAAAGTTGGGTTATTGTGTATTGCAGGAAACTCTAAACAGATGGGTTTTCATGGTTACATTTGCAGGTTTGGAAGGCGGGAGGCAGTCTGACATGCTTCGGTTGAGAGTTCCAGCTCAGTAGAGGTCATGAGACAGTTGTGAGAAGAGTGGATTGTAGGAGAGCAAAGTAGAATGTCTTCTCAGAATCAGAGATAATGGGGGTCATTTACTAAGGGCCCGATTCGCGTTTTCCCGACGTGTTACCCGAATATTTCCGTTTTGCGCCGATTGTACCTGAATTGCCCCGGGTTTTTGGCGCACGCGATCGGAATTTGGCGCATCGGCGCCGGCATGCGCGCGACGGAAATCGGGGGGTGTGGCCGAACGAAAACCCGACGTATTCCGAAAAACCGCCGCATTTAAAAAAAAAATTGTGTCGCGAAAATTTCACTCACCTTCATCCTGGGTAGGCCGGTGTATTTCGAGGCATTCCAGCGGACTTCAGCGCAGCAGCGCCACCTGGTGGACGGCGGAGGAACTGCATTGATGAATCCCGGCCGGACCCGAATCCAGCGCAGAGAACGCGCCGCTGGATCGCGAACGGACCAGGTAAGTAAATGTGCCCCAATATGTGGGATGGTATTGTTTGAGGAGGTCAGAAATATATAGACAGTACAGGTTCTGGTGGATGGCTTAGTAAGTCATGGTTATTATATTAATCTGAATTTGTTGTTAACAACGAAAAGACTGGTGAAGGGGAGAGACAAACAAGAAACGAGATGTTGAGTTTTAGGCGACCACAGAACATGTTGTTCCAAGAATGAATGTTGCAGTAGTCCAAGAAGGAGATGATGAGGGCATGGACTTGCTAATCTGCCTTATAGGGGTTGACGAAGGATTGAATGGGGGTATGTTATTTGAGGAGAAGGCAGCAGTTTGTAGTGAGGGCCTAAGATCGGGAAGAGTCAAAGGTTACTCCAAGACAGCTGACTTTTAGAACTGAAAAGACTGTGGAGTTTTTATTTGTGATAGTGGTAGGGTTGAAGGAAAAAAACCCCAGACTTAAATATTTATATAATTTTATTAAATCTCATAAAAATTGTAGAAACAGATATCTGGATAAAACAAATACACAATATTGGAGAGACGCACAGAAAACATCAGGATGACACTGGCGGGAAATGTAGTAGAACAGTTGTGTCAGAGCTAACCGACTATTTCATAACGTATCAAAAAGCATCATAGCTTCAGAAGTCATCAGTAGCTTCAAGTACAATGGTAATTAAACCAAGTCCTGTATTGTAAAATACACAACTAAAGTGCATAGTGCATTATACCCGTGTCCACAGACCGCCGGCGCCTCCCCGGATGACTGACACCCCAACAACTGCACACTGCCCTCTCCACAATGGGGACATGGCAGTCCAGTTCTAGTAATCTATTGGGCGCCCCACAATCATAAATGCTTTTCGTGTGATAACCCCATTGATTTTGATTCTCCAGTAATTATCAATGAATTGAATCATGAAAGCGTTATCTCGTGTGATGAAAGCCAAGCATACAGGGATCAACCATTATTGACTCTGTTGTATATCTGACCCACATATATCGACCAATTTACATTATTGTCGTAGACTGCAGCTAATAGACATGTCGAGCAAAGGGGATAATAAAATGGGTATAAAATCCATCATCCATTTAAAAATCATGTAAATGGTTGCATTCCCAATATCCTTATTCATGAAAATTATAGAACATTCTCACTAGAATATTGATAACCACATAATTAGGATTTTGCTTAGTAGGAGGTAAACATCTTTTTGAATGTACCTTGTATAGTACAAAAATATAGGGAGGCTGATGCACCCGATTCCAACACCTTGCTCCAAAATGAGAAGTTCTCATGGTATTGGCATTTATATGATCTTTAAAAAATATTGTATCAAATTAGTCAGGTTAAAATTTTGGACCTAGTAAAAAAATCTTAAACAGCCACTTCATGGTCTTAATATTACTAATAATACTATAAATCTTTGCCTCTATTTTCTGATACAGAGCTCCACATTTCTTGCTTCCGTGCACACAGGCATAGGGTTAAATGATAGAATTATGGACCTACAACATTTTAAAAATGTATAGTTTCTGCAAAAACTGAAGCAGAAACACATTTAAAGGACACAACCGTTACAGATACTTGTCAGGATGTCATTTAGTAAGCTTATCTCTATCACACTTTAATAATTTTGAATAATTACAAATTTTTATTACAATTTCTTTGATTTCACCATCATAGAACATGTGACCTTAACAAGGGTGGTTTCACATTGGCATTTTTTTTTCTCACTGAACCCCTTTTGGCTTAAGGACACGTACAGATTGGTTTTCTCTTCCTGGCTTCAGTGATTTGTCATTGATGTCTTACTGATCCTTTCTTTTCATTGGGCTTTTTCAGATTTCATTTTTTTTTCCACTGATCCAATGTTGTCAATGAAGACAAACAGAACAGGTTCTAAACTGATCACTGATCGGTGAAAAAACTGAAGTGTGCCAAAAGCCCATTGAAAATAATGGTTCAGTAAGACATCAGTGAGAAATCACTGAAACTAGGAAGAGAAAACCAATCTGTATGTGTCCATAAGACAGAGGGGCAGATTTATCAAGCAGTCTGAAAGTCAGAATATTTCTAGTTGCCCATGGAAACCAATCACAGCTCCCCTTTAAAATATTCATGAGCACTGGTAAAATGAAAGCTGAGCTGTGATTGGTTGCCATGGGCAACTGGAAATATTCTGACTTTCAGACTGAGTTCAATGAGTTCAGTGAGAAATCACTGATGTGAAACAAACGCCAATGTGATCCTACCCTGACTGGAAATGATTCGATCCTTTTTGTTATTTATAAGAAATTATCATTATGTGCATTTGTTAATATGATTAAATACATTAATGTTTCCAACATCTTACTATGATGACGATGGTGGACACCTTAGACTGTTGTCAATTTTCCTAAATTTATTTTGGCCAGTGTAATGCATTGGTAATTGTAAGTAAAAGGAACATAGTATATTCAGCATCCGAATAAAAGTATAAAAATCTCTATCTGTACATAAATCCATTACTTGGAGGGATCAGTTCTAACTACTGTATCACTACAGGAGACATCATTATGGACGCAGCAAATGTAATCCTATTATAGCTACTTTAGATAGGATATTGAGTTATTTTCACTTGCTTCTATTTTCTCATTTAACAATATAAAACTTTTATTTACTTATGTATTTCTTATCCTCACCAGTGATTTTATATGTGATTATTTGATCGCTTATCGTCAGTATTGGTATACCATTATCAAAAGGGAAACTGGCAGCAGTAATTGGCCTAATAAACCACAACCAGTTTGTTGTGAACCAGCTTAACACCTTCCAGATAATGTTACTGCGCCACTACTACTACTACTTTGAAGGGAGATGTAAATTGGCCATATAACGTAAAGGAGGCAGAGATTTTAGCACTGAAGTCAAGCTCCCCCAGCTTCAGGATGCCCCACTTTACTGTATCCATGAACATCACTGAATGACTCTTCTGAGGTATAGTGCGTGATGTCTATCACAGTGGGGAGAGCTTGACTTCAGTGCTAAACTCTCTCCTCCATGACATTGTACAACCAGGTTACGTCATTTTCTGGATGATGCCACCAAACTAGACCATGAAAGAATCATGATCTGGAAGGTGTTAAGCTGCAAGTGAGGATGACCAGATTCACACTAGCACATTACTGGTGTATTGCAGTGGATAAGTTGGATCATTAAAGGGAACCTGTCAGCAGAAACTGGATTAAGGTCAACAGTTGTGGTATCATTCAGAAAAAATTACTTTGAAGTGAGATTTAAAATGGTTGTATAAAGTTAGGGAAGTGGAATGTTTAGCACTGAAGTCAAGCTCTTCCTGGGTCAGAATGCTGTGTTTACTGTAATTGATGGTCTGCTGTCCACAGACATCACTAAAGACCTCTCCAGAAGTCTCATGCATGATGTTACTCACAGCAGATGGGGTGATCTGGGGCAAGGAGAGCTTGACTTCAGTAGTAAATTTTATATTTATATCTCACTTTAAAGTTGATTTTCTAGATGTTGCCACCATAATGGCACAGAAGAGAAACATGATCTGGAAGATGTTACTCTTTTTGACAACCTACTGATTATGGTTTATTAAGTTCCCCTTAAATCAATATACAGGAAACTGGGGAGAGGCATTAAAAAATACACTGCCCCATTCCATTTATGGAGTAAAAACAGGAAGTAAACTGGCAAATGAGTAAGGGAAGAATTCAGATAAGGATTGTGAATATTGTCCCACTTTTTGAATATATCCCCATTTTTGACCACATACATGACCATTTTGACCATCACATGACCATGTAGCGCACAAGTAATTGATACAGATATTATAGTGAAAATATGTATAATTGTTTAATATCAATATCAATTATTTTCTGAAAGTTGACAACTCTTTTAATAGGGTTACTTAATGGTGATATATTCCGAAAGAGGGAGAATGGTGGAATGAGTGGCATGTGACCAGACATAATGTAAGGGTCTCCATAGACAGAAGGCGAAATAGGCCATAAATGTCTGGTGGTATGACACATAGAGGGTCAAAAGCCATCATGACTGGAAGACAACTGGGGAAAGCTGCATGTCATTTCCCCCTGTGGATTCTCCCAGATCTGGGGGGAAGCAAAACCTCAAGTAACCTTTCCTACAATTTGGTTCGATTCGCCAAGGAGATATATCTGTAGTAAAGGATAACACCTATTGACACCTACAACATCATCGAATTGGCTAATACAGTAGTGGAGGTGGTCTAGGGATGGGCACTTCCTTTCTGTATCTGTACACTTACTTTGTCATTGTCCCTTAGTTAGTTTACCCTTTATTTATATATTCCCCGCATTGTACCCTTAAGATCCAGTAAATATTGTTAATTTAATAAAAACTGGCACCCCGAAATGCAGCATATTCTACATAAAATATTTACAATCCTTTTCTGAATTTTTCTTGTATTCAGTCGCCAGTCCAGTTCCTGATTTTTTTCATAATTGGAATAATGGAATAGGGGAATGTATCTTTTTAATGCTGTCTCAGCCCAGTTTCCTGTATATGGGTTGAAAGGAAACCTGTCAGCAGAAATTGACATAGTCCTGTGATGTCACACAGGTGCATGTCTTGTTAATATCACAGAGAGTATTAAGAGCTATGTAGTATAACAAGCCATTTACCTGTGAGACCTCATGTGACCAGGGATTGGTGTCTACACAGGAAATAAACAATGAAGCCTTCTGTTGAATGACAACGAGCAAGTAGAAAACAGTGAGAAGTTGATTCAGAAAGTGTATTGGAAAATCTTAGAATTTTTCATTAAACAAACAATATCAATTATTTATAAAATAATTAATAAAATCCAATAATGTGATATATGAGTCATTTCATAGGTGATGAAAATTTTTTTGTAAAAAGTTCCAATTCCTATTTTATCCAATGGGCTTTATCACTACATATCAGAGGTTTCTTGGTAAAGATTAAAGGGACCTGTCTGATTGTTAATAAAATTCTGAAGCCTGGCTGGGGAGGGATTTTTAAATAAAAACAAACCTGTACCAGGCCCTCCCATCCCTATTTCCAGTCCTGTGGGGTGGGCTGGAAGCCAAACAAGGGCATGGACCAACGAGACGCCAGCATGGCACACCTGGAGCGACGAGTACAAGTTTGCTTTTTTTTAAAATCCCTCCCCACCCTGGTGCCTGAATTAAAAAAAAAAAATCGGACAACCCCTTTAATCTTTACCAAGAAACCTCTGATATATATTGATAAAGCCCATTGGGGGAAACAGGAATTGGAACTTTTTACTAAAACTTTTTCATCACCTATGAAATGACTCATATATCACATTATTGGATTTTATTTGCACGCCAGTCATATTCCTTTTTATGATCTGTAAGGGTTTCCACTTGTGGCCTAATAGCAACTCTTGAAATCCCTACAAGCTTAACAACAGTGAGCGCCTCATACATAAACAAAAAAAAAAAAAAATCCTACTGCATTGATGCCTATAATGAGGCCTTGAGTGAGTTAAATCCAAAGTGGTTACCATGGCAGCCCATCTCTTTCTCTCTTAAAGAGGAAAAGCACCATTAGGTAATTATTAATAACAGTGCATTGGTCTAAGCCAAAGCTCCCGATGGCTGATAGATGCAGCTGAGAACATGTACCAATGGTTCCTTATGTCAGGCAGCTTTTATCTACACAGAATATAATTCAGGGTCACAACGGGTGAAAAAAAAATGTGTTTATTTTACGAATGCGACAAAAATAAACGCATGGACAAAAGTTCCATACGTTATTATAGACTCATTTGTGCACATAAAAGCTTTAGCTTTACAGTATTTGAGGGGTTTTTTTTCTTATTTTTCTTAAATTCACAACCAACAATTTACCGAAAAACCTTCTCCACCAAGTATTTGCTTTTTTCTTTTTTTTTTTTCAGTGGTGCACACTTACTCAACTGCTTTCGCTTTTATCTGCAATTCTGGGCGACCTTTATGAAGGACCTTAATCTACAATCACAATATAATAGTACTTAGAGGTAAAATATCAAGGCAAAAAAGCAAGTCCCATAAAAAGGTTAGCAATCTCGGCGTCCTTTATTCCGTCCTCTTCCAGGAGCATACAAAGTATATGCCATACAGTTTCAATTGTGTGGATTTAGGACCACGTGCTTAACTATAGCTCTTGGCTGCAGAAAAACCCCAAGCGATTACCTAGGTATTTGTCAGTTTTTTACCCCTCTTAAAGGATCTTCCATTGATTTTCACTGTGTACCTATACACCATATTTTTCTACCATATATTTTTTTGCCAGGAAAGAGGACTCAGGGTCATCCTACTGAATAGAGGAAGAACAAACGTATAAGTGGAATCTTATAATGGAATCATATAAGAGGTTAAAGAACTAGTTTTAGTTATTCTAAGGTATATTAACCTTACATACTAGTAAGAAGTTGAATAAAAATATTGTAGTTAAGATGTTAAACTCTAAACAAGTCTATTATAAAAATCATATTTTGTTATATACATATAGCTATACTGTATACAAATAGCACTAAAGCACTAAAATAACAAATCCTATCTCTGAATGAATGAAATATTCTCGTTGAATACTAAGTTGAATGTGCTGACAACGAAATCACAAAAGAATCATTAATGGAAATCAAATTTATTAACCAATGGAGGTCTGGATTTGGAGTCACGCCCAAAATTTAAGTGGAAATTCACACTACAGGCGGATTAAACTTTGATGTAATGTCTGTAAAACAAGACAAAACAAGGCTCAGTATTGTGTGTGGCCTCCATGTGCCTGTATGACCTCCCTACAATGCCTCGGTATGCTACAAATGAGGTTGCAGGTGGTCTCTTGAGGATTTGCACCCAGACAGACAGGAATAAAGCATCCGCCAACTCCTGGACATGATCTCCCAGATGTGCGCAATTGGAATTGGGTCTGGGGAACGAGCGAGTCAGTCAATAGCTTTATTGCTTTCATCTTGCAGGAAATGCTGACTCCAGCTACATGAGGTCTAGCATTGTCCTGCATTAGGAGGAACCCATGGCCAACCACACCAGTATATAGTTTCGCAAGGGGTCTGAGGATCTCATCTTGGTACCTAATGGCAGTCAGGCTACCTCTGGGCTGTGCGGCCCTCGAAAGATATGC
Organism: Engystomops pustulosus; assembly: GCA_019512145.1. Classification (NCBI taxonomy): domain Eukaryota; kingdom Metazoa; phylum Chordata; class Amphibia; order Anura; family Leptodactylidae; genus Engystomops; species Engystomops pustulosus. The sequence goes on along the minus strand of CM033644.1, from coordinate 43,815,126 downwards.
CACCCCACACTATTACTGACCCACCGCTGGTCATGCTGAAGGATGTTGAAGGCAGCAAATCACTCTACACGTTGTCTCCATGTCTGTCACATGTGCTCAGTGTGAACCGGCTTTCAACTAAGAAGAGCACAGGGCACTAGTGGGGAATTTGCCAATCCTGGTGTTCTCAAGCAAATGCCCAGCATCATGCACGGTGTTGGGCTGTGAGCACAACTCTCATCTGTGGACGTTGGGCCCTCATATCATCCTCATGGAGACGGTTTCTTACCGTTTGTTCAGACACATGGACATTAGGGGCCTACTGGAGGTAATTTTGCAGGGCTCTGGCAGTGTTCCTCCTTGCACAAAGGCGGAGGTAGTGGCCCTGCTGCTGGGTTGTTTTCCTCCTACAGCACCCTCCACGTCTTTTTGGTAACCCCTCCAGTCCGTAACAGACACAGCAAACCTTCTGGCCATTGATGTGCCATCCTGGATGAGCTGCACTACCTGAGCCATTGTAGGGAGGCACATGGAGGTTGTATATTATACTGAGCCACATTTTGTCTTCTTTTACGGATATTACATCAATGTTGGATGTAGTGTATTTTTCCACTTTAATTTTGTTGGGCCAACTCCAGGCCTCTGTTGGTTAATACATTTGATTTCCATTGATGATTGTTTTATGATTTTGTCAGTACATTCAACTTTGTACAGAACAAAGGATTCAATGAGAATATTTCATTCATTCAGATGTGTTATTTGAGGTTTTCCTCAATATGTGTGTGTGTGTATATATATATAGTTCCAATATTATAGATTTAGTACCAGTACAATTTTTTTGTTTTATAGAATCTTATCTTTCGCAACTATATAAATATATATATAAACACACACATACACGTTTTAAATACACTATTTAAATATTAAACATACACAGTCAGTCCCCAGGTTACTACAAGATAAGTTCTATAGGTTTGTCCTTAAGTTGAATTTTTATAGCTACTAAGGATAAAGTACTGGAGGTAACCAACATCCAGAGGTCCATTTGTAACTAGGGGTCATGTGTAAGTTGGGTGTTCTTAAGTAGAGGACCGGCTATATAGAGATAAGCGGACCCGAACTTTAGGTTCGGTGTCCTCAGTTCTGTTGCTCTGCCTAACCCAGAAATGTTGCTTATCTGTGCCCCCCTGGCTAATCACAACCATGCAAAAATTGCTCGGGTCCATTTATCTGTACACATTTCCCCTTTTAGGTCATTTAGGATTACCGAGAGTTATTTTTGCAAATTTCCAGAATAATGAGAGAGAGATTATTTTGTGACTTGCTGCAAAGCCAAATATTTGGATATATTTCATTAGTATTTAGTACCATTTCCCTTAACCCCTTAACGCTCTGCGCCGTAGCTCTACGGCGCAGAGGTATAAGGGATGTATGAAGAGGGCTCACGGGCTGAGTCCTCTTCATACAGAGGTGGGGGTTTTTGCATTTTGCACAAAACCCCCACCGCTAATAACCGCGGTCGGTGCCTGCACCGATCGCGGCTATTAACCCCCTAAACGCCGCCGGCAAAGTCGCCGGCGGCGTTTAAAAGACGGCGGCGCGCGGGCGCCGCCATCTTTTTTTCGATCGCCACGCCCCCGAACGTCATCGGGGGGCGGCGATCGGTTGCCATGGTAGCCTCGTGTCTTCTTTTGACACGAGGCTATCTGGCAGCTGCATATTCGTTACAATGAGCCAGTGGCTCATTGTAATGAATGTGCTGCAAAAATGCCATATATTGCAATACTGTAGTATTGCAGCGTATGGTTACAGCGATCTGACCATCTAGTGGTTAATTGTACCCTAATTGTCTAAAAGATAGTGAAAAAAAAAAGAAAAAAAATTTAAAAAAAAAAAAATTATAAATATTAAAGTCAAATCACCCCCCCTTTTCCCTAGAACGGATTAAAACATAACAAAGTAAAATCACAAACATATTAGTTATCGCCGCGTCCCAAAATTGCCCGATCTATCAAAATCTAAAACGGTTACGGGCAGCGGTGACCTCCGAGGCAGAAATGGCGCCCAATGTCCGAAATGGCGACTTTTACACCAACCTTTTTACATAACTAAACAATGAAATAAAAAATGATCAAAATGTCGCACAGACCTCAAAATGGTGGCAATGAAAACGTCGCCCATTTCGCAAAAAATGACCCCTCACACATCTCCGTGCGCCAAAGTATGAAAACAGTTACTTAGCGTCAGAAGATGGCAAAAAATTTTTTTTCTTTTTTGTACACATTCTTTTAATTTTTGAAAATGTTTAAAACACACAATAAAACCTATATAAATTTTGTATCACCAGCGATCGCGGTGATACCAAAGAATAAAGTAGGCGTGTTATTTGGAGCGAAGAGTGAAAGTCGTAAAAACTGAGCCCACAAGAACGTGACGCACGTGCGGTTTTTTTTCAATTTTTCCACATTTGGAATTTTTTTTCAGCTTCGCAGTACACGGCATGTTAAAATAAATAACATTACGGGAAAGTAAAATTCGTTACGCACAAAATAAGCCCTCACACAGGTCTGTACACGGAAAAATGAAAAAGTTATGGATTTTTGAAGTTGGAGAGCGAGAAATGAGGCGAAAAACCCTCCGTCCTTAAGGGGTTAAACTGTATGGTTAAATGTTTTGCTTCTTACACAAGTCTCTCACAATAGCTGGTAGGAATTCCATTGCTCCTGCCTGGTAGGACAGATGTTACTGAGCCATGTTTGTAGCCGATTTGCTCGCACCTGCCTTTTCAGCTTTTCCCATAAGATTTCAATGAGATTGAGATCCGGGTTTTGTGATGGCCACTCCAAAACCTTGGGACACATTTACTTGCAAGGTCACTTGTCTATCTATAATGCAGCCTGCAGCAGGCGACTCACTAAGATCGTGCGCCTGTAATCAGGAATGTGTCACTTCCCCACCCAGGTACGACAGAGTTCACCATCTTTAACATAGGGCGTGCAACACAATTTGAAACTTAAATACGGCGCTCGGTCCGAATCAGTTGTACCTTCTGGCGGCACGCCCAATTTGTATCGCATGGAAGCCAGTGCAGCTGTGCCACAAAAAGGTCGCGTGCACCACAATCTCAGCGCAGAGACTTCTTAAATACCTGTGCGAGCCGTTGAAGGCATGAAGAACGTGCATGGTCCGACAAAGTCCAGTGTGTGACTCTTGTTATCCTTAAGCCACTTTGTAACCAGTCTGGTATGCTTCGGGTCATTGTCCATTCGGAAGACCCATTTGCGCCCAAGCTGTAACTTCCAATTTTTTTGTCTTTTGCAGAAAAAAAATAAAATAAAAATGTCTTACAAAATTTTCTCATTATTCTGGCATTTGGATAATATAAATAATTTGAGAATCCAAACTGACCTAAAGCAGGAAGGGTTTATTCAGATTTCATGACCAAACACATGCATATATGTCTTTTTATGTGGTGTATGTAAAATCCAGCAAACAAGTTTTTTTCAGTTATGTCTTCAAGACATAGGTTTGAGGTTTCAGAATTGAGGATTTCCTTATTATTGTACAGATTATTACATTAGTTTAGATCAGGGGTCCCCAAACTTTTTACACAGAGGGCCGTTCACGGTCCCTCTCAGACCGTTGAAGGGCCGGACTAAAGTTAAAAAATAAAAAAAAATAAGAAATTCCTCTTTACACTGCACATATCCTATACTGCTCCTTCATCATTAATTATTTCCTATGCTTCCCCCCACCACTTATTATTTCCTATGCTGCCCCTCTATCATTAATTATTTCCCATACTGCCCCTCTATCATTAATTATTTCCTGGGGAGACCCTAGGGGAACCAAGTAGAAAAAGACTGAAGCAGAGTGGACTCAAACTGTTCACCAGAGCAGTGTCAGTAATTAAAAGTTGCCAGTTAAATGCTGCCTTTTATGCTTGGTGGAGACTTAAAGTCCATTGATGCCCACTGGGAATTCTCAACAATAGCAAATTCATTTTTCCCACCAGTTGAAACAGCTGCGGTCGTAAACAGTTGTGAATCTGTTCCTTCTGGAATAGTTATCTGGTTTGTGGCTTAAATCGGCCACTTGTAATTAGACCTCTTTTAAATCAATACATGGTTTAGTGAGCTGCCTTACAAGGTAATCAAAAGGAAGGCATTGATTTTGTATAATTTCCGACCATTGGAAAATGCATTTGCATATTTAGCAGAAGCCGTGTGAAAGACTAGTGAGTTTCCTTTGAGGCCGCAGAATGCTGAATTCATTTAAAAGCAAAGGCCTGCACGACTTATTACTTGATTGTGACCTCCCTTGTTAATTGATTTTGAAAGACCTTTTTTCTGTGCTACAGTCATTGCTGTTCCTCTTAATATGACATCACCATTTTTTGCCAATAAGTTTAATTTGATATACGTTGGTAATTTTGATTAAACCACTGTTCTAAGTGGCTGGCAATACTTCCCTATACAACAAAAATCTTTCAATGGAGGCATTGCAATATTTTCCGGAAAAACGAAAAGAGTCATGGATGGACCTAATTAAAAGGTGTGTGGTCTTGCTTTAACCCCTAATCTAGCCATAAAATGGACATACTTTTTGATCTATATAGAAAATTTTCCAATTTTCATTAGCCTTGCCATGTTTACTGTATAGTTAAATATAAATCCAAGTATGTTCAAAATGTATACATCGAAACTTAAATTGGAACACATCTATCACTACTCAAATTTTATTATACAACAAAATTATTGTTATCGATAACAATGAAAACACCACCAGCTACAAATGTCCAATTATACACCTTGATATATCACCGCACCACCTGCATGTCACCTCAATTTCCATTTGTCTTTCTAAACAGTTTTATATACAAATTAAAACACTTTGAGATTTCCTTCTCGTTTATTTTCTTTCCCTTATGTGATGTCTCTTTATATTGATACAATCAAATATTTTAGGCTAATGTCCATCAAATGTGGAAGAAATTTTTCAAAGAGAAAAATAATGAATGGGTTTATTTATAGTTTTGAATACACACACGACGCTTTTCTATCAATGCTGTAAAAAACAAAATGATACGAAAAAGCACACAGATTGCCATGATTAATGTTGATTGAACTATATTGGTATGTACATACCCATTGAAGAAAGCAGTGCCAGGTGTTACCAGTTACTGTATCCCTGGGGATGCTTGGGAATAAAGACATGATGAATATATTTGCTGTTTTCAAATAACAAAAATCAAGCTTGAGCTAATAAATGGATATTTCCTATGCTCAATAAATCGATACTGTCACTTTCCCTCCCTAGAGAACACCATAGTGATAGAATCTAAACTGTCAACTTCACCGCGATTGTACCATAACCTACGACATAGCAGTTATCCAGGCGACTGCATTATGTATCCACTATATCCAAGGCTGATATATATGATAGGGTTTCAACTATATTCAATAAAAAACAGTGGGCAAATACGTAAAAAAAAAGATTCAAAATTACCGTTGACTGGCCAACAATGGAAGGATGAATACAATGAGAGTTCACAATCTATATAGGAGGATAGTGAATGATACTAGTTTAGGGAACATGCGTTAAAGTTGGGTTATTGTGTAGTTTGCAGAAACTCTAAACATATGGGTTTTTTCAGGTTACATTTGCAGGTGTGGAGAAGCGGGAGCGCTCGACATGTCTTCGTTTAGAGTTCCGCTCTTATGGTCATGAGACGTTGTGAAGAGTGGATTTGTAAGGAAGCAAAGTGAATTCTTCTCAGAATCAGAGGATAATGGGGGTGGTCATTTACTAAAGGGCCCCGATTCTCGTTTTCTTCTCCCGACGTGTTTCCTCGAATATTCAACAAGTAATTTGCGCCGATTGTCACCTGAATTGCCCGGTTTTTTCGGGCACTGCGTCAGGAATTTGGCGCATCGGCGCCGCATCGCGCGTACGGAATCGGGGGGCCGTGGCCGACAGACGAAAACCCAGACGTATTCCGAAAAACCGCCGCTTTAAAAAAAATTGTGTGCGGCGAAATTCACTCTGGTAGCACTCTTCATCCTGTTAGGTTCCGGTGTATTTTCAGGCATTCTTCAGCGACTTGCAGCGTCAGCAAGCGCCACCTGGTGGAACGCGGAGGAACTGCATTGATGAAATCCGCCGACCCGAACCAGCGCTAAGAACGCGCCGCTGGATCCGCGACTGGAACCAGTAGTAAATTGTGCCCGCAAATATTTGTGTGATTGTATTGTTTTGAGGAGGTCAGAAATATATAGACCGTACAGTTCTGGTGGATGGCTAGTAAGTTCAGGTTATTATATTTAATCTGAATTTGTTGTTACACACGAAAAGACTTTGGTGAAGGGGATAGACAAACAGAAACGAGATGTTGAGTTTTTAGGGCGACCACAGTAAATGTTGTTCCAAGAATGAATGTTTGCATGTAAGTCCAAGAGGATGTGAGGGCATGGGACTTTGCTAATTGGAAAGTCCCTTACATCAGGTTTGTACGAAGAGGATTTGGAATGGGGTAGGTTATTGATGGATGAGAGGTGCAGCATGTTTGTAAGTGAGGGCCTAAGAGCGGAAGAGTCAAAGGTTACTCCAGACAAGCTGAGCTTTTAGAACTGAATATCGACTGTGGAGTTTTTATTTGTGATAGTGTTAGGGGTTGAGGAAAAAACCCCAGTACTTAATCTTTATTAATTTTATTAAATCTCATCATAAATTGTAGACACAGATATCTGGATCAAACCAATCACTACATTTGGCAGACGCCAGAAACACAGCATGACACTGGCGGGATTGTAAAACATTGTGTCAATAGCTACCGACTATTCAATAACGATCAAAAAGCATCTATCTTCAGAAGTATCAGGAGCTTCAAGTACAAATGGTAAATTAAACCAAGTCCTTGTATTGTAAAATACACAACTTACATGTGCATATGCAGTATAACCCGTGTCCACAGACCGCTCGCGCGCCTCCCCGGTATGACTGACACCCCAACAACGCACACGGCCCTCGTCCACACTGGACATGGGCAGTCCAGTTCTAGTATCTCTATTGTGTGCGTCGCCCACACATCATAACTGCTTTTCGTTGATAACCCGCCGATTGATTTTGATTCTCCCAGTAATTTATCATGAATTGAATCATTAGAAGCGTTATCTCGTGTGATGAAAGCCACATCAGGGATCAACCATTATTGACATCTGTTTATATCTGACCCACATGATAATCGACCATTTACATTATTGTCGTGACTGCAGCGCAGCTAATAGACATGTCGACAAGGGGATATAAATGGGGTTATAAAAATCCATCATCCATTTAAAATCCATGTAAATGGTTGCATTCCCAATATCCTTATTCATGACAATTATAGAACATTCTCACTAGAATATTGTAAACCCCCTAATTAGTGATTTGCTTGTGGAGGTAAACATCTTTTGAATGTACCTTGTATAGTCAAAAATATATGGAGGCGATGCATCCCCTTGCCAACACCGTTGCTCCAAAATGAAAGTTTCTCATGGTATTGGCATTTATATGTCTCTTCAATATTGTATCAATTAGTTCGAGTTTAAAATTTTGGACCTAGTGAAAAAAATCTTAAACAGCCACTTCAATGGTCTTAATATTACTAATAATACTATAAATCTTTGCCTCTATTTTCTGATACAGAGCTCCACATTTCTTGCGTTCCGGCACACAGTCATAGGGTTAAATTGATAGAATTATGGACCTACAACATTTTAAAAATGTATAGTTTCTGCAAAAACTGAAGCACAAACACATTTTAAAGGACACACTTACGTTCCATACTTTTCAGATTCATTATAATTAGCTATCTATCTCTATCACACTTTAATAATTTTGAATAATTACAAATTTTATTAAATTTCTTTGATTTCAACGCATCATAGCAACATGTGACCTTACAAGGGTGGTTTCACATTGGCATTTTTTTCTCACCTGAACCCCTTTTGTGCTTAAGACACGTACAGATTGGTTTTCTCCTTCCTGGCTTCAGTGATTTGTCATTGATGTCTTACTGATCCTTTCTTTTCATTGGGCTTTTTCAGATTTCATTTTTTTTCCACTGATCCAATGTTGGTCAATGAATACAAACAGCACAGGTTCTAAACTGATCACTGATCGGTAAAAACTGAAGTGTGCCAAAAGCCCATTGAAAATAATGGTTCAGTAAGACTCAGTGAGAATCACTGAAACTAGGAAGAGAAAACCAATCTGTATGTGTCCATAAGACAGAGGGCAATTTATCAAGCATTCTAAAGTCAATATTTCTATTGTGCCCATGGAAACCCCATCACAGCTCCCCTTTAAAAATATTCATGAGCACTGTAAATGAAAGCTAGCTGTGATTGGTGCCAATGGCAACTGAAATATTCTGACTTTCAGACTGAGTTCAATGAGTTAGTGAGAAATCACTGATGTGAAACAACGCCATATGTGATCCTACCCTGACTTAAATGATTTCGATCCTTTTTGTTATTTATAATAAGAAATTATCATTATGTGCATTTGTTAATATGATTAAATCATTAATTTTTCCAACATCTTACTATGATTGACGATGTGGACACCTTAGACTGTTGTCATTTTCCTAATTTTTTTGGCCAGTGTAATTGCATTTGGAATTGTAAGTAAAAGGAACATAGTATATTCAAACATCCGAATAAAAGTAATAAAATCCCTATCTGTACATAAATCCATTACTTGGAGGGATCAGTTCTAACTACTGTATCACTACAGAGACATCATTATGGACGCCGACAAATGTCAATCCTATTATAGCTACTTTAGATAGGATATTGAGTTATTTTCACATTGCTTCTATTTTCTCATTTAACAATATAAACTTTTATTTACTTTATGTATTTCTTATCCTCACCAATGATTTTATATGTGTTATATTGATCGCTTATCGTCATATGGTATACCATTATCAAAGGGAAACTGGCAATCGTAATTGGCCTAATAAACCACAACCAGTTTTTTGTGACCCCTCTTAACACCTTCCAGGTATGTTACTACTACTTTAACTGTGGAGAAAATATAACTAGCGCCTAACTACTACTGAGACTTGAGGATGTCCCTTGCGAACTCAGATGCCCTCTTTCCTCGCTCTCCCGTACTGCTGCCCTAATTTTTATCCCTGCCAGTCAAGCTCCCCCATCTATCCGTGATGGCCCCCTTTTACGTATCACATGAACATCACTAATTGACTCATTCTGAGTTATCGCGCGTGAATGATCTATCACAGTGGTGAGATCTGACTTCAGGCTAAACTCTCTCCTCCATGCATGTCACCAGTTACGTCATTTTCTGGATGATGCAAGCCCAACTAGACCATAGAAGAATCATGATCGAGAAGGTGTTAAGCGTCCAGTGAGGATGACCAATTCACACTAGCACTACTGTTATTGCAGTGATAGTTGGATCAAAGTGGAACCTGTCGCAGAAACTGGATAAAGGTCAACAGTTGTGGTTCATTCAGAAAAAATTATATTGAAGTGAAGATTTAAAATGGTTGTATAATTATGGAAGTGGAATGTTTAGCACTGAAGTCAAGCTCTTCCTGGGTCAGAATGCTGTGTTTACTTAATTGATGGTCTGCTTGTCCACAGACATCACTAAAGACCTCTCCAAAGTCGCATGCATGATTTACTCACAGCAGATGGGGGTATCTGGGGCAAGGAGAGCTTGACTTCAGTATTTAAATTTTATATTTATATCTCACTTTAAAGTTGATATTTCTAATGTTGCCCCCAATACTGCACGAAGAGAACATGAGCTGGAAGATGTTACTCTTTTGACAACCTTACTGATTATGGTTTATTAAGTTCCCCTTAATCAATATACAGGAAACTGGGGAGAGGCATTAAAAAATCAGACTGCCCCATTCCATTTATGGATTAAAAACAGGAAGTAAACTGGCAAATGTAAGAGGAAGAATTCAGATAAGGATTGTGAATCTATGTCCCACTTTTTGAATATACCCCCATTTTTGCCCACATACATGACCATTTTGACCATCCTACCATAGTCGCAGGACGCCCAATATTGATACAAGATATTATAGTGAAAATATGGTAGTATTGTTTAATATCAAATATCAATTATTTTCTAAAGTTGACAACTCTTTTAATAGGGTTACTTTATGGTGATATATTCCGAAAGAGGGAAATGGTGGAATTAGTGGCATGTGTACCAGACATATATTAACAGGTCTCCTAGACAGAAGGCGAAATGGCCATAAATGTCTGGTGGTATGTACACATAGAGGGTCAAAAGCCATCATGACTGGAAGACAACTGGGGAACGGCATGTCATTTCCCCCTGTGGATTCTCCTCATCTGGGGGGAAGCAAACCTCAGTCACCGATTTCCTACAATTTGGTTCGATTCGGCCAAGAGATATATCTGTAGTAAAGGATAACACCTATTGACAACCTACAACATCATCGAATTGGCTAATACAGTCGTGGAGGTGGTCTAGGGATGGGCACTTCCTTTCTGTATCTGTACACTTACTTTTGTCATTGTCCCTTAGTTAGTTTACCCTTTATTTATATAGTCATTCCCCGCATTGTACCCTTAAGCTCCAGTAATATTGTTAATTTAATAAAAACTGGCAACACCCCGAAATGCAGCATATCCTACATAAAATATTTACAATCCTTTTCTGAATTTTTCTTGTATTCAGTCGCCATCCAGTTCCTGATTTTTTTGATAATTGGAATAATGGAATAGGGAATGTATCTTTTTAATGCTGTCATCACTCAGCCCAGTTTCCTGTATATGGGTTGAAAGGAAACCTGTCAGCAGAATTGCCATAGTCCTGTGATGTCACACAGGTGCATGTCTTGTTATATCACGAGAGTATTAAGAGCTATTAGTATAGCAACCATTACCTGTGAGACCTCAGGTGACCAGGATTGTGTCTACCAGGAAATAAATAATGAAGCCTTCTGTTGAATGACAACGAGCAAGTAGTAAAACAGCTGAAGTTTGATTCAGAAAGTGTATTGTGAAAATCTTAGAATTTTTTTCATTAAACAACAATAATTCAATTATTTATCAAATAATTAATAAACCAATAATGTTGTATATCAGTCATTTCATATGGTGATGAAAATTTTTTTGTAAAAGTTCCAATTCCTATTTTTATCCAATGGGCTTTATCACTACATATCAGAGGTTTCTTGGTAAAGATAAAGGACCTGTCTGATTGTTAATAAAATTCTGAAGCCTCGCTGGCTGGGGAGGGATTTTTTAAATAACAACAAACCTGTCCAAGGCCTCCCATCCCTATTTCCAGTCCTGTGGGGGTGGGCTGGAACCAAACAAGGGCATGGACCAACGAGACGCCAGCATGGCAACCTGGCGACGAGTACAAGTTTGCTTTTTTTTTAAAATCCCTCCCCACCCTGGTGCCTGAATAAAAAAAAAATCGGACAACCCCTTTAATCTTTACCAAGAAACCTCTGATATATATTGATAAAGCCCATTGGGGGAAACAGAGAGAATGGGGAATGGAACTTTTTACTAAAACTTTTTCATCACCTATGAAATGACTCATATACATTATTGGATTTTATTTGCACGCCACGTCATATGCCTTTTTATGATCTGTAAGGGGTTTCCACTTGTGGCCTAATAGCACTCTTGAAAATCCCTACAGCTTAACAACAGTGAGCGCCTCATACATAAACCAAAAAAAAAAAAAAATCCTACTGCATTGATGCCTATAATGAGGCCTTGAGTAGTTAAATCCAAAGTGGTTACCATGGCACCCATCTCTTTCTCTCTTAAAGAGGAGAAAACATTAGGTAATTATTAAAAGGTGCATGGTCTAAGCCGACGCTCCCGATGGCTGATAGATTGCAGCTGAGAACTGTACCAATGGTTCCTATGTCAGGGCAGCTTTATCTACACAGATATAATTCAGGGTCCAACGGTGAAAAAAAAATGTGTTTATTTTACGAATGCGACAAACTCACGCATGGACAAAAGTTCATACGTTATTATAGACTCATTTGTGCACATAAAAGCTTTAGCTTTACAGTAATTTAGGGGTTTTTTTTCTTATTTTTCTTAATAAATTCACAACCAACAATTTACCGAAAAACCTTCTCCACCAAGTATTTGCTTTTTTCTTTTTTTTTTTCATGTGGTGCACACTTACTCAACTTCTTTCGCTTTTATCTGCAAGTTCTGGCGACCTTTAATGAAGGACCTAATCTACAATCACAATATAATAGTACTTAGAGTAAAATATCAAGGCAAAAAAGCAAGTCCATAAAAAGGTTAGCACTCTCGGCGTCCTTTATTCGTCTCGCTTCCGGACATAACAAATATATGCCATACGTTTCAATTGTGTGGATTTAGGACCACGTGCTTAACTTAGCTCTTGGCTGCAGAAAAAACCCCAGCGATTACCTAGGTATTTGTCATTTTTTAACCCCTCTTAAGGATCTTCCATTGATTTTCCTGTGTACCTATACACCATATTTTTCTACCATATATTTTTTTGCCAGGAAAAGAGACTCGGTCATCCTACTGAATAGAGGAAGAACAGACGTATAAGTGGAATCTTATAATGGAATCATATAAGAGTTTAAAGAACTAGTTTTAGTTATGCTAAGGTATATTAACCTTACATACAGTTTAAGAATTTGAATAAAATATTGTAGTTAAGATGTTACACTCTAAACAAGTCTATTTAAAAAATCCTATTTTGTTATATCACATAGCTATACTGTATACAAAGTAGCACTAAAGCACTAAAATAACAAATCCTATCTCTGAATGAATGAAATATTCTCGTTGAATCTCTTTGAATGTGCTGACACGAAATCACAAAAGAATCATTAATGGAAATCAAATTTATTAACCAATGGAGGTCTGGATTTTGGAGTCCGGCCCAAAATTTAAGTGGAAAATTCACACACACACAGCGATTAAACTTGATGTAAGTCGGTTTAAAACAAACCAAAACAAGCTCATAATGTGTGTTGCCTCCATGTGCCTATGACCTCCCTACCATGCCTCGGGTATGCTACAAATGAGGTTGCAGGTGGTCTCTTGAGTGATTTTGCCAACAAATCCCAGACAGACAGGAATAAAGCATCCGCCAACTCCTGGACATGATCTCCCAATGTGCCGCAATTGGAATTGGTCTGGGGACGAGCGAGTCAGTCATAGCTTTATGCTTTCATCTTGCAGAAATGCTGACTCCACCTACATGAGGTCTAGCATTGTCCCCTGCATTTAGGAGGAACCCATGGCCAACCACACCAGTATATAGTTTCGCAGGGTCTGAGGATCTCATCTTGGTACCTAATGGCAGTCAGGCTACCTCTGGGCTTGTGCGGCCCCTCGAAAGATATGCCACCCCACACTATTACTGACCACCGCTGGTCATGCTGAAGGATTTAAGGCAGCATCACTTCTACACGTTGTCTCCATGTCTGTCTACATGTGCTCCATGTGTGAACCACGGTCTTTCCAACTAAGAAAGCACAGGGCACTAGTGGGGAATTTGCCAATCCTGGTGTCTCAAGCAAAATGCCCAGCAATCATGCACGGTGTTGGGCTGTGAGCACAACCTCTCATCGTGGGACGTTGGGGCCCTCTATCATCCTCTATGGAGGACGGTTTCTTACCGTTTGTTCAGACACATGGACATTAGGGGCCTACTGGAGGTAATTTTGCAGGGCTCTGGCCAGTGTCCTCCTCTGCACAAGGCGGAGGTATGGCCCTGCTTGCTGGTTGTTTTCCCCTCCACAGCACCCCTCCACGTCTTTTTGGGACACCCCTCCAGTCCGTACAGACACACATGCAAACCTTCTGGCCATTGATGTGCCATCCTGGATGAGCTGGCACTACCTGAGCCATTGTAGGAGGCACATGGAGGTTGTATATTATACTGAGCCACATTTTGTCTTCTTTTACGGATATTACATCAATTTGGGATGTAGTGTATTTTTCCACTTTAATTTTGTTGGGCCAACTCCAGGCCTCTGTTGGTTATACTTTGATTCCATTGATGATATGTTTTTATGATTTTGGCATTACATTCAACTTTGTACAGACAAAGGATTCATGAGATATTTCATCATTCAGATGTGTTATTTGAGTTTTTCCCTCAATATGTGTGTGTGTGTGTATATATATATAGTTCCAATATTATAGTTTATCGTACCAGTACAATTTTTTTGTTTTATAGATCTTATCTTTCGCACCTATATAAAATATGATATAAACACACACTACCGTTTTAAAATACCTATTAAATATTAAACATACACATCAGTCCCCAGGTTACTACAAGATAAGTTCTATAGGTTTGTCCTTAAGTTGAATTTTTATAGCTACTAAGATAAGTACGGAGGTAACCAACATCCGCGGTCCATGTTTTAACTAGGGTCATGTGTAAGTTGGTGTTGCTTAGTAGAGGACCGGCTATATAGAGATAAGCGGACCCGAACTTTGGTTCGGTGTCCTCAGTTCTGTTGCTCTGCCTAACCCAAATTGTGCTTATCTGTGCCCCCCTGGCTAATCACAAACCATGCAAAAATTGCTCGGGTCCATTTATCTGTACACATTTTCCCCTTTTAGGTCATTAGGATTACCGAGAGTTATTTTTTGCAATTTTCCAGAATATGAGAAGTAGAATTATTTGTGACTTGCTGCAAAGCAAATATTTGGATATATTCATTAGTATTTAGTACCATTTCCCTTAACCCCTTAAACGCTCTGCGCCGTAGCTCTACGGCGCAGGTATAAGGGATGTATGAAGAGGGCTCACGGCTGAGTCCTCTTCATACGAGGTTGTGGGGTTTTTTGCATTTTGCACAAAACCCCCACCGCTAATAACCGGCGGTCGGTTGCCTCACCGATCGCGGCTATTAACCCCCTAAACGACCGCCGGCAAAGTCGGCCGGCGGCGTTTAAAAGAACGGCGGCGCGCGGGCGCCGCCATCTTTTTTTTTCGATCGCCACCCCCCGAACGTCATCGGGGGGCGGCGTATCGGTGTTGCCATGGTAGCCTCGTGTCTTCTTTTGACACGAGCTATCTGGCAGCTGCATATTCGTTACATGAGCCAGTGGCTCATTGAATAATGTGCTGCAAAATGCCATATATTGCAATACTGTAGTATTGCCAGTATATGGTACAGGATCTGACCATCTATGGTTTAATTGTCCCTAATTGTCTAAAAGATAGTGAAAAAAAAAAGAAAAAAAATTTTAAAAAAAAAAAAATTATAAATATTAAAGTCAAAATCACCCACCCCTCCTTTCCCTATGAACGGATATAAAACATAACAAAGTAAAAATCACAAACATTTAGTGTATCGCCGCGTCCCAAAATGCCCGATCTATCAAAATATAAAACGGTTACGGGCAGCGGTGACCTCCGAGGCAGGAAATGGCGCCCAATGTCCGAAATGGCGTACTTTTACACAACAACCAACCTTTTTACATAACTAAACAAATGAAATAAAAAATGATCAAAATGTCGCACAGACCTCAAAATGGTGGCAATAAAACGTCGCCTCATTTCTCAAAAAATGACCCCTCACACATCTTCCGTGCGCCAAACGTATGAAACAGTTCTTAGCGTCAGAAGATGGCAAAAAATTTTTTTTCTCTTTTTGTACATGCATTTCTTTTCAATTTTTTGAAAATGTATTAAAACACACAATAAACCTATATAAATTTTGGTATCACCAGCAAGATCGCACGAACCAAAGAATAAAGTAGGCGTGTTATTTTGGAGCGAAGAGTGAAAGTCGTAAAACTGAGCCCACAAGAACGTGACCGCACGTGCGGTTTTTTTTCAATTTTTCACATTTGGATTTTTTTCAGCTTCGCAGTACACGGCATGTTAAATAATAACATTACGGGAAAGTAAAATTCGTTACGCACAAATAAGCCCCTCACACAGGTCTGTACACGGAAAATGAAAAAGTTATGGATTTTGAAGTTGAGAGCGAGAAATGAGGCGAAAAACCCTCCTCCTAGGGGTTAAACTGTCTTGGTTAATGTTTGTGCTTCTTACTCAAGTCCGTCTCACACTGGCTGGTAGAATTCCATTGCTCCTGCCTTCGGAACCGATGTTACTGAGCCCGTGTGTTGCCGAAAAATTTGCTCGCACCTCCTTTTCAGCTTTTCCCATAAAATTTCAATGAGATTGAGATCCGGGGTTTGTGGATGGCCACCTCCAAAACCTGGGACACTTTACTTGGCAAGGTCACTTGTCTATCTATAATGCAGCCTGCAGCAGGCGACTCACTAAGATCGTGCGCCTGTAATCAGAATGTGTCACTTCCCCACCCAGGTGACACAAGTTCACCATCTTTAACATAGGGCGGTGCACCACAATTTGAAACTTAAATACGGCGCTCGGACTCGGATCCGAATCAGTTGTACCTTCTGGCGGCACGCCCAATTTGTATCGCATGGAAGCCAGTGCGCTGTGCCACAAAAAGGTCGCGTGCACCACAATCTCCGCGCAGAGACTTCTTTCTTAAATACCTGTGCGAGCCGTTGAAAGCATGAAGAACGTGCATGGTCCGACAAAGTCCAGTGTGTGACTCTTGTTATCCTTAGTCCCTTTGTACCAGTCTGGTATGCTTCGGTCATTGTCCATTCGAAGACCCATTTGCGCCCAGCTTGTAACTTCCAATTTTTTTGTCTTTTGCAAAAAAAATAAAATAAAATGTCTTACACAATTTTTCCTCCATTATTCTGGCATTGGATAATATAAATAATTTGAGAATCCAAACTGACCTAAAGCAAGGAGGTTTATTCAGATTTCATGACCAAACACATGCTATATTCTTTTTATTTTGGTGTATGTAAATCCAGCAAACAAGTTTTTTTTCATTTGTCTTCAAGACATAGGTTTGAGGTTTCAGAATTGAGGATTTCCTTATTATTGTACAGATTATTACATTAGTTTAGATCAGGGGTCCCCAAACTTTTTACAACAGAGGGCCTTTCACGGTCCCTCTCAGACCGTTGGAAGGGCCGGACTAAAGTTAAAAAATAAAAAAAAATAAGAAATTCCTCGTTACAACCTGCCTAATTATTCCCTATACTGCTCCTCCATTATTAATTATTCCCTATACTGCCCCTCCATCATTAATAATTCCCTATACTGCCCCTCCACCATTAATTATTCCCTATACTGCCTCTCCATCATTAATAATTCCCTATACTGCCCCTCCATCATTAATAATTCCCTATACTGCCCCTCCACCATTAATTATTCCCTATACTGCCTCTCCATCATTAATTATTCCCTATACTACCCTATACTATATTTAAGGCCCCCATATTTTTTTTATATCCGGGCCCCCCGGCCACCAAAATACATTTACTGCTGGTTAAAAAAAAAAAAATCCTATACTCACCTCTGGCAGCGGCTCCCGAGTCTTCTATCTTCGGGCTGCTGTCGGCCGGGAAGGGGTGCGCGGCCGCGTGATGACGTCATCACGCGGCCGCACACTCAGGTTCACGGAGCGATGTGCGCCGGGGTCGTCTTCCGGCCACATCGCTCCACCTGTAATAATAGTGCTCGAGCGGCCGTATCGGCCGCGTCGAGCACTATTCAGGGGCGGGCAGGAGCTTCCTGTCCGGACGGACGGAGGCTCCTGCCTGACTGCCGCGACTTGCCGGGGGCCTCAGCAGGAGCCGCTGGCGCTCCAAGGGGCCGGATAAAAACGGTCCGCGGGCCACATGTGGCCCGCGGGCCGTAGTTTGGGGACCACTGGTTTAGATATATCCACTTCTTTCTCTATGGGAAATTCTGAAGACATGATTTATGGTTCTGTTAAAGATATTACACTGGACTCAGACGCCATCTTACGTATTGTCGTATCTCCTGTCTATATATCTATCATCTATCTGTATATTTATTTATCTCCTATAATCTGTCGATTTATATATCTCGCTTTTTCTGTACCTATTTATCTATACATCTATCTATCCATCCATCCAAAGTGATGTGTTTGGAATAAATCCAATTGTTTTTTTATTCACTATATGGAGTGCTGCTGAATTCCTTGTATCTATCTATTATCTATTTATCAATCAATCTTTTCTGTCTCTACTGTATTTTTTCCCATATCTATCGATCTTATATCATATATCTACTCTATATGTAATCTACTTTATAGTTCTGCATCTAGAAATCTATATCATCTTTCAGATTAATCTTCCATCATCCATCTACCCATCATAGTATCCTAGTATATAAGGCATGAAAAGGATGAATTTCGACCCACTTTAAGGCACGTCCTCCAGGAGATGCAATGTATTGACATTACCTCCCATTGCAGAGCTCTCAGCCCCTTTGTGCAGCGTTGTAGGGTCTGTAGTGGAGCAAAGAGCTGACAGCACTGTGCACCGTTACATTACTTACCTGCAGTGATGATGGACAAAAAATGCTTTTGTACTATTTTCTTGTGGGCGCTGTTATACAGCTTTTACCTAATGATACCCCCTCTTTTTGCTTTGGGTCGGTGAAATTACGGGGATTCCAAATTATTTATGTTATAGGTTATCTAGAAAACCTTTTGAACAAAAAAAAAAAAAAAAGATGTCCTCAATTTGACATATTCTGACACTAATAACATTTTCCTTCTTTGATGTACAAACCTGCATCAGGTGCAGGGCCGGCGCTATGGGTAGGCAAAGGGGGCAATTGCAGTGGAGAATCTCTTCTTTCAAATGAATCTTGAATTATGTTTCTAGGTGCTCTGGATCCAAAGATATTCACGTTTAAAGTGAGAATATCAGGTGTTAAAGATATTACACTGGACTCAGACGCCATCTTACGTACTGTCGGACATTTTAAAGATTCAGCATTCATTTCATATAACTTTGTGTAATGATAACTAAGTTTGGGTGTTTCCCTCTAGCAAACAAAGAGTTAGTGCTCACTAGCACCACCTAGAGGAAGGTATCCAGGTGGACATCTGGACATTTGGTTTATGTGAAGTTTCAGTATTTGCATGTAGCCAATAGTATTAGACTCCTTTGTGTGCTTACATCCAATAGTGTTACATTTCCTGGGTGAGAACACCCAATTATAGTTGCTGCTTTCCTAATTACACGCCTTATGTAAAGTGCCTTATGGTTTTCTATAAATGTCAGTCCCACAATAAAGTAGCAGTCTTGTTGCTAACTTCCTGCAAGGACAGGTCTTGTCTTTTCATTCAAGTTAGTCAATTCCAGCGCTGGACTTAGACTCATTTAATTTGAAAGTCACCTTACAATGATTAGGGGTTTGAGCCCCAGATATAAATCTATAAGAATTGGCGTCCCTGGGTGGCCATACTTTTTATGGACATCTAACCATCGAGGTGACCTCCGCAAGAGTCCAGGCGGCCAGTGACCAGAACTGACAATGAGCGCTCGTCGGGGTAAGTCAAGTCTATTTTTGTCTACCTTGACTGTAGTTCTGTTTCACTGGCTGAAAGGGACTGGGTAAGGTCATCTCCTTGTGTGATATTATGTACTTTGCCTTACATGTCCATATATAATAGTATGTGCTCGATGATTCCGGCAAAGGATCAGTTGTACGGTGACCGACAGAGACTGGACGTGACAATGTATGTCAGTGGTGGCGAACCTATGGCACGCGTGCCAGACAGGGCACGCAGAGCCCTCCCTGCTGGCACGCATGCCATCATCCTCCACCGTGTGTAGAGGCCCGCAGGTCCACAGTTTAGAAGAACAGCATCTGCCCCTTGCGCTCAGATACAGAGCAGACAGGTCACACTGCACGGGGTAGATGCAGTTCTTCTAAACTGAGGACCTGCGGGCCCCTTAGATGCAGCACACAGCCGGGTGCAGGTCAATGTCTGTGCTCCTGTCAGGGGAGCCGCTGCTCTATAAGAAGTTCCCAGTGCAGCGCTGGGAGCAGGAAGCAGCGTGTGGAAGCCTGTACCTCCCCCTCCTACTAGGAGACCTGAAGTAGAGCCGTGACAGAGAGAGAGGGGGGAGGGGGATACTGTGACCCGGAACATCCAGAGGCTGCTGTGTGCCTTCTTCATAGATAACTGTAAGTTGTACAGTGTCTAAAATGTGTTTATACAGTTCACATACATATATACCTGTGCAATGCATATATGTGTGTGTATATGTGACATTTACACACATATGCATAGCACAGATATATAATATGTCTTTGTTATGCACATGTGTGTGTGTCTGTATCTGTGCTGTGCATATTTGTGTGTATATGTGTATACATATGTTATGCATACTGTATATATGTGTGCACTGTATATGTCTGTGTTATGCCTCTATAGATATGTGTGGTCACTGTATATGTCTTGTAATGCATACTGTATATATGTGTGGCACTGTATATGTGCGTGTTATGCAGACTGGTATAATTGTAGTGCACTGTATATGTCTGTGTTATGCATACGGTATATATGTGTGCACTGTATATATGTTGGCAGTATTATTTGGCCCTTATGTAGGTTAATTGCTCCAGATTACGCATGTTGCATCTTTGTGGTAGATAATGTGGTTTGTCCTTGCAGTTTTGGGCCGCTCGATTCGCTAAAAGGTTCGCGCCATCAGCTGATGTTGTTGTAGAAAAAGGGTGCTGGCAGTGCCGATCTTGTGGATTGTTGATGTGAGTTCAGCAAAGTTTGTGATGGTGGAGATTTTGTTCATGTAAGCGGCGGATAGAATCTGGAAGTTTGCAGAGACAAATTCTGGCACAAATTACGTATCATTCATCGGGATTGATGCGGCCCCGTGATGCGGAAGGAGCAATAGAGGCGAGGAAGACACTGACAGAATTTTAGCAGTTGAGGGTTCTCCTGATTTCTCTGAAATATTGTTGTGAAGGTCTCTAATTAGTAGCTCTCTGATTAGCTTAGCGGGGTAGTCTGGAGCTGTATGTATGGAGGATATCTATAGCCCTTGAACAAAATCAGGTATTCCACAGATTCCACAAAATGGGTAGTGAGCAAAGTAAGACTGTAGCTGGACACTGCAGACCTAAAAAGGCAACTGACATAGTGTCTCACAGGAAAGGTAAAGAGTGGGTAAAAGGAAGTTATGAGGTATTGAAGTCTTTGGGTATGTTAGATGATTCCCTGAGTGTGCAGAGGTAGGAGACAGCACTTGATGTAAATGGTGGCTGGCTCAAAGACAAAAGTGGCACACCCAGGCAGAAGGTTGTTTTGATGTAAGTAGAGAGTTAATGACAAAGGAAAGTGGATGGGGTTGATTACTGGAGACTTAGACCAGTGACTACATGGGCATCTAACCATCGAGGTGACCTCCGCAAGAGTCCAGGCGGCCAGTGACCAGAACTGACAATGAGCGCTCGTCGGGGTAAGTCAAGTCTATTTTTGTCTACCTTGACTGTAGTTCTGTTTCACTGGCTGAAAGGGACTGGGTAAGGTCATCTCCTTGTGTGATATTATGTACTTTGCCTTACATGTCCATATATAATAGTATGTTCACTATAATTTCGGCAAATGATATCTTGTAAGGTGATGGACAGAGACTAGACGTGACAATGTATGTTGTAGAAAAAGGTCTGCAGTGCCCTCTTGTGGATTGTTGAGATAGTTCAGAAAGTTTGTGATGGTAGAGATTTTTGTTCATGTAAGCGCGGATAGAATCTGGAAGTTTGCAGAGACAAATTCTGGCCAAATTTACGTATCGTTCCTTCGGGATTGATGCGGCCCCGTGATGCGGAAAGCACAGTAGAGGCAAGAGGGACACTGACGGGAATTTTACAGTTGAGCGTTAACTCCATGATTTCTGAAATATTGTGTGAAGGTCTCTAATTTGTACTTACTGATAGTTAGCGGGGTAGTCTGGAGCTGTATGTACGGAGGATATCTATAGCCCTTGAACAAAATCAGGTATTCCACAGATTCCACAAAATGGGTAGTGAGCAAAGTAAGACTGTAGCTGGACACTGCAGACCTAAAAAGGCGACTGACATAGTGTCACACAGGAAAAGTAAAGAGTGGGTAAAAGGAAGTTATGAGGTATTGAAGGTTTTGGGTATGTTAGATGATCCCCTGAGTGTGCAGAGGTAGGAGACAGCACTTGATGTAAATGGTGGCTGGCTCAAAGACAAAAAGTGGCACACCCAGGCAGAAGGTTGTTTTGATGTAAGTAGAGAGTTAATGACAAAGGAAAGTGGATGGGGTTGATTACTGGAGACTTAGACCAGTGGACGGACCAGGGCAGAGGGACAGGAATCCTAGAGAGTGCTCATTAAAAAAAAAAATCTTTTGGAATGCAACCAGCACCCTCTTAGACTCCACCCCCGTATCTGGGGGGTTAGAGAAGATGACACGCCATACCATTTTTCAGTGGCGGCCATCTTAAGACAGTATATTGTTTTCAAGTCCCTGAAAGTTAATTGCCTATGATTCTACACTGTAGGCTGGTTGTAGGATAGCAGCCGAGTCACCCTTGAGGCATCCTGGCGGACGTTTGAAATATAAATAAAATGCCGGCAGGTAAATATTTTTACCAATTTCAAACATTTGCTAAGAGTCTTGAGTGTGCAACGCTGTTTGTTTATTTTGTTTATTTTATTTTTAAACTTATTTGATTCTGACAATTGCAGAAAAATTAGTAGAAAAAGTGTTGCAATGTCTCTGGTACCTGCTTTCTGGAGTTGAAAGAGTTAATCAGGGGGAGATCTCTGTGCAGCTGTGCAGCTTGGCTTTGTCTTATCTATGTCTGTGAGAAGTGGCCTTGAAGCACACAGAAAGCATCTGTGTTGAGTGGGGGAAACAGAGCTGACAATCTAAAAGACTTAAAGGAATTTGCTTGTGATAAGAATACAAAGAGACACACTCTAGGAAACTAGACGGCCCCAACAGGGCGGGACAAGGATGTCAGCAAGAACAGTCCCCCTCTTCTGAAAGCCCCCCCAAATAGAGTTAGTGCCTTTCATTGTAGAACTCTTCCCTGTTGGCAAATGTTTTCCTCTCTGTGCCCCTACATGAGGATTTCCAGTAAATATTTGCCTTTACCAGTGTAGTATTCCAGTATACCTGATGCAGATTCCCACAAGGGGGTAAAACTCCCCCAGCCAGTACTCCATACTACACGGCCCTACAGGGAGTAGACTGGCAGACTAGCCCCTCACTGGATGTCCTCCTTTTCAGTATGCGGAGGACCTACTGTTGTTGTTTGCCAGGATGCATTTATTGACCTTATGTGTTTTCTGTTCCAGAAGGGTTGTAAAGTTTCCTGAGACGAGCTCCAGTACTGCCAGGAGAAGGTGGTCTTCCTAGGCCACTGCTCCTCAGCCACAAGCAGACACCTGATAGAGGGAAGAAAGCTGCCAGTCCAGAATGTGCCCCTGCCCTGAGGCCCTAAGCCTCTTCACATGTTTCTAGGACTGGCCAGCTCCTGCAGCCTGGGATAAGGTCTGCTGCCTCCAGCCTGATGTTGCCCCTTGATAATTGAATTGCCTCTTCTCCATTTGCCCTTAGTCAAGAGGCAATTGATGCATTCCATAGCCTTAAGGTGGCAAATCCTGTCTGCACCGGCCCTAGGCACATGCCACTGGATCAAACTTTTGTTTTATTTTGCACTGAGTATGTAGGCCACAGGTGTCGAGTCCAGGAACGTGGTGGCCTTACCAGTGGCCCATTATCAGTCGTGAGGGGAGCCCCTCATGTGTTAGTAGCTGCAGCAGCAAGGCCAGTGAGTTGATCCTAGATCACTCAGTTACAGTGCAAACGCCATATACCTTACAGTGTCCTCACCCAAGTAGCCCAAGCATCTGAGCAAAGGCCAGACAGCTCAGACTCCAGTGTGCACTCCTGATGCCCCAGGATACACTGATGAGGTGCACAGCTCTGAATCCTTCATTCTGTCACCAGTCTTCCAGGATTCAGAGAGGGGGGAGAGAAGGGTGATTAATGCAGATGTTGAGTTTTTTCTCATAGATGGCTGCAGGTCTGCAGGAGAAGACAGACGGTTCTACACTGGATATACAGTGGTCAGTGGCGCACATGAGGTAGTACAAGCAGAACCACTCCCTCCACACAGGTCAGCGCAGGAGGTGAAGTGACGGCACTCAGGGAAGTGCTACAGCTGGTGGAAGGTAAAAGGGCGAACATCTATACTCAAGGTATAGTTCTGGGGTCTAAACACGACTATGAACCCTTATGGAAGGCTAGAGATTTCCTCACCTCTGCAGGGACCCCCTCTAAGCATGGCACGCTGGTTATAGAGCTCATGGATGCTCTCTTACTTCCACAAGAGGTGGGGATAGTAAAACTAAAAGCACAATTTGGTAACTCCACAAGCCAAGGGCAAGTATGTGGCTGACGGGATGGCGAAGGCAGCTGCACAGATGGAGCCCGGAGACTGTCCTGATGTCTCAGCGCTGAGTTCTGAGCTAAAAGTTTGATCCACAGGTGTTCCAGTCCCTGGTGGCCCGAGTGTCATCAGAAGTGAAGGAAGTGTGGAGGAAAGCTGGAGCCCAGATGCCTATGGGACCTGGATGCTGGGAGAGAGGGTGTGCCTGCCCAGAGCCCTGCACCCGACAGTAAGTCAAGTAGCCTACGGACACATACACATCCAAAATGGCCATGCTAGTGCTCATAAACCGCAAGTGGTCCCGGGCGTTACTACCCCTGTCACTAGACTAGTGAAAGCCTGTATAGTCTGTGCCCGCCACAACCCGGGTAATGTGGTAAAGACCCCACGGAAGGTGACACCCAAGCCGCTGTATCCCTTCCAAAGACTGCAGATGGATTTTATCCAGCTACCAATAAGTGGTACGTAGGAATACGTGCCTGTGTGCATTGATCTCTTTCCAGGGTGGCCAGAAGCTTCTCCCATGACCAAGGCTACTGCCAGAGCCGCAGCCAAGAAGGTGGTGAGTGAGATTTTTCTGCAGGTTTGGACTTGCAGAGACCATAGAGTCCGGTCGCAGAACCCACTTCACTGGACAGGTAAAAACCTAAAGCCTTGTCCCTCCTGGGTGTAGAACAGGCCCTGTACACACCACTTCCCAAATTAGTTGTGGGTTTCAGAGAATAAATGGCACTCTTAAGTTAGAGATCCAGGAGGCCATGGAAGAAACAGGGAAACCATGGCGTGAGTGCTTTCCTGCTGCCCACCATTCAGTTAGGAACACCCCCAACAGAAAGATGGGATTGTTCCCCTTTGAAGTATTTTTTGGCTATGCACCCAGACTAGGCCCCTACTAGGAAACCAAGTGGAACATGCCATACAGTTGAGCCAGGCCTTGGAAAAGGTCCGCAAAAGTGTTTCTGATTACTTTTTCAGATCCAGACAGAGACCTCAGGATGCATAACCTGAAGCCTGGAGACTACGTGGTGGTGAAGAGACACCAGAGAGACAGTCTGGAGCCTCGCTACGATGGTCCTTTCCAAGTCCTGCCGACCAGTGCCACGTCTGTGAAGCTAGAGGGAAGTCAGCACGCTTCCACGCTTACTTATTCTTCCTGCTAGCTGGTCTCTTCTGACTGACTGTATGCTCAGGGACACCCCAACCATGACTATCACTGTATCTATAGGGGTGACCAGGATGCCCCCAGGGTAGGAGACTTTACCTACGGTTGGTGCAGGCAATGACCTTCTATAACACTGACAGCACAGGTAGCCCTGTAGTAGCAGTGTCTGATGTGTACTGGATTTGTGGGGATAGGAGAGTCAGGCCAGGCCTAGAGGCTGGGAAGGTGAGTGTACGGTGGTAACACTTGTGCATTCCTTCCTCGTCATCCCCAGGGGTAAGTTTGATCAGACACATAAAGTAAAGGTAGAGAATCCCAAAGGATTCTGTAGGTCTGAGAGAAGCACCTAGATGACAACGTTTATATGGATACAGTGGGAGCACCAAGGGGGGTCCCAGATGAGTACAAAGCCCACAATCAGATATGGGCAGGACTAGAGTCCATTATTCCCCAGAGAGCTATGAGCAAAAATGTTGGTTGGGTTAACTGGTTGTATTGTAATCAACAGAGATTTGTGATTGTATCCGAGATGCTTCCCAGAACCGCACGGCTTTGGACATGATCCTTGCTGAGAAGGGAGGAGTCTGTAAGATGGTGGGAGTGGCTTGTCGCATGTACATCCCGGATGACATCGCCCCCTATGAATCCATTACCCATGCACTTGAAGAGATTGAAGGACTGTCCAGGGAACTCGAGAGAAACTCTGGGGTGGACACTCTGCCCTTCACTTTGTAGTTGGGGGATTGGAAGGGTTTCCTTTAATTGGGGGTGATATTGGGGATTGTGATTTTGCTCTTGTCACTTATTGCGTGTTGTGTGGTCCCCCTCATCAAGTCCACCATGTCCCAGATGGCCGTCCAGGTGGTAAGAACCATGACAGGAGAAGTGCCGGTGTGGAGGATACCGTCTTGTTGAAGAACCAGCCTGTTAATAAACCCATAAACTATGGAAACACAATGATGTAATTTGAGTATGCAGGCCTGTAACCCCCGAGTGACTGGCCTCCAGGGGATCTGGTGAAGAGTTAACAAGTCCAGCAGGTAAGGGCTTAGCCTACCTGTATGTACCTGGAGTTTGAGGAGGTCACCCTGGACAAAAGTTACAGGCCATGCAAAGCTCAAAAGGGGGGAATTGTTAAAGATATTACACTGGACTCAGACGCCATCTTACGTATTGTCGGACATTTTAAAGATTCAGTATTCATTTCATATAACTTTGTGTAGTGATAACTAAGTTTGGGTGTTTCCCTCTCTGAACAAAGGCTTAGTGCTCACTAGCAGCACCTAGTGGAAGGTATCCAGGTGCACATCTGGACATTTGGTTTATGTGAAGTTTCAGTATTTGCATGTAGCCAATAGTATCAGACTCCTTTGTGTGCTTACATCCAATAGTGTTACATTTCCTGGGTGAGAACATCCAATTATAGTTGTTGCTTTCCTAATTACACGCCTTATGTAAAGTGCCTTATGGTTTTCTATAAATGTCCGTCCCTCAATAAACTTGTTGGTCTTGTTGCTAACTTCCTGCAAGGACAGGTCTTGTCTTTTCATTCAAGTTAGTCAATTCCAGCGCTGGACACAGACTCATTTAATTTGAAAGTCACCTTACAATGATTAGGGGTTTGAGCCCCAGATATAAATCTATAAGAGTTCTGATAACTCAGATTTAGAAACCAGTGGCCCACATTTATTAAAAGAAACTTAAAGAGGACCTGTCACCCATAAAGTTGGCACTAGGAGTTGTTACTAAAGTAAGCAGCTCCTAGTGCTTAGACAAACGCTGCAGAGTTAGAATGATAGCGTTATTGGAAACCTACAATACAATGTATAGGTCCACATTAAAAAAAAAAAAAAGAAAAACAAATTATAGCCTGTACAACTTGACAATGCAGATCTGCTCTGGATGGCGCTCTTCTATGCCCGGCCGTGTGCCCATACAGCAGGTTACCACCACATGGGGTATTGGTGTACTCAGGAGAAATTTGGTATCCACCTTTGTGGAGCCTTTTCTCATTTAATCCATTGCGAATGTTTCATTTTCTGCCCAAAATGAATGTATTGTTCAAAAACATTACAATGTGTAGATTGCACCTCCATTTTGGTTTTTCATACGTTGAGGGGTGTAGTTGCGATAATGGGGTAATTTACAAGTCTAGCTATTATTTGGGCATCTCACAGTCAATTAAAAGTTGAACAGGTCCATCTAAATATGGGGTTTGGATATTTTCCGAAAAATTTTGAAGAATGGACCCCAAATTCTAAGCCTCAAAACATTCTAGAAAAATAATATGTGGAATCTTAAAAAAAAAAAAACCATGCCAACATAATGCAGACATTTAGGAATTATAAGTTATGAATTAATTTGGGTGCTATCTGATTCAAAAGTAGAGAATTTAGAACTTTGAAAATAAAGAATTTTGCTAAATTTTTGCCAAAATTTCCATTTTTTAAAACACAAAAGATATCATACAAATTTTTAAACTAATTTGAAGTACAATATGTCACGATAAGACAATCTAAAAAAAGTGGCTGTTTTCTTCCAAACACCTCTTTAAGTACATTGCGCCAGATGTATCAGAGTTAAACCCCTCCAGCTCTTTGTTGCACCTGAATTATCACAAGCTACAACCATCTGTGATGAGTTGAGTTCATGCCTCTTATTAATCACTTACCTTAGGCGCAATCTTAGATTCCAGGCACTTACATATGATGCTCTAACAAACTCCACTCTGCTTCTCTCCTGCACCCCAACATGAAAATGACACTCTCATCAGAGTCCTGATGTTTGACAGGCTGCACCAAAGCTCCTCCTCAGAAGTGGCTTATCCTGGAGGGGATCCTTCAGTGCTGATCTTCTTCTGGCCTCTAATTATGGCCAGTATTCCTCCTTCAGACACTAGTGTGGTCATTCTACTACACAGGGACACTTCTCTGTACCTTATGCAAGCTCCCACACACTTCTCTTCTATCCTGCTCTGAGCTGCTGCTTTTGCAGAATATTTGTAAACAGAAGCTCAGGACTATAAACAGAGGCTGCATGTAGTGTAAACACTGGCTGAGTTCTGCTGCTGTACTATACAGGGATACACTACTTTGTGAGCTCAGTGCTTGCTTCTCAGTCTACTCCACCTTCAGGCTGGTGTGTTTTTGAACCAAAATTGCGTCTTATTGATAAATTTGCTAATGAATCATTAGTAGGTACAGCAAAACATCTAGTCTGATAGGAAAAAAAGAGGAATACATGGTTATTTTTTATGCAGGACTAGTTTGGTGTTCAGTCGCTAAACTGGTTCAAAAACTCTGCTACGATGTGAAAAGTAAAAAACAAAAAAATATATACATCCACCCCAATCTACATGATAAGGGAAATGTATCAAGATGCAGCACATAAAAATTTGCTAAATGTTCCCCCCACTGGTGTATACTGCAATGAGTCCTACTCTTCGTTATTTGCACCCATTAGGTTTCGGTACATAATTTGTCCCAATGACTCCTTAACCTCTTAACGCTCAGCGTCCGATATATCGGACGCTGAGCGCAGTGACTTAGCGCTCAGCGTCCGATATATCCGACGCTGAGCTGATGCCGGTCGGCTCAAGATCTGACTGAACCGGCAGTCGGGAAACACGGGGTCCGGCTGACGATATCCGGCACCCAGTGTAACACCGCGATCGGATTGTTCTCCATCGCGGGTGCTAACCTTTAAATGCCGCGGTCAGCGCGACCGCGGCATCTAACATGCTCTGGGTCTTTCCCCCACGATCGCCCCCCCCCGAATCGTTTTGGGGGCGCGCCGATCGTTGCTATTTACTCTGGGGTCCGATCTGGACCCCAGAGTTACCTGCAAGAACTCTGCCCAGTAAGATGGCGTCTGTGACGTCATCTTACTGGCACAGTGCCAGCCTATGCAAGTGTATAGGCTGACACTGATAATACTCTGCAATACATGAGTATTGCAGAATATTATCATGAACAAGCCATCAGAGGATTTCTTGTTCATGTCCCATGGTATAAAAGTGAAAAAGTAAAAAAAAAAAAAGTTATTCAATAAAAAAATAAAGTAATAAATCACTAAAAATGCCCAAAAGCCCCAAAACATATAAAGAGACATATAACTCAAAAAAAAGTCTAAATCATAACACAAACCCCACATATATAGTATCACCGCGTCCGTAACAACCCGTAGAATAAAAGTAAATCATTATTGAACCCCCACGATAAACGCCATAAAAAAAAACTGTTATAAACCCTCCAAAAATTATGATTTTTACCTTTTCAATCCCACAAAAAATGCTATAAAATGTGATCAAAAAACCATATGTACTCCGACATGATACTGGTGCAAAGTACAACATGTCCCGCAAAAAACAAGCCATCAACCAGCTCCGTAGCCAAAAAAGTAACAATGTTATGCCACTTGGAAGACGGCAATACATAAATGATAGATTTTTCCCCACATTAGGGTTTCGTTTGACAAATTTAGTAAAACGTAAGAAAATATATTCATGTCTGGTATCCCCGTAATCGTATCGACCTATAGAATAAAGATAACATGATTATTAGTCTATACGGTGAACACCAAAAAAAAAAAGAAGTAAAAAATCCAGTACAGAATTGATGCTTTTCTACTCATGTCCTCAAAAAAAGTTCCTAAATTTTCAACAATAGGTGATACCAACCCCAAAATGGTAACAATGGAAAATGCATCTCATCCCGCAAAAAAAATGGCATCACATGGCCCAAATAACGAAAAAGCGAAAATTTTATAGCCTTCAAAAGGGGCCAATGAGGAAACTAAAATCCTGGCAGCTGCAGGGCCCTCCTTCCCTTCTGCGCCTCGCTGTGCCCCCATAACACAAGTCACAGCCACATGTGGGGGGTCTCTGTACTCAGGAGAAATTGCAGAACAAATTGTATGGTGGGTTTTCTCTTTTTATCTTTTGGAAATGTGTAAATTTTAGGGCTAAATGAACGTATAAGGGAACAATATGACCATTCTAAATTTCACCTCCATTTTGATTCAATTACTATGAAGATCTCAAGGGGTTAACAATCTTTGTAAATGCTGTTTCTGATAGCTTGAGGGGTGCAGATTTGAAAATGGGTTGGTTATATAGGGGGTTTTGATGCTAAATATGTAAAATTTCATTCAAAACTGTATTTATCCCCAAAATAGTCAATTCTGAAAATCCGGAAAAGCGATATTCTATTTGCAAGCCGCGTGACATCAAAATAAATTATCCAAACATTTCAGAAATTATGAAAATGTAAAGTAGACAAATGGGAAATGTTATTCAGCAAGTTATTTAGGTGGTAAATCGATCTGCCTGAAAACGCAATGATTTTGAATTTCGAAAATGGCAAATTTTTCCAAAAATGTATCATATTTTCTTTTTTTTTTGTAAATAAACGCAAAACTTATCTGCCAAAATTTACCACTAAAATGAAGTACAACATGTGGGGAAAAAACAATCTCAGAATCACTTTGATAAGTAACAGTGTTCAAAAGTTATAACCATATAAAGCGAAGCAAGTCATAATCCAAAAAATCGGGCTGAGCCTTAAGCTACAAAATGGCTGCGTCCTTAAGGGGTTAAAAAAAAAAAAACAACAACAAAAAATGTTAACTCCTTCTCGTCGCAGTGATTTATTTTGTTAATTTTTTGCATCTGTGTACAGAGCTGTGTGAGGGTTAATTCTCTCCCCTGGGAATAACCTTTCATATTTTGATAGATTGGCATTTTTGGAGGCGGAGATACATAATATGTTTGCGATTTTTACTGTTTATTTAGTTTTATATCAGTTCTAGGGAAAGGGGGGTGATTTGAATTTTTTAAACAGGTTTTGTAATTTTTTTTTTACTTTTGTTTCATATATTCTTTAGACACTCTAAGGTACGTTAACCCTAGATGGTCTGATCATTCCTATAGTTACTACAGTATATACTATACTGTTCTGCATTACATGGTGTGTTTTTTCACAGCATTCATTACAATGTGCCACTGGTACATTGTAATGAATCTGCAGATGCCACACAACGTCGGGTCTTGCAAAGACCCGAGGCTGTCATGGCAACCAATCACCACTCCCCGATGAGGTCAAAGGGAGCGACAATCACAAAAAGATGGCAATTCCCACGCGTTGCAGTCCTTTAAATGCTGCCGGAGGCCATCGGAGTTGGGTGTTAGTATCACTTATACTACAATATAACTAGTATTATTCATATAGCCAAAAAGATGTGTAAATTATGTTATTTCATCCTTGAATGTAGACAAGAAATCATGTTACCATTTAGATGTAAAATATGTAAACATTACTAATACATGCGGTCCCCTACTTAAGAACACCTGACTTACAGACGACCCCTAGTTACAAACGGACCTCTGGATTTTGGTAATTTAGTGTACTTTAGTCCTAGGCTACAATAAACAGTTATCACAGGTGTCTGTAATTAAGATTTATTGCTTATCCTGGTTCTTATGACAATCCAACATTTTTAAAATTCAATTGTCACAGAGACCAAAAAAAATTTGACTGGGGTTACAATAATAAAGTATATGGTTCCGACTTACATACAAACTCAACTTAAGAACAAACCCACAGACCCTATCTTGTATGTAACCCGGGGACTGCCTGTAGTATAAAAAAAAACCTCCATAATCCTTTATGCATAAGAAATGATGTGGTTACATCATGTGATTACAAAAAATAAAAGTAATGCCAAAAATTTGTGGAGCTAGAATTTTGAGGAAAAACAAAAAAGAAAATATGGTACACAAAAATGAAAAATAAAATCCCTATTTGACATCCTGCAGCAGTTGACAGAAAGAATTTCTTATGTGGGAAAACAGAATTGAGCAGATGTAGATGTACAGTGATTGGTACTTATGTTCTTAAGAAAGGGTAAAAGCCCACAGACTGACAAAAAGAAAAACAAAAGCTGGCAAAAAATATTCAAATGGTCTAGTATGAAAAAGAACAATCAGCACAATGCTATAAAAAGCTATGCAAATTTCCTCCAAAAATGTCCATTTTAAACTCACTGAAAAGGTTTTTTTCCCTGAACGCAAGAGCTAATTTTCATTTTTTTTTTTTTATGATGTTTTTTTTTTCGGTTTCCGGTCTACAATGGCTTTTCTGGAGTATGTTGCCAGGGAATAACCCATTGTTTGTTAAAAAAAAAAAAAAAAAAAAAAAAAAAAAAAGCAATTTTCTCTGTGTTGATTTTTATTACTTGTAATTTTTTGGGGAGGGAGAGAATACAAATTCTCATGCAATTTTCAAGGACAGTGGAAATAAAAAAAAAAAATGCGCAGCACAAAGGGCGAACTCAAAACATTTTCCTGACATTTTATTACAGCTGAGGAAGAAAAAAAAAAAAAAAAAAGAAACATTTGGAGAAAATTTTTCTTCTTTGAATCCTCGTTAACCATTTGTTTAAAAGGTGCTTTAATAAAAATAAAGCAGTCTCTATATACAACAACAACAACAGATGACATCATGGCAGGCTGTCAGGAGAACCCTATGGAACGAATTGCTGTTTCCTCTTTATAGAATGTCCTGGAGGAATCACCGCAGGGAATGTTTCATCTTTCCCGCTGCGATCTTGTTTACAACCTGCGCGCTTTGCGTGGACGGCAACCATTGTGAGGGATGGGGGTGTTGTCTGTAATGGATATCACGTCCAGTCCTCCCATGGTTAACCCTTTGATTGCATGCTGTGGGCAAAAATATAATAATGAAAAAAATTAAATTTCACAATATCACAGCTATACAAAGCAGAAGCTATGAAGCAATCATATGATATGCTAAAACACATATGTACACATGCAGTAATGACTATTTGGTTTAGTTGGTCATCTAGTCTATGGCTATATGCCAAGTCCTGTATTTCTGTATAGAATAAAAGAAAATATTTTATATACATACACACAAAAACAAAAAAAAAAAAAAATACATCAGACTCCATGGCTTCCTACTTCAAGGGGGTTGTCCGGTGGATGAAAAACATGGATTCTTTCTATGCCCATAAAATGCTTTGGAAGTCTTGTATGAGAAACAGATTTTACATAAATAGGGAGCTGAGTAGCAAAGGTAATGCATCAAAAAGAGAAAAAAAAAAAAAATCAATTTTTTTTACTGGCTTTATCCTCAGGGTTTGCTTATTGGCTGCCTGTAACCATGCATGGTGCTCATTAATGGAAGCAAAAAGATTTACGCATTATATTGAAATCCATTATTAAAAAAAAAAAAAAAAAAACCCCCAAAAACAATACGCCCTTTAACTTCTTTTTCCATTGCGGGAATACTTTTATTTGTATTATTTTTTTTGTTATACTTGCTACATACATTCACATAATAAAACACTATTACGTGCTTTTTGTTATAACGAATGGTTTCTTATTTACTGTGATGAATTCTGCTTATTAAGTGTTTTTTGATACCCTGCTGCTCCCCCTTAAGTGATGATGTCCAATCACATGGACTGGTTATAGCTGCCAATTACTTAAAGAGAACCTTTCATAAGGATTTCACATTTTGCTGAATGACAGGTTCCCATAGTTAACACTACTGGTTCCACTCATTTTTAAAAGTGAGTAGAAGTATACCTGGCTCCCTGCCAGTATACTGCACCAAGTCATGCATCATCATCATTATCTGCTCACTACACTAACAACTCCACTCCCTCCCTCACTGAGAACCTAAGCTTCAAGCAAATCTCTGTCAGCTCAGGTCTGCGTGAGGGGAGGAGGAAGTAGAGTTGATAGAACAGTGTGCAGATGACGATGATATAATGATGACTCAATGCAGTTTGCTGGCAGGTAGCCAGGTATAATTTTACATACTTTTAAAAAAGTGAATGAACCAACTAATGTAAATCATAAAAGCAGATAGGGAATTAGAATGAAAAAGTATTTGGGGACCTGTCATTAACTGGTCATGTGAAATCCTGACGACAGGTTTACTTTAAAAGGTCTTGGTTACAATCTGGAATAGTCTGCCACACTCACAAGCCCCTATGTGTGGAAGTGCAGAGTGGCAGGGGACCAATGAGGGATATATAGCAGGGGTTTTTTTAGGTTAGAAAGAGAATTGAACACTTATAAATATTTTTTTTTTTATTTCTAATGGGAAAACCCTTTCATCTGCAAATGAGTTGATGCAGCCAATGTGTAAAGATATTTTCAGGGGGAAAAAAGGTAATGCAAATAATTGGCAATAATTTAAAGGGAACCCGTCACCATATTTTTTTACAAATACCGCTAGTGACAAGTTCCCTTGTAGCCCTATTAACGGACACCCTTCTTTAGCTAAAAATGGTTTTCCTCCAATCCCCATAAAATCTAATTTATAAGCTTCCCTGGCATTTAGGGATATCTATAGTGAGTTAGGGAAGTGGGGGTTGTGGCTTAATCCAGAAGCTCCTCCCCATGCCTTCTCAGCACTCAACAATAATGTCATGTGACCACGGTGAAATCATCTAAATCTTCAGCCTCCTAAAAATGGCAAACAATACCCCATGCATATATCTGATCACATGAAATCACAAGTTTGCTAATGTTAGGAGGACCTTCAAAGGAACTTTGATGAAGTCAACCTGGTCACATGACATTACTTGTTGAATGCGGATAAAACATGGGGAGGAGTAACTGGATTAAGCCCGAGGAGGCGACGTCCCCCCCCCCCCCCCGACTCGCTATCAATATCTCTGGATACCAAGCAAGATTATAAATTAGATTTTATCAAGATCCAAGGTAAACTATGTTTAGCTAAAAGGAGCGTGTTGATTAGTTAATAGGGCTCTATGGGAACCTGTCACTAGCTAGAAAAATGTGGTGACAGGTTCCTTTTAAAACAATAAATAGCTACCTGTCTATTGGTGGCACTTTGACGATTTGAGGCCATGCAGACGTCTTCATGTGACATCTACTAGTCCATTGCTGGAAGAATAAATAGCCATTGACCTTAACCTTACTATAGTGAGTGTCAGAAGGCACTTGATGTACAGACTTTAGAGGTAAAGTACATGCTTTGAAAGGTTATGTGTAGGTTTGACATCACATTTGGTCCCAATAGAGATGTCAAATTAGATTGGCTGCCACGTACAGTATTGTGCATTATAATCATCAAAATCACTTCAATTTTACATATTTGTTTTGTACCTATATTCAGACCAGCAAAAACACCTTATAAATTAGTTTGTAAATTGTGTGTTTTTTTTTTTTTTTTTTTTTGTGTAAACTATGGGAAGGACAGAAATAAAGATAATAAGATGCTAGGGCTAATGTGCTGAGGATTTTAGATGCTAATTGTTTTATGCATTTTATATAAACTAGAAAGTGCAATTTCATATTATTTGCCACAGATTTTAATATATAAAATCTTCTGTAAAATAACATAAATTGATAAAATTCTACATTCTCATGCAGGCTGTCGGCCCTATGCAATGCTCTAGACTTGTGCCATAGAATCTATACTGTATCCGTCCCTTCAATATGGACTTAAAGACGATAAAACGGTTCCAGTGTATCTGATGTCCACTTACCACTCGCCCAGGTCCCATGCCTTTTACAACCACTCTCACATGTGCAACTCCTTTATCAACAGCTTTCTGAAAGAAGAAGAAGAAAAAAAAAAAAAAAAAGGAGATGAATAACCATTAGAACGGTTCCGCAATCCAATACACCAGCACCGACGCTAAACAAACGTCTCTATAGGAAGAGATGTAGACAATCTAGCCGAGAGAAAACAAGAACAGGAAAACACAAAAAAAGGTAAAATGTGAAGAACAATTCACCTTTGTGCAAGGAGGAAACACCCATACTGATTTACCCAGCAATAAACAATTAGACAACAAATACAAAGTGGCAAACGGGGAGAAAATTGGTAAGGGAAAAAAAACATGGCTTATGAATTAAACCGCAGGGGTCCCAGCTTGAAGAGATGGAACAGTCAGCGACTAATCTATACGCCGAAAATGCTTTTTAACAGAACACCTACTGACCATCAAGCTGCAAGACGCATTGTGTGGAAATGGCTGCGAGCTGGTGGAGAGGCCCTTCCGCTTCTAAATAGCACATCTTCTATTTGTCTGTGCCTAGAAGGTTACAAGCC
The DNA here is from genome assembly GCA_019512145.1 of Engystomops pustulosus. Taxonomy (NCBI): domain Eukaryota; kingdom Metazoa; phylum Chordata; class Amphibia; order Anura; family Leptodactylidae; genus Engystomops; species Engystomops pustulosus. Next base: position 43,778,500 of record CM033644.1, on the reverse strand, counting down.
TCACCCCTCACCCCATCTCCCAGGCGCCATTAAAATAAACAGTCAGGGGTTTTCCTGTAATGTAATGCAGATTTCTCTGGAGGACGTGAATGGCGGTCAGATGGGATGTAGAGACATGAACACCTGCTGTAGCCCAGACATCTTAGTAGACTGACTAGATGTCAGCTCCCGTGGAGATAAAAGACTATGGGAGGTATTAGAAAGCAGAACTGTCAGCCTCTTCACACTTCTATACTTGGACGAGCCATTTTCGGACCCAGTCATGATCATAGTGACAAGGGCCTTAATAGACCTCTGACATTACAGAACTATCGAAAGGTTTCTGTAAGGTCTGGATACGATTTGGCTCTGACATGCTGTCCAGTGTTTGGGGCAGAGCTCCTTTACATATTAAGAAAGCATAGCAGAACTATTAATAGATGTATATTGGTAAATTACCTAATACCCTGCCCCCCCCCTGACTTATACACATGGGTGGGGTGCTGGATTAAGCCTGAGGAGGCCACGCCCCCTGACTCACTATCCCCATCCTTGGATACCAGGCAAGATTATAAATTAGATTGTTTGTGAAGTCAAACTGGTCTAGTTGCCCATGGAAACCAATCAGATCCCAGCTTTAATATTATAAACAGCTGTGGGGAAATGAAAGCTGAGCTCTGATTGGTTGCCATGGGCAACTAGTATAGTTCTGCTCTAAGAGACTTATGTTATATATAATGGGGGAGATTTATCATAAAGGGAAAAGGGGCCAACCCCTTTAAATACTTTTTTATACAAGTTTTAACTTTTTTTCTTCTCATTTCCATCATGAGACCTAGTACATTATCTGCACAATCTTATTGACTAGAAGTGGAATAGTATAGAGACACATTCATGGAATAGCAACCTATTTCCTATGCACAAGTTAGGGGTCTCATCAATCACAACAACGGGGTCCTGTGTATATCTAGAGGTGCACATGCCTGATCTCTTTCCATTTAAAATCTATGAGACTATGAGAAACGGAAATAGCAAAGTGCTGTACTCCTCTTTCTCAGTCAGTCCTATACAGATGGATTAGATTCTTAGAAAGTTCCTTTAATAGCCCCACAAGGTCATCCCTGTAAGAGCTTTGTGAAGTGACAAATCTAGAGTTGAGGTCTACGTTGGCACACAGATAGCACGCACAGCGCAGGCACGCACAGCGCAGGCACGCACAGCGCAGGCACGCACAGCGCAGGCACGCGCTTATTTCTTGCAGATTATTCTCGTCTCTTATATCTCTGGATGTGGAGCGGCGGCTGATTAATAGTGTTGGAATACGTTCTGAGGCAGTACCATGGGCGACATGAAATAATCATTTCAGTAACAATGCGCATGCAGGTCATGAAGGCCTTTTATGTAAGAGTGCACAGAAAACTCAGATGGGTTTATCATTTCACAGGCTTGTCCTAATTAGTTTTATTTTGTGAAGTGAAACATTGTGACCTGTCTGTACGGCTAATCACGCTGGGAAATCTCGCTGGGAAGAAAGAAAGCAGCAGCGAAGGAGTACTAGGATCTGGGGCCTTACAACCCTGGGAGGGGGCTGCCACCTAGTGGTTGTTAAAGGACTGGCGCGTCGTCTCCAAAATCACAAAGAAGAAGAATCCCATAATAGACGTTGCTATAGAACATCTTAACCACCACCCTCATTTTTTTATCCCTAGGATAATAGATTTCACAAGAAAAGAGGAGGACCTATATATTTTAAAAGAATATATAAATATATAATAAATAGGTTACAAATATTGAAATAAAAAAAAAAAAATCTCTCTATCCTCCTATGGTTTATCTGTATACTCACACATACACAGTAAATCATTTTATATACTTACAGTGGCTGCTGAGATCCCCGCCGTCTGAGCCGCTACAGAAGAGCTCTTCTTGGCGTTTCTAAAGCCCTCCGTCCCGCAGGACGTGCGGGTGATGAACTTATTGTCAGGGTGTGTGACCTGGATGTGTGTACTGTAACAAACACAAAGCCTGTAACACATGGATAACACCACAAACCCTATAACTGGAAAACATCTTTAATAAATTACAGTTTTACCCTTTGTGTTGGCAGCTGCAACAAAATATGGAACCAGTTTTATGGTCTTTATTTGGTCTCATTCTCAAAAGGCTGATATGAACCAATTTGGAGGGAGACATTGTTTTTTAGCTTCCTACTACAGGATCTGAGCTATAAAAACGTTCATCAATAGTCCTACAGGGATTGCTCACTTATCACCTCTCTCTACTCTACCCAAGGAATGCAGAGATTTGGAAGCAAATATATCCTCCAACATTCAGAGGAAAGAAGATAAAACAAAATTGGCACAATATTTTTTGTCTTCCAGACAGATTGAAAAACTTGGATGTTGGCTGTGTGTGAGTCGCTGAAGAGAAAGCGACTCCCTCATTCCCCCCTCCCTCATGCTGTATGGTCGGATGTGGAGGACACTTATGAGTATGCCAGACTCCGCACTGTGGGAGAGGCAGATTGGACTCGCATAGGGTGATTGGGAACAGAATTTGGAAATTTATAGGCGTTGAGGGGGAACAATTAAAGGATGGTTGCACTGCTTTCTTATACTAGTTTTTAAAAATATGTTTATTTAGGGGAGATAAAATGTACTGACAGGTTAGTGTATACTCATTTTGTGGGGTTTTATATACTTTCAATTAAAGACATTAATGCCCCATAGTATTTCATTAAAGGTAGGAGCTGTTATTTACTATCCTGGCAACACTGGGTACCACAGCAGGATGCATGCTGAACCGCTGCTCTATTCCTTAGTGTGTACAGGACCCCTATTCTCATTATTGGTGGGGTCCCAGCAGCATGACCCTCCACTAACCAAACTTGTTACCCCTGATCCTGTGGATAGGAGAAAACAATTAAAGTTTGTACAACCTTAAAGTAGGCAGTTCCTGTGCATTCAATGAAGTCAGATGCTTCAAGCTCCGGGCCCCAAGTTAATGATGAGCCAAACTGCTGATCACAAACTATTTTTCCTCAGGCAAATAATTCCCCCATTTTATTGAATACCTCCATTTCCATGCTCTGTACAGGACTTCAGCTGTAAGGTGTCTAATGAAGCGTCTACTGATAATCCTAGTTCCCATGAAAGTACAAAACTTTTAAAATCGAATTGTCACAGGTACAAACAAAAAAATTGGAGTTAATTATAAAATGTAAATATTCCAATTTACACACAAATAAGTAAAAAGCTACAGCACCTATCGTGTACGTAACCCGTGGTCTGCCTGTATATACAGGGGGCGCACAGCCTGCAAAATACTGTGAGCCAGCAACAGATTGCTCACAATAACTTATCCAATTCCTGTGTCATCAGGGGTTAATAACTCAGAGGTGGAGTTATAATATAGACTCAATATTTACAAAAAAAAAAAAAAAAAAGCCCAAAAAGAAGACCTCATTTAAACCATTTGTCAATTTGTTAAAACTTGACTTTTATTTATCTTGATTAAAAACAAAAAATTAATTTACATCCGTCAAATCTACAGCCTTGGTGAATTTGTGTTAAGTCAATATTATTGCTGGTGGCCAAGAGATGTAGAATATTCAATTTTTTTATGGATTGTTCCTGTGAGATCTTGATAAGTGTAATTTGCAGACTTCAGCTGATTGTTATAACACGTTTCACTCCTTTCCAGTCCTAAATACAGGCGGTCCCCTACTTAAGAACACCTCACTTACAGACGACCCCTAGCTACAAACGGACCTCTGGATGTTGGTAATGTTGTTACTGTACTTTATCCTTAGACTAAAATAAACAGCTGTAACAGTTATCACAAGCATCTGTAATGAAGCATTTTTATTAATCCTGGTTCTTTTGACAACCCAACAATTTTAAAATCCAATTGTCACAGAGACCAAAAATTTTTTTTGTCTTGGGGTTACAATTGTAAAATATACAGTTTCGACTTACATACAAATTCAACTTAAGAACAAACCTACAGTACCTATCTTGTACGTTACCCAGGGACTGCTTGTATAGTAAAGAGAAGGTACCAAATTTAGACACTAGGGGTCAGCATAGTTTCTCATACGGGATAAGTGGTGTCTATATCCCAATTACCAATCTCTAACTTTTATTGTTACAACAAAGTTTTTGTGAACAATCCACAAACAATCGCAGAGGGAACCATGATTGTTTGTTGACAGAAACTTGGTTGTAACAATAAAGTAACAGATTAGTAATTGGGATATTGACACCACTTATGAGAAACATTACCGACACCTAGTGTCTAAACTTGGTACCTTCTCTTCACTAAAATACTTAGATGGAAAAGGAGTGAAACACTTGGGGCTCATGTATCATAGTTTTTCTCCTGCCACTTTTTCAAGTTTCCTGAAGTTGGCCTACTTAATCATTGCAATATATCTTACGTTTTTTCATTTGTGATACATGTGATAAGTTGACTGTTTAGTCTGACTTTTGCTACGTTTTGTGGTGTGTGACTTTAGTCCCAAATAGTAGTTTACCAATAGTAAGTCTGGGTGTAGCATACTGTTTTGCAACTTATTAGGTGCAAGAATGGGACGATTTCGGAGCCCAAAAGTTGCACAAGTAGAATAAACATCTGGGCTAAAAAGATAAACATGGCAACTGCATTACATCCTGGAGGCAGCTAACTTTAGTGCACTGCCTGATTCTGTGGCTAAAAAGTCGCAAACCGCGAAAAGTCGGACACAAAAAAAAAACGCAATAGGGGTGATACATGTCCCCCGCTGTGTTATAACAATCAGTTGAAGTCTGCAAATTACATTTATCAAGATCTCACAGGAAGATTATTAAAAAAAAGTGGATATTCTTGGCCACCAGCAATAAAATAGACGTTACACGCAAATTCACAAAGGCTCATAGACGCCCCATACAGGATCCTAAATACTGAATATGTGGCACCATCCCTGTATGTAGAGCAATACCCCTGGATCTTTGCATTTCAGTAGATGATTTGAGAATGAAAAACAGTGTTTTCCTCGGGCAGGCGCCATTGTTTTGTCATATACTTCAATTAAACACTTAGTTATTCCAGCAGACAAAACCTACTGTGTAGCACGCGGGGAGGCTGCCCGTTTCCTATTGCTCTCCAGCGGGGCGAGCAGGATTACAGAGCAGAACAAGGCAAGACGGATGTATTACAGAGACGTGCAATTCTAACAGTATTGATTTCTCTTCATTAGGTCCCTCTCACTCAACCTGCCGCTCAGATCGCTGGTCCTGAAGGATGAATCCAAGGGTGCAGCTTGAGATGGCAGCCATGTATGTAAAACACCACCCTCTCCCATCACCCCAACAACATGATGGATATGGTGATATCCCCCCCCCCCCCTTTAAAAAAAATTCTAAAGCCTCAATACTGGGTATCAGCCATAACCATGACTAGTAAGCAGAAATCATGCCTTTTACACAAAAATGCCTGATAAGAACAAGTTCTAGGTAATTACTGCCAAGTATGAGATACATTTATTCATTCAGTGTGAAAAGATCAGAAGTTTAGGTGTATAAAAACATGTGATACTGAATCGTTTCCCACAAAACTGTATAGCAATTTTTATTTGCTTCTCCTGCTCTATAACATGGTGATAGAATACAATGTACAATGTGCTCAGCTCCTCCTGCTCTGCAACGCTGTGATAGCATACCATGTACAATCTGCTCAGCTTCTCCTGCTCTATAACATAGTGATAGCATACAATGTAGAAAAGTGCTCAGCTCCTCCTGCTCTATAACATGCTGATAGCATACCATGTACAACCTGCTCAGCTCCTCCTGTTCTATAACATGGGGATAGCATACCATGTACAACCTGCTCAGCTCCTCCTGCTCTATAACATGGGGATAGCATACCATGTACAATCTGCTCAGCTCCTCCTGCTCTAACACTGGGGATAGCATACCATGGACAACAGATAAGCTCCTCTGCTCTCATAACATGGCTGATAGCATACTGTACAAAATGCTCAGCTCTCTCCTGCTCTATAACATGGTGATAGCATACATGTACAACCTGCTCAGCTCCTGCTCTATAACATGGTGATGGCATACAATGTACAATCTGCTCAGCTCCTCCTGCTCTATAACATGGGGATAGCAAACCATGTACAATCTGCTCAGCTCCTCCTGATCTATAACATGGTGAGGCATCAATGTATCAATCGCTCAGCATCCTCTGCTCTCATAACAGGGGATAGCAATACCATGTACAAGTGTTGCTTCTCCTGATCTATAACATGGTGATGGCATACAATGTACAAAGTGCTCAGCTCCTCCTGCTCTGCAACGCTGTGATAGCATACCATGTATAATCTGCTCAGCTCCTCCTGCTCTATAACATGATGATTACTTATAGCATACTATGTACAATCTGCTAATCTATGACTGTACTAAAACATGCATTCTGGGAAGGATATTCTTTCAAAGAAGGAATATGAATAACATGTATGTACTGAGGCAGTATGTTCCTGTTGATTTCAATAGGTCAAATAAAGTAACCTTTGTAAGACTGTCACACCTTATCACAATTACTTTATTTGACCTTTCAAAAGCAACAGAAATTTCTGTGACTGCCTACTTCTTTTCTTAGGCGACATTCATTGGCTTACTTATAGACTGTGGTGGTAAACACAATGTGTTATTAGGACATATTACTTACTTGTTATATGTGGCTTTAATATGGACAATTGGAACTTCTTCAAACTTCAGTCCTTTCCAGCGTAATGAACTTTGCTCCCCAGGCATAGGTGGAAACAGGCTGCGGGACCATCATAAGAAATCTTTATACATTTCCATAAATATTCATAATCTACAGAAATTGTACTCCAAGTACTTCAACAACAATCTCTAAAATCATATTTTTATTTCTGACTATGCATACATATATAAAAATAAAATTATTTGTGATCTATGAAAAACATGCAAAACTTTCCCTTCTGAAAATGATTTCTGTTTAGAAATACAATTTTATGTTACATTCATACCTTGTTGTTCTATAGACTCAGAGACCTCCCAGCACATAGGCTGAGCATATCCATAGACATATACTGGCAGAGGCATCCTTTTATATGCTGTATACTGCGTAAAACCATTATGGAGGGTTGCCTCCCGTCATCCCACTGAGAGAGGTTTACACAGAGGCCATTGGGGATGGATGCAAAGTATTGAGACCACCTCTGACCTGTGCTGAGTGTATGATCAAGGTGGCCCCTCCATATAAAGGACAGCACAGACATCACAGGGGGAAACACCCTGAACATTTGCTTTTAGGGGTGAGTGGGAGGAACAGGACAACTCATTGTAAGGACATGTGGGGAACTCTGGATGTATCCTAACAATGCAGAACTAAAACAAGGTCTGAACGTAGTCTTATATTTCTCTCTTTTTCTAAGCCAAAAACTGGTATATAAGTGATGATCCTGCAGCAGGGATAAAGCAATCCCATTGTTCAATTTGAATAAGGCCTAAAATAAGTTGCCTAAATACCAACCCACAAGCTACTAGTGTGCTCATTTGTCATCTGTATGTAGAGAAAAATATGCTAAAAAGCTTCAATAAAAACGTATGCATTTATAAAAAAAAAAAAAAAAAAAACCCTTACCCACAAGGGCGATGATGTATCTGATCGATATCGGAGGTGTTGATCTGACCACTCCGACATGGTCTCATCAAAAGAGGAAGGCTATCCTGTGCCGCTATCCCAATCTCAGAGTTACAGAAGAGTACAGTCCCATATTATTTAAATGGAGTGACAGCAATCACAGCCATTGTTTCTTTCAAATGGGGCATAGGAACCCAACCCCTCCAACCTGCTAGTGAGAAACTACCCCTCTAATTACTAATCCCTACTTTATGAACTGACAACATAAAATATATTCTTCTATCATCTGTGGGGCATCCACTGACAATGAAGGAGCCGCAGTCTGGGTTTAGGACTACAAACCTGTTAAAGTTTTCTCATCCACAGTGCAGGGAACTGTACAGCAGAAAACTTTCATTAGATATATACAAGTATGAAATGGTTGTCATTTTTTTTTTTTTTTTTATAGTTGCCACATACAGAAATATAACAGGGCGTTCTGGAGCACTAAATCACAGGTCCACAACAACCTCTGGTTGGCTTAGTGTTCCAAATCATTTTGGAAGCTTCTCATTAATACCCAAGAGATCTACTGTATGAAGAGGACTCTAGGGCAGATTTATTGCCTTCACCCCTTAACGTTTTTTTCCCCCGCTGATCTTTGGCTGTGAAGGGATGGGCAGTGTTCATCAGGGGTATTAAGCAAGCCATTAATAGAAACCTTACTATAGACATTAAAGGGAATCAGTCAAAGCTATTTAGGACTCAAAATCAGTCCTCATGGACCACTAACTTAGTATTCCTCTTAGCCCTATATAAACGCCTTCTGGCATCAAAATCCAGCATGATAAACCAGGGACACTTACTCATAGATCCAGGCACCGTGACTGTGGCCTCTGTCCTTCTAAAAATCAACTAATAAAATTATGCCTGAAAAGCTCTGGAGGCATTACCAGAGCCCTTCCACACTGTAGCTTCACAGGCTGTTACACTGTCTCCCCCTGCTCCCTTGGCACTTCCCCACTCCCTCTTCCTGATGAAGTTTTGGGACACAATGGGACGAGGAAGTGCTCCCACACAGTGTAATAGGCTTTTTAAAAGTTCATTTTAGAAGGAAGGAGGACATGGATTACAAATATAAGAACATCAACACATTGTCTATAAGTAAGAGCCCCTGGTTCATCATGTGGTGATTTCAAAGGTAAATAAATAAAAATTGTCTTCAAGGCCATCCCTATGGTGTATGCTGTGGTATCCAACTCACCCCACTTCTTTTGAGCTTTGGTCACTGCTGGGATTGCCAGTAGAAGTTGGAGTCATCTGTGCACTCACACACAGAGGCCGAAACCAAGGGGATTTTATTGCTCTAGATGGAAATGTAAAAACATTAAAAAAAAGTTAGAAGGACTGACATCTTCCCCTCCATGCCATCTAGATAGGAAGCTAAATCTGTGCATTTATTTCTATTGTTCCGCTTTATTATAGAAGTGAGTGAGTAGAAATAGGAGGAAAACGACAGAATGGTTTTCTCTTCCTGGATCCAGCGATTTTTCACTGATGCCTTGATGACCCATTGTTTTCAATGGGCTTTTTCGCACATCAGTTTTTTTTCCAGTGATCAGTTTAGAATCTGTTCTGTATGTGTTCACTAACATTGGATCAGTGGAAAACAACTGAAGTGTGAAAAAGCCATTGAAAAGAATGGGTCAGTAAGAAATCAGAGACAAATCACTGAAGCCAGGATGAGAAAACCAATCTGTATGTGTCCATAGGACAAAATGGGTTCAGTGAGAAATCACTGATGTTAAAAAAACCACCAATGAGGGCGCTTTCACACGATGTGTTGCGTTGCGTTTTTTAATGCAAATTCAAAAGGCTTCAGCCTTGATCACATGCTGAGGTTACATTGTGTTTCCACTGCATCTGCTAAAGTGCAATGTAACCTCAGCATGTGATAAAGGCCGAAGCCTTTTGAATGCGTCAAAAATGCGTCAAAAAACGCGACACAACATATTCGTTATATTATTAAAAAAAGCTTCTATTTCTCAATAGGCCTATATGTACAGCTGCATTGGGGGATCTCTCAGGAGCCTATGTTAAACATTAGATCAGCGTTCACCTTAACACAAACCCAAAGAATGATCTTGTAGAACATGGGCTCCATCAAGATCCAATTGTGTCCATCATATTGTGGGAATAGCCCTCATTTACATTTTATTAACATTTTGTTAATGTTCCTAAACGAACAGAAAATCCAATGGAGGTGTGAACAGAGCCCCAAGAGGGTTGTCCACTTTCAGCAAATGATTGATATTGTTTGTGCGATGAAAAGTTATAAAATTTTTCAATATGATTTCTGTATCAATTCCTCACAGATTTCAAGATCTCTGCTTGCTGTTATTTTATAGGAAGCTTTTATGTTTACTTCCAGTGGACAGAAATCAAACCATTATATGAAGTCACTGGCCCAAGCACTGCCACTGCCATTCCCAAGTCACTGCCACACTGTGGCAGTGCTAGGGAATGAAAATGTATTCAGAAATAGGGGAAGATGAATCATATGCTTCCCCCCCCCCCATATGGCGTGAAGGTGACCTAGTCGCTGCACTGCGAAAGAATTTGTGATTCTTTCATTGCTTCTACGTAGACGCAGTGATAAATCTTCCCCATAGTGTGCCGGGTGTCTGGCCCAGAGTCTATAATGATGGGAGGTTTGTGGTCTGTGGTCCATATTTATCGTGGTATTTGAACTTTTGTCCGGCACATTTTATATTATCTCCTGTGGCTAGAGATGAGTAGACCCGATGTTCTGGTTCAGCCGAGCCAACAAGATGATTGCCATATTCGCCAAATTTACACCCCTAACAACTAGCCATGGTTATGATAAGGCAGGGGCCTGGAACGTCAGGTCCGCTCATCTCTACCTGTGGGACACATTTATCTAACTACTTGTTTCAAACATTGTAACAGTGTGTGGATTGTGGAAACCGGAGAGACCAGAGGTTAATAGCTGGATTTCACATGACTAAATTCAGACTTTTACAATATATCCATGGATTTATTCTGGGGTGTTCTGTACTTTTTTTTGGGTTCCAATCTAGTAGGCGAAGGTCAGGTCTTATATTTAAAGGGACTCAGATTTTACTCCACTGAGCCCCCACAGAGTAAGAAATATATTTTCTAAAATGTCCACTTTAACGTTAAAACTCAGCTATTTACCAATTACTTATTGTGGTCATAAGCAAATGAGCTGAGAAGAGTCACTTTTAGAGGCTACAAGGGGAGTCTCGCCCCATATCTAGGCCTCTATATAAGCTAGAACCATAGTTCTATTGTCAATGTTAAGATGAAAATGTTTCTTTTATGAAAATGAAATGAATAATATAAAATTGGGGCGGCAGGTAGTACATAGCTGGAATGTGAGTGGCTTCAGTATCTCACAGATCCACAATGTATGACATGAAAGATGAGATTCTTATCTTTACAATGACACCAGAAACATGTTTGTAGGTACTACAGAACCAAATACAGGGTAATACGAAGTGACACTCCCCCTGTAGCCTCCTCTCAGGTAACATAGGACTCTGCTTATGCTTGTAGTTCCTCTAACAGGTCACACGCAACACGCTGGATATTACACAAGGGGAGTACAATATGTACAGCCAATCAGATTGCAGTTCTCATCTTGTTGGTAGAGATATAGAATGAAAGGAATGCTGTTATTGGCAGCTGTATTAAACTGCTCCACTCTAAGCGGATGTGAAGCCCATCACATGCGCGGTCCCTGGCACCTCCACTCACCCGCACACCTGCTGCCATACCCCCGGGAGCAGCCCGGGCACTGCCCTCCTTACTATGGCCAAGTTCATGTCTCCCGGTCTAGCATCACGCTGCAGCAAGGAGCAGAAACAGCAAGGTCACGGGTTATACCATCTCACAGCATGGGGAGGGGAGGACGTACTACCTGGAGGATTATACAGGCTACTTTACCCTCACAAGAAAATTTCCGTAATTCCCTACTGATAGAATTAATTAGAATTCATACGATCCTCTTTATTTTCCTTATAATTATTGACCAAATGTAAGTCTATAGAGAACGTGAAAGTCGAACTTCCCCCTAAGTGTAACATGAGCGGCGCCAACCTTAGGACTAAACCATTACTACCCCGAACCACAGGGGAGTACGTAGACGTAAGAATTTTTAGAATGTGATAAAGTTGTAAGGAAAATAATACACTTATCGATTTTTTACTGAAAGTTTATAATGAAACACTTTATAAACTACACCTCATAAAGTAAAGCTGAATGTTATCATACAAATCACATCATATCCCCCCATAGAGTCTGGTCTGGAGCTACCGGCGAGCTCTCGTCACGTGCTCACAATATGGCGGCGCCTGTGAGGAGGCTGGTGACCGGGGCGCTGTCATGCAGGGCGCTGGGGTGGCGGGCCGCGGTGGCCGGCTGCAGGGGGTTGTCCTCGGCCTCTCCATGGAGGCTGCACGGGGCTGTGTGTCTGAGGAGGCCGGCAGTGCTGTCCCAGAGCAAGACGCACGTCCAGCAAGAGGTGGACGAGATGCTCAAGCAGGTAGAGCGGTGTGCAGGCTAGTGCTCTCTATTATCAGCCGCTGTGGAGGTCTGTCAGTCCTCAGGCGTGACATCAGGACCGACCTCACAGTAATGGGTGCATCTTACACCCGTTACCGGCACTCCTCATGTATTTAGTAGGGTCCCTGGAGCAGCACTGGTGTCATTGGGGAGTGGTGCTCCCAGCTTAAAGGGGCTGTCCAGCCACATCAAGTGTTCCCCTAGTCACCTGATGGAGGATAACATCCTAATTGGTGGGGTCCTAGAGGTGGAAACTCCATGGATCGCGCAGGCTGTGTCTTTTGTAATTCATTTAAATGGAGCAGCATATCTGACGCTTGCGCTGCCGCTCCATTCACTGTCTATGGCAATGAAGGAGTACTGCGACCTGTTATCTCCATCATTGCAATCGAGAGGAATAGCGATCAGTTTACCCCATCATCATTTCATTATGGGGGAGATCAGGTGTGCACAAACCATGGCGACAGGTCACATGCAGCATGTCAAGCCATAAGTTAATAATTTCCTAGAGGAACTATTATAGTGACACTATTGTATGTCTGACTAGGTTTCCTCGGATTCTCACTTCTTCCATTGTCATTTCATCTCTTCTTACCAACATTTGGAAATTTCCATCTCCTATTTGTAGTAAAGTCAGTATAACCCAGACATTGACAGGGAGGTAGTGAGAAATGTGCATTCATTCACTTTGTCTCGTGTAGCTCTATATATATATATTATATTTCAGATTGACCTGGAGAAAAGTTTTTATTCGGATCATGAGCTTCAGCTTATAAAAGATGCCGACCGCCTGCGGAGGAAGCAGTCTGACATCTACGACTCTGATGATGATGACGACGAGGGGCAGGAAATAGTGATGGCACAAGACCTCGAAGATACATGGGAACAAAAATGGAAGCAAATGAATCTTGCTTCACGGGTGACAGGTAAGTACTCTAAGCTGAACTGTGGTGTAGTGGATTGGCTGAAATATAATTATAAAAAGTTCATAATCAAGTCCTTTGTTTTCATAGAAAATGAGACTCTGGCAGCAGCAATATACAAAATTTTGTACAAAATCCCACACTGGGCTTGGCAGAGTATGCATGTTTATGATGCAGTGAAGAGAAATAGCTGTCAGAATTTATAATTAGTGATGTTTTATGAATAATCACTCTACTTGCCTTATTACAGAAGCAGATGAAAAGAAGGATCATACGTCGCTGAACAGGAGACTAGAGAACAATTTGGTGCTGCTGGTGAAGGAAAAGATAGGGAATGAGGACATTTGGATGTTCCCTCAGATGGAGTGGATGGCCGGAGAAACGATGAGGCAGACAGCAGAACGTGCGCTTTCTAACTTGTCCGGTAAGGCTTTATTTTCGCCTCTGTGGATCTACGATATCCTTTCCTAGTGGTTGTTCCGTTATTGAAGGAAATCAAGATCCAGCATGATAAACTAGGGACACTAACTCATAGATCAATGCATTGTGACTGTGGTGATCGTCTTATATTTGCAATCTATCTCCTCCTTCCTTCTAAAATCAACTTTTAGAATTGGGTTAATGAGCCAGAGGGGCTCTAGGACTGTTATCAGAGACCCTCCATGCTGTAGTTACACAGGTTGTTACACACTGCAGGAGCACTGGGAAGGTGAGATAGTGTAACAGCCTGTGAAGCTACAGCACAGAGGAGCTCTTTAGCATAATTTTATAAGTTGATTTTAGAAGGAATGAGGTCATGGATAAGAAATATAAGAAGATTACCACAGTCGCAGTGCCTGGATCTATGAGTAAGTGTCACTGGTTTATCCATGCTTGATTTCCTTTAAATAGGATTTCAAGGTTAAATTTCTTGAAACAGCTCTGTTCTCGGTGTATTGGTCAAGCTGAGGTACTACAATTTAACTATCCAAATGAAGGGCAACCTTGTCTGACCACTACATATTTACAGGCTGATCTATGGTGGTGCTAACACTTTATTAACACAATTTACCCAATAATGTTGTCAGGATATGAAGCTTCCAAAATACAGCAGCCTTTTAGCTATTACCCTGCTATGATCTACACCAAAATATAACTTTTGCTAATGTTTAAAAATGAAAGGTGAAAAAAATAACTGTTTTACCAGTTGACTCTGTGCTTTCGGATCACTGCTGCTACACATGTAACATTCAGGAGGTTTCCCTTTGAGAGAGCTGCCTAATCACACTTCATAGCCTCTGACCTGTTTCGCCGGACCCCTGGCTTCATCAGGAGGATAAGGGGCAGGGGATTTTCTTATGGTCTTTTATTCTTTCCACAGAAACTCGCATTGAGGCTCTTTTCTTAGGAAACGCTCCTTGTGGCTTTTACAAGTACAAGTTCCCCAAGACGATGCGCGGTGAGGATACGATCGGAGCCAAGGTGTTCTTCTTCAAAGCTCTGCTCAAGAATAAATCTTTACTAACAAATAAGAAAAAAGGAGACTATGTTTGGGTCAGCAAAGATGAACTAAAGGACTATTTAAAACCAGCTTATCTATCAGAAGTGAATAAGTTTGTAATAGATGTATAATATATGCTATTATGTAAATATGTGCTAATAAAACGTTTTGTACGACTATAGCAAATAGACTCTTGTCTTGTCAGAGAAGTTGTTCTTACAGTAACAAAGCCCTGTCTCCTCTGGTGATTAAACCTTGTTTTCTGCAGAAGGAGAGAGCACCCCCTTGTTTTAGGTATAGACCATTTACCGGGCCCAGTAGACATCCATACAGACCTGCATGCTGTTGCTTGATGTAATGGCATATTACAAGGACTACACATCCAAGAACTGATAAGGTCTGTCGTCAGGGTGGCCAGTGTCTCCACCTTCACCCAGCAGGAAGATCAGCAAAAACAAACCGCTATCCCACTATTCAACATGTGAACAAGGTTTAGGAATACACAAATATGTGGTAAATCATTTTTACCAAGTAAAGAGGGTTGAATCTTCTTTCTTAAATCGGTTGTTAACTTTTTGGAAAAATTCTCCTGTGGGCTTTACATTGCATGCTTGAGTGTTGAGGTCATGAATGCACCCACCTACAGCATACAAAGGGGTTCTACACCCAGACCCATCTATAATGCAGGAAGGAGTTGCCACCAGATCTTGCAAACTGTGTGTAATGGGAAGATTGATGGTGTTCAGTTGAACTGGTGGAATAGGTTAGTAGTGAATCTGGTGGGCTGCAGCGTCTCCCTTGACCAGCAGTGGGACACTGGCGGTGTAAGGAACAATAGAAAAGTTGGTGCAAAAAACACAGGTATAAAGGTGCGCGCTGCCCCTAGAGCTAAAATGTAACAGTAATGTCCAAGATGTGTGCTTCATTTTTATGGACGACGCGTTTTGAGGACGAATTGTCCCCTTCCTCAGGTCCAAAAGCAACATACACTAAAAAACATCAGACAAAAAAAAAAGGTATCATAAATAAATGGGTACAAAGAAAGGTATAAAATTGTGGTGGTGAATAGAAAAGTGAAACCAAATCAGAAATACATATGGGATATATTAAAAATCACTCCAATATATACAAATTAACTTGGACAAAATGCATAAATAATGGAACAGATAAATAAAGAACCTGAATATGTGCAATATTTGACGATACATGAAATTAGACCAATACTGGATACAACGAGTATACAGTCAGAATGCATAAATATTGGAACAGATAAATAAAGGACCTGAAACTTACCGCTGGTGGGGTGTGAGTCTCGCTGCACGCCAGAGTATAACAGACATGTACCATAAGTTTTACTGATGGTAGACAAGTCCTTGTTGCATACTGTGGTAATATAGAGTTAAAAAAATTAGAATACCTTGCTGTAGTGCCTCATATTTTAATTTATCCACTCCCCCTGTTGCATTTTTAGAGGGGATGGTATGTTTTGCCCAACACACATACCTAATTGTTTTGGTGCATTATCTCTATATAGCAGTGTTGGCGAACCTATGGCACGGGTCCCAGCACACCAGACAGTACTCAAAGAATTTTACTGCAGTTCCAAGCAACTTGGAAGCAAAGAAGCTGCTTTCAGTGATATTTTAAAGTGACTTACTTGGCTACTTGGGAATGCAGGAAGAGGGAGAACGTGTAGACAGGGCCTAATTAATCTTTGGAGGACCTCTTGATGGCCCCATGATTCTCTTTGTACAGAGGGACACTGGAAAGAAGCTACAATGATGCAAAGTTTCCCTCCTTCTTTCTACTGTGTTGGTGTCCTCAGGAGGCCAGTATGATTGAACATTGTTGAAGAACAGGCAGCAATAAGTTACTGCTTTAAATTTTGGTTGGCACCTCGCGATAAATGAGGGTTTGGGGTTGCAGTTTGGGCACTCGGTCGCTAAAAGGTTCGCCATCACTGCTATACAGTTTGTTTATCCGCCTTACTTCCTCAATTTTATAAATGCTAAGTTTTCTATGAAATATACTGTCAGATACTTGAGCTTGAACTCATCAATAATTTTACTGCCTTCATTTAATAACTGAGAGTATTCAGATTACAAAGTGAAGCTGATGCAAGCTCCGAGCAACTACCATCATTTACTTGTAGTTTGCATTATGGCAGAGCCAGTGAATTGCGGCAAGCGGAGCCATGGAGAACTCCTAACACTCTGTTGTGTGATACATCTAGTATTAGACATCACTGCTTTCTTTATTTCTCTAAGTAATGCTTTAGTGTTTCCAACATGCGCCTACTGTTATCAGCAAAAGTTATTCACCTACAGTATCCAAATCATTTCTGTCTATGAGGTTGAAAATCCCCGGCAGAAAAATCCCATTAATGTTAATGCAGAACATCTGGCTCCCGCTACAATTTCATAGATCGGTGCATTAAGGCTATGGGAATTTATCAAAATCAGGTCTAGCAATAGAATGAGTTTCAACATAAATTTTTGTTTCACAGCGTCGGTAATGAACAAGTGTATGTCAAGTATGTCTATGCCGGCACATAAAATTGTCTGATGAATATCCAAGCACTTGTTTCGCCTGATGCAGAACGCCCAGGCTCTTTATGCGAATCTGCTAATGCTGCAGGTTAACCTGGACTTTTAAGCACTATTATTGGGGCGTAACTAGGGGAGGCAGGACCCCATTAGCAGACTTCTAAATGGGACCCCCACCCCCTCAGAAAATATACTGAACTCATACATTATACACTTATGTGCGCACATATATATATACACCCTCATATATATATGAGGGCGGTCCAATAAGTACCTGTGTTTGACGACAGAGGGCGTTCCTGAGGGAAGTTGGTGTTATCATCTTGTGCTGCCATCAAATGACGGCAAAACAAATTGCAGACTGATTGATTGTTTAGTTTGGATTTGGCAGCCATTTGAGTAAAACGTGTTTCGTGATTTACGCAAAGATGGAAAAAGAGCAGTATCGTTCGATAATTCGCTTTTTGTTTTTGGATGGGAAAAAATGCGAGGAGATAAAAGCAAAGTTGGATGCAGTTTATGGGGACACTTCGCCATCTATGACCACAGTTAGATATTGGTTCAACAAATTTAAACGTGGGCGAACATCGTTTTTGATGAGGAGCAATCAGGACGCCCGGCAGACGTGGTTACAGGGGAAACCATTCAAAAAATCCACGACATGATACTTGCTGACCGACGAACGAAAGTGAGCAAAGTAGCAGAGGCCGTAGGTGTGTAATGTAATGTAATATTTTACATTATAAGTTGCCGATGAAAATATTGTTGGCCCTATGGGTGCCGCGATTACTCATGGCGGATGCGACGGATGCGGCTGTTAACTTCGAAGCAGTGTTTGGCGCAATTTAAGTGAGATCCGAAGGAGTTTTTGCGTCAAGTTGTCACTGTTGATGAAACCTGGATTCATCATTACACACCAGAAACTAAACAACAGCCAAAACAATGTATTTCTCCCAGTGAATCTGCTCCAAAAAAGGCGAAGACGGTCCCATCGGCCGGAAAGGTATGGCGACGATTTTTTGGGTTCCAACGGCGTCATCCTCATGGATTTTTTAGAAAAAGGAAGAATGATCACTGGACAATACTACAGCGAGTTATTGGACCACTTCGACAAAAAATTGAGACACGGCCGCATTTGGGGAAAAAGAAGGTCCTGTTTTAACACGATAACACATTTATCCAGAGTTGTCGCGGCCAAACTGCAAGAATTGTGTTATGAATTGCTGCTGCACCCCCCGTATTCACCCGATTTGGCTCCGTGAAACTTTTTTCTTGTTCCCTAACATGAAGAAATGGCTTGCGGGAAAAAGTCATCGCCGAGACAGAGGCTATTTTGGAGAGTTCTACAAATCCTATTTTTTTGAGGGATTAGGGACGTTGGGAGAAGTGTATCTTTCTAAAAGGAGACTATGTTGAATATATATATATATATAATATATATTTTTTAATGGTAACTTCATTTCTAACTTATTGAACCGCCCTTGTATATATACACAGAGCTGTCTCAGTAGCTGCTGACCACGTGGGGAATTAGAGATGAGAATTAGAGATGAGAGATCCCTAGTCCTGTTGTTCTGCTGTCCCCATCTCCCACGACATTTCTTATCTGAGCTGACAATTTATGCTGTGCACAGTGGATGTTATGTATATTACACTGACCAATGTGCAGCATAATATGTTAATACCGTATTTTTTGGACCATAAGGCGCAGCGGATTATAAAGCTCACCATCAATAAATGCCTGCTAAAATGTCTAGGTTCATATATAAGGCGCACCAGATTATAAGGATGAATGACTAGCAGGTGGCAGACCTGTGCACAGTTCAAGGCAGCTGTTGTCTGTAAGTACAATTTATATATAAGGCACACTGGACGATAAGGTGCACTTTTGATTTCTGAGAAAATCAAAGGATTTTTTGTGCTCCTTATAGTCTGAAAAATACGGTAATGGTGCACATCCTCCATTCTTTAGTGTTTCAGGTCGGATGCTGGGGCCCCCTGACACAGTGGTGTCTCAGTTGCTATGGCTGCTACCACTGCAGTTACACCCCTTACTGTTATCATAGCCACAGGGTGCCAAAAGAAAAACACAAAGAAAACTTACAAACCTATTCAACCTATTATATGGTGCACAATTTACACATTGTACTTTTCCATAAATGAATGGATAAATCCCCCTTTACAGCTCTGAATGATAAAACTAGGAAGCAAGTACTGATCTTGGGTGTTAACCTTTTAAGTTCCAAAGTCAATTATGTCATTGGGGGAACAGCCAAAAACTTGCTATGGGGCCCAATTACGTCAAGTTATAGCCCACAATACAAATATATTAAATTGTGAAATGCAATAAACTTCTATATCATACTTCCCAACATTTATATAGATGAAATATTGACATATAAATTGGAAATCCTCTCAGGCCAACCCAAACCTTTGGGCCTGGTTCTGTGAGCTCTGACGATATGGATATGTCTAAGTTTGCTGAGATTATTTTTTGCATTTGCAGGCAGTTTGCCATTATGCTGTATACATTTGAGGTCATGGTATATGTATATTAGTACACAGTTGCTGAACTGGCTTGTTTTCTGGCTTTGTATAGGGTTGTATAAATAAGATAAGAACCTTTCTGTGGAGATCTCTCGATTCCATTGTGTTTCTCATCCGCCTGTGATATAGCTTTTCCACATTGTTCCTGTATAGAGTGGCTCCCGTGAATTATTGTGTGCGGGTATCATTATATCCTAGTAGTGACTCGCTGCATAATGTTTTCTCATGTAAAAAGAAAACATCACCCTCTTCCTTGTCGGCCTTAACAATAAGTGGCTCCATCCCCAGACAGGTCTAAAGACACATTCAATTTGTCTGGGCTTTGTTCCCTGGAACAGCAGACATTGTATACAGGAATTTAAACAGATTGCATCTAATAGTATTGCCACATTGTAAATGGGAACGCTTTCTGTATGCCAGGATGGGTTATAAAGAAAACTATATGGGAGCTGTTGTATTACATTATTCTACAGTCTGGTAGCATTGTGATCATGGCTGACGGAGATTTACAAAGATCGTTGGAACACACAGGCAGTGCAAGAAGGAAAGCTTCCATTCACTAATAGCAATAATACATTACAGACAATATCTTTCTGCAACTATTTAATGTGTTCTCTGCCCATTTCTTCTATCACTATTATAAGAAAATCATAGGCTTTTACAAACCATTGGCACTGCATTCAAAAGAGAACACATTCAGAAAATAACATACAGGTCGTCCACGACTTAAAACCTCCCAACTTACAGACGACCCCTAGTTCCAAACAGACCACTCTGCCCACTGTGACCTCTGTGACCTCCCAACTTTTGTAGGAGCGAAAGAGGGACAAAAGATGTTTTTTTGCTCCACTTCTTACTCCACCCCTACACAGTATAATTTTTGTTGATATCCCGGCAGCTACCTCCCATTGAGCAGGACAATAGGGCAGAGCCTAAAAATCGTGATTGTCCCGCTGGATGGGACGGTGAAGCTCTCGAATGCTGGTAATTAATTTACTAAACTTAAGCCCCAGGCTACATTGTAAACTGTTAGGCCTCATGCACATGACCATTATGGGGACTGTGATCTGGCCGCAAAATTTGTGAGGTCTTTTGCACCTGGTCATGGTGTGTTGAGCACACAGTGTATCACTGGACTGGGACCGAGTTGGGAAGGAGGGGGAGCAACATTCAAAATATGAGACTTGTCCTATATTTTTCAGCTCAGCTTTCTATGGAGAGGGGAGGGGTGAGGAGCGCTTCTCCCAGCTGTGTGCTGTAACCTGGGAATGCACATAACCCATAGCATGAGGCTTAAAAGTTATCAAAGGTATCTGCAATGAAGCTTTATTGTTAATCCTTGTTCTCATAACAACCCAAATTTTGAAAATCCAATTGTCACAAGGACAAAAAATTTTTCAATGTAGTTATACTTACAAAATACACCTACATACAAATTCGACTTAAGAAAAAAAACTTTATTTAAGGACTCCTTTAGGAAGAATGGTCGGGAGATCGGCATTAATGTGTTTATCCTAGCAATTCTCAGGTCCAAAAGAAAAAACTTATTTTGGCATAAAAGATCGTAAATCTACCCATTCACAGGGGGTTTGGGCGGTAGTCCAGTGCCCAAGCCTTTTAGGGGCCCCAAGGTTACCTAAACTTTACAAAGTTACACAGAGACTTACCTGTTCTGCAACCAAAGTAGAGAGCAAAGTAGAAAGTTGCTTCTCACAGAAAAGAAAGTGGCTTTTACCTGCTTTGTGCATTTCCATATGAAGGGGGAAGCAGATTGTTCAGATCTAGTATTTCGCATAATGTCTGCTTATAGCTGCTTTATCCATATGTGCAACCGCCAAGGAGGGAATATTCATACCCTTAGTGCTTTACCTCTGGGAGCACTTCATAATACATGTACGTTATAATGCCGTTAAGGATATATGAAGAGGGCTCACAGGCTGAGCCCTCTTCATACATGGTGGGTTACCTTTTACCTGCCACCGGCAAAGCACCATTTTGGATTGCCATTGGATCCGTTCCCATGCTGGCCTGGAGTCTGTATGAGACTCCAAGACCTGTCAGGCAGGAACTATAGCAGTGTATATAATAGCACACTGTTATAGATCCTTAGCAGATTCTCCATATCTAGCAATACTGTAGTAAAGCAGTATATGGTAGGAATGGTCAGACCCCAAGGGTCCTTTAAAGAGGACCTTCCACCACATCCCTTAGCATACCATTCTGCAGGGGCTGCAACACATATTCTGGGGCACTTTGAATTTTCTTTCTAGCCCTAACGGTTGTGGAGATATCAGTCCCAGTATCTGACCAAATGGCTTCTGCCAGAGAGAAGGAGCTGGGGCTGGAGCTGGAGGCATGTGTTATGCTAATCTTCTCTCATACTGTCCAATCTCTCTATGCACATTGACATTCTATGTTCATACATTGTGTTAACATTCTGCTAAAATTCGGTTAACATTGCATTTACACAGTGTTAAAAAAAAATGCAATGTTACAAATTGTGATGCGTCCCGGATGAAAACACGACGGAAACATGAGAGCAGTGTACATGCAAACACATTGCAAACATACATGCCATGTAAGCGCCATATAAATGTAAACAAAAACATAATGTAAATACAAATGCCACGTAGACCATGTAAACATCATGTTTGCATTAATGTAATGTAGATACTTTTACATCATGTTTTATGTTTGCATTGCTTTTGTAATAACATTGCATCTGCTTTCACATTACATTTACATCATGTTAACAAATTTACATTTACATTGCATTTGTGGTAACATCGCATTTGCTTTCACAACTCGTTTTCCATGTAAATGGAATGTATTTGCAATGTGAACGCAATTTTGTAACATTATGATAATGTCAACACAGTGTAAACACAATGGGGCAGATTTACTTACCCGGTCCATTCGCGATCCAGCAGCGCGTTCTGTGCGGTGGATTCGGGTCTTCCGGCGATTCACTAAGGCAGTTCCTCCGACGTCCACCAGATGTCACTGCTGCGCTGAAGTTCCCCGAGGCCCGCCGGAATGCACCATCCTATACCTGGTGAAGGTAAGCGCGTGTCCCGCAACACTTTTTTTTTAAAAATGCGGCGGTTTCTCCGAATCTGTCGGGTTATCGTTCGGCCACGCCCCCATTTCCGTCGCGTGCATGCCGGCGCCGATGCGCCACAATCCGATCGTGTGTACCAAAAACCCGGGGCAATACAGGGAAAATCGGCGCAAATCAGAAATATTCGGGTAACACGTCAGGAAAACGCGAATCGGGCCCTTAGTAAATGACCCCCACTGTCAACAGATTAGCGGAATGTGTGTGAACTACTGTTCATAGCAGCTTCTCTGACATTCTCTGATTGGACAGTAAGAGAGAAGATTAGCATAACACACGCCTCCAGCCCCAGCTCCTCCTCTCTGACCAAACACAGATTACAATGGTCAGTTACTCGGACTGATATCTCTGCAACTGTCAGGAGTAAAAATAAAATTCTAAGTGTCCCAGAATCTGTGAGCAACACCTACTAAATGGTGTACAAATCTTCAGTGGGTTGGTGAAAGATCCTCTTTAACTAAAAAAGGTAAAAAAAAAATTCTAATCACCCTGCTTTCTCTATAACAAATATAAAAATAAATAATTAAAATCATAAACATGTTACATATTGCCACGTCCCAAAAGTCCTTTTCTATCAAAATATAAAAACAGTCGCTGGATTTTTAAGGAAGAGGAGTGAATAATGGAAAAGCAAAAAAAAAAACGGAAATGGTCCTTAAGGGGTTAATCCCACTGGATTCCAGCCATACATAATCTTACAAGTGACAAGTGTATAATGTTTGATCCCTTTTATTGACATAAACTCCATATGAGATTGTGTAATGAAATACAATATGTAAATCCACACAAAATTGTATATGCATGAATTTCATAGAGATTTGCGCTATGTGTAGTACGTTTTGCTGCAGATTTGCATCCGTTTTTCTGTATGCCGTTTTAGTGCCATAAATAGTGCCATACAAATTCATCAGTGTACGGTGACCACTAAGAAACGTGTCCTGCATAAATAGCTAAAAATCACAGGTGTAACAATCCATGTTATTCCATCAGACAAACAACACAATGCGCAACTGATTCGCTCCATGAAACTGGAGTCAGTCATGAGCAGGGGAACCCTCCATTACTATTCCTGGCACAATGGAATAGATAAAAAATTGCTGCCTAAGTCTGTATGCTGCCTTAGTCTGTATGCCGTGGAACGAAGAATTTGGACTATTATTGGGCAGTGAAATACTGTTTATTTTTGTATGATGAATAATAAAGAAGATGGGATTTTTTAAGTGATTGTGCCAGTGGTATTGAAATAGATATAGATAGTTATAATCAAGATCTTGTATATCTATACATCATAGCTGGTGTTCCCCTGTAGACATTGTACAGGACCATAGCACTAGAGATATCAGAGCATGCACACTGCCCTAAAACATCATAGTAAATCAGGAATATTTGGTATACATAATATTACAAGCTTTCCAAATCCTCTTTGATCCAGAGCTTTGGTCAATTGGTATGTTTGTGGGTTATTTGAACCCCGATTAGAGGGTCTTTGTACTATATGTACTGATAAACTGCATTTAACCAGTATTTCACCAATTGATCTTTATACCTGTAACTATATATTCACTACAATTAGTCTAGAATGGTCTTTTTAAGTTAGTAGCCTTGTAGCAACTCGCTGCTCCTTTATATTTCCTTAGATCCTGGCAGTATAAATTGTGGAATACTACTGTATAAAAAAGGCAGATTTATAATATTGCTTGTGTTTAAATACTATTATATAATTTTTACTTTTATATACAGACACAATCCATACTGTACAAACTGGAAATAAAATTGGATTTACACAGTAATTCCATTGCACTACAGGCAGTCCCCAGGTTACATACAAGATAGGTTCTGTGGGTTTGTTCTTGAGTTGAATTTGTATGTAAGGCGGAACTGTATATTTTAATAATTGTAACGCCAGCAAAATTTTTTTTGGTCTCTGTGACAATTGGATTTTAAAAATGTTGGGTTGTCATAAGAACCAGGATTATCAATAAAGCTTCATTGCAGACACCTATGATAACTGTTATAGCTGTTTATTGTATCCTAGGGCTAAAGTACAGTAAATTACCAAAATCCAAAGGTCCGTCTGTAAGTCGGGTGTTCTTAAGTAGGGGACTGCCTGTATTGTGCTTGTACTCATCCTCAATTAAAGCTCCCATTATATGCCTGCTACTAGAAAAGGTTGACATACGATTAGTTCAATGCAGATTTCTTTACTATATGTCATATGTCAAATATGAAAGGATCTCTTAGCTCAGGTGATATGTTTGCTGTAGAAAATGGACTAATTTTAGTGGAGACCATGAGAATAAATAGCTACATACAACTATCATGTGAAATTTATGTTATTAGTTTTGAGGATGAGTGTGTGGGCTGAGATGCCATGAATACATAGGGAGGGAACACTCCAGGCAAAGCTGACGTACCGTGTCATGTCTAGGACTGGACCTGAGGGCTTATTCCCTTTGGTGTTCTATCAATCCCTACATCATGCACTGCCCCCTCCGGCCATGCACTGGGGAGAACACAGAGGGATGGCTTTACCTGGTGTGTTCTTCCAAGGCTTTGTGTCATGACCGTATTTAAATTCAACAACGCCAATTCATATTCATCTCCAACAATAAAGTAGCATAAATGTCGCTCCCCACTGTGTATAGTGATGAGAAATAAATCTGCATATAGCGTAGTAGGAATATAGTATAACAACCGATATTTGCCATTTCATGTATGGCCACTAGATGGCACACAATGATCTCAGACCAGGCTGCTGGCTTATAGTATACTTGAGCAGTGAGGTTAGTAGATTTTTACTCAATTACTTGTCTCATACTTTTCTGTACAATACTTCACACTGTAGTTAGATAATAAATCCTTATTTCTATAGTGAAATCATATTGTGCTGCTTGTTACAGAACATGGGGTACATATACAAATCATGCAAGACATTACATGGTATTAAAGGGGTTGTCCAGGGGTTGTTGTGTTTTCCACTTCTGCCTGCCTGCTTTACACTGAAACTCAAGCTGTAGCAAGCACGTATCCTATGTACAGGGAACAACCTAAACCTGACAATTGTCAATTTGTATGCCCCTAACAGGAGGTAGGAGCACTTCGTACAGGTGTTGTGAGCAGTCTCCAAGGTCAAGAAAGGCTCCTTATTATAGCGTGGAGATTTTCATGCTACTCCAGAACCCAGGGGCGTATCTGCCACCTCAGGCGGTAGAAAACGGACCCCTGATGGGGGCAGCAGATTGCCCAAAGCATAGTACCCTAAAAATAATTTGCAAATGTGTTTTAAAATACTTCAGTGACACTTCCGTCAGCGCCACTCTGTTGCTCTATATGACTAAACCCTGCATGATGTCATAGAGAGTGAAGGAGCGCCTCTGCAATCAAGATGCTGAGCGGCTGCCAGGTGAAGAGGAGACTCTAGCAGAGGTGAGTATTACTTTTATTATTTTATTATTATTAATATTGGGCCAGATGTATCACTGTTCTGCGCTCAAATCTCGTTGTTGTGCCTTAATTCTGTTGCGCCAGAATTATCACAAGCTACAACCATCAGTGATGAGTTGAGTTGCTGCCTCTTATTATTCATTTTACTTTAGGCACAGTTTAGGCGCAGTATAGATGCAATGCTAGATTCTGGCACTTACATGTGATCCTCTTACAAGCTCCTCTCTGCTTCTCTCCCTCACCCCAGCATGAGAATAACCCTCACAGCAGAGCCCAGGTATATGACGCCCTGCACCCAGTGATCTCCTCAGCAGGGGCTTTTCCTGGATGGGATCCCCCAGTGCTGATCTCCTGCTGCCCCCCTGTAATTCTGCACAGTATTCTCCTCAGGCACCAGTGTGGTCATCCTGCTACACACGGACACTTCTCTGTACTGTCTGCAAAATCCTACACTACGTACTGCCTCTGTTTCCAGTCCATGACCTTTTCTATTTACAAACAATCTTCAAAAGCAGCAGCTCAGAGCAGAATCGTCCCTGCCTGAACCTGCCATAGACACTACCTCCTCTAACTCACCAACCCTGGGATTTGGAAAAGATCCTTATTCGATATTTTTCTCGTAATTTCTCATCTAGACACCAGAACTTCTCAAGGATTGACCTGTTTCTCTCAGACAAGCAACTGCTAGATAGAATTGAGCAAGTGACAATAGGGACCACACGCCGATCACTCTCAGCCTTTCTGAACAGTCCCCCCAAACATAGCGACTATATATGGCACCTAAATACCTCCCTAATAGCCCACGAAACTCATTCTTGGACTATTAAAGAATAAATTGATACTTCAGTCACCGCCTCCTCTGACCGCCCCCTCATAAGTAAGCCGGACCACTGTAAGCTTAGTGGATTATTTCCTAGCTTATGTTCCGCTAAACCCTTGAGATTTAACAATGCTCTAACTGGGGGAGGGCTAGGGAGCCGCTTACTTTAGTTAGTCCTGCTAGAGGGTTTTATTCGCCTGACAAGTCCTCTTTAATTCTACCAAAGAACTTGACAACTTCACATTGTGGTCTGCCCACAAGGTCTACGTTAGGGGGTTAATATTAAACCAAGGTGGACTGGTTAAAAGAAATAGAGATTGCCAAATTGATTTTACCACCTGCCAGATACAATTCCTAGAACTGCTCCTCCCTGTTAGTTACTGAGCTGAGGAATGAAAGGCGTAACCTTCGAGAGCTCCAGCTCTTTAAATATGAACACAATCTCAAAAAGGCTAAGCTGAACTTTTACTCCCAACATTATAAAGCGGGCCGCAATTTCGTTTCTAGAGTGCAAAAAATAGCACAAAGGAGCATAATCCTACACATCTTTCACCCCACTTCCGGAAAGCAAATCCCATCCCCTAACGGGATCGCTAATGCCTTCCAAGCATACTATAGCAAACTGTACATCTCTACCTCACAGCCCTCACAGTCTCAAATTGATGAGTTTCTGAACTCTATATCCCTCCCTCCACTCATGCCAGAACAGCCCCGGGACCTTAACTCCCCGCAGAATTTCCAGAGATTTTTAAAGCCATTCAATGGCTTTCTAAAAATAAAGCCACAGGTCCCGATGAATACTCCAACATGTACAGGCAGTTCCCGGGTTACATACAAGATAGGGTCTGTAGGTTTGTTCTTAAGTTGAATTTATATGTAAGTCGGAACTGTATATTTTATCATTGTAATCCCAGCCAGAACTTTTTTTGTCTCTGTGACAATTGGATTTTAAAAATGTTGGGTTGTCATAAGAACCAGGATTAACACTAAAGCTCCACAGTAGACACCTTTGATAACTGTTACAGCTGATCATTGTAGCCCAGGACTAAAGAACAATAAATTACCAATATCCAGAGGTCCGTTTGTAACTAGGGGTCCTATGTAAGTCGAGTGTTCTTAAGTAAGGGACCGCCTGTATTACCAAAAGTACACTCAGGGAATGCAAAGGTAAGTTGAAGTAATAAGTCTGTTTGGTATCACTTTAATACAACTTCAACTTACCTTCACATTCTGGTATTCTTTAGTTTAGTTTATCCAACATATATACTGAACGACAGGGGCGTCGTTAGGTCAAAAGATCCGGGGCATGAGCCCCGGATCTTTTGACTGGTGCCCCGAATGTTGTCACCTGGCTCTCTCTACTTTCAGCTCTATTTGCATCCTCTGGAGGGTGGAGCAAGTGGAGGGCTACTACTAAGTGTGGGGAGTATTACTAAATATGGGGGCTTTCAGTAGTGGGGTTATAAGTGGCTGTTTGGCTATTAGTGGGGGGGGGGCTAATAGTGAGGGCGCTGTTACTGGATGTGGGGGCCATTTGTTAGCATAGAAGGGCTATTGCTAAGTGTGGGGGGCTACTAGTGAGTTTGTGAGGTTATTACAAAGTGTATAGGGAGTTATGAGTGAGTATGTGGGGCACTTACTGTGTGGGGTTCTATTACTGAGTGTAGGTGGCATTGTTACATGTCAGGCCACATTTAGGGATCATTATTAGGTGGGTGGCACAATGTGGCTTTAGTAAGTGTAAGGGCCACAAGATAAAGGCGTGGTGGCATACAGAGTGGGGCCATATTTGTGGCTTAATTGTAAAATGTGCGGCTTAGAAAGGTGGATTTTATAATGTGTTACACTGGGGGGCATTACTAGTATTTTTAGGACTTTGTGTGCGGCTGTATTACATTATTTGGTTGAAGAGTTTTAGGGGTAGAAGAATGATAACACTGTTAGGGGACAAAAATTTAGGGACGATAGAAAAGTGTAGAACATAAGATGTGGTAATCTCCATAGGCACAGCGCATGGCTGCATAAAGAGAAATGATGATGGGCGGCTTAATGGAGAACATGAAGAACAACTACTGCTCTGGATATAATAGGTAGCATTTCTACTGTGTTTTCTGTAAGTGCAGTTTTTTCAGGTGGAAGCATATAGGGGGGGGGGGGGTACGAAAGGGGACGCAACTGAGAATTTGGTACGTATGCATTGGGGCCCGTGCCCCAGATCTTTTGTGACCCTAGCAACGCCACTGCTGAACGATATTGAGTCCCTTTCATCTGACTCCCGCATCATTGTCTTGCAAAACACCCTTTTTTTTACATGTCCCCTCATGCGATAAGTAGCCTATGCAGTTAGGGACAATCCTGTGACCTCAGGATGCATCTGATTGGGATCTCTGCTCCGCACAGCTTGAAACCACAAGACACTAATTACAACCATCTCCTCGATTTCCATCTTAAGGTTAGGAATTGATGATCACACATGATCTTCATCGCGTACTTCCAGGTTCCCGTTAAAGGAATTAATTTAATGCTGCATTGTTTAAAGTGTTTTATGCCTGATAAAAGCTCCGGTCCGGAGCTGAAACGCGTCGCAGATCCACTTGACGTGCGAGTGAGTTTCAAAGCGGCGTTCTGCTATTTAAAGGAAACCTACCACTTGAAGTGGTAGGTGTAAGAAGGAAATACTGAGCACCAGATCAGGCTGAGCTGGTGCCGGGGGCTTATTTTTGTTAATGTTTTAAACCGCTGTATCGCGGTTTAAAACACTTTTTAAACTTCATAGCTGAAGCTGCTTTGGTGCACGGAGGTATGCGTTCGGCGCACCATGCACACGCCCTTGCGCGGGGCTCTCCTTCTCTTCTTATGTAGCCTCGCACATGGTCGCACGCTTGGTGCGCCGAAGTAGTAACGGCTATAAAGTTTAAAAAGTGTTTTAAACCGCGGTGTGTAACACTAACAAAGATAAGCTCCGGCACCAGCTCACCCTGAGCTGGTGCTCGGTATTTCCTTCTTACACCTACCACTTCAAGTGGTAGGTTTCCTTTAAGTTTCTTGGGTCTCTACTTTCCCTGTAAACATGTCTCCGGGTTCCTGGTCCTTCCATGTGAGCGTATACACTGAGAATCAGCAGCTTTTCTCCTTATCTTTTATAATCCCGATATTATCATCAACCAGGTGAGAGTCTATACATCACAATACCATTTTCTTTATGGGCATAACTATATCACACGAGGATTGCACTTCTCTGTCTCCCCATATACTTCTACTATCCTGTCCATTAGGGTGCTCCGGTTTATCCCCTGAGCCCCCTATCCCGGGTCTTTTCGAAGGTACGCTCAGCAGTTGGCCCCTTATCTCTTAAAAATATTTTATCATGCAGTATCCATTGGATTCTTTTCTCCATATATGCTCTTTGCATTGATTGTGCCCATACCAAAACCCGGTATGCCCACCTTTGACACCTCTAACTTTACCCAATTTTCTTACTCAACTGGGAAATAAAGTTCTACGCAAAAATCCTGAAGTTAAAATTATTAAGCATATCCCATATCTTATCAAAGATGACCATCGAGGATAAAACAGTTGCAAAAAGTGGCAAATTCTTGAACAACACAGGCCTAATTTCATCTGTAATAAAAAAAATACAATTTCAAATTGGTAAACCCTAACTGCTGCTGATTATGAGGGCCACTTTATGTTTCTATTCTGCTCATTTCATTTATAATACTTGGCTGTACATAGTCCACGAGAGCTAGAGGCATCCATTACACAGGCTTTCAGCAGTGGTTGACAAATTCTTTTTTGTCTGTAAGGCCTCTTCTATCATGAATATATTTCCTACTCCACTATTGTGTCCCTTATCTCCCCCTCATATTGTGGCCTTTCATCCCTTCATACAGTGGCCCCTCATTTCCTCCTCCTCCTCATATTGTGGTCCCTAACTTTCCCCACATTGTCTCTCCCTCTCATCTCCCCCATATATTGTGGCCACTCCCATCTCTCCCTCATATTGTGGCCACTATTATCTCTCCCTACTATTGTAGCCCCTCATCTCTTTCTCATATTGTGGTCCCTCATCTCGCCCTCATATTGTGGCCTCTGTCATCTTCCCCTAATATTGTGGTCTTTGCAATCTCCCCCTCATATTATGGTCCCTCTTTTATTGTGTGCCCCTTCTGCCCCTCCTCAAATTATGGC
Organism: Engystomops pustulosus; assembly: GCA_019512145.1. NCBI lineage: Eukaryota > Metazoa > Chordata > Amphibia > Anura > Leptodactylidae > Engystomops > Engystomops pustulosus. The sequence continues at coordinate 43,747,215 of CM033644.1, read as the reverse complement.
CCCTCTCATTTCCTCCTTATATTACAGTCGTTCTCTTATAGTGGACCCCTCTCATCTCCCCCTCTTACTGTGGGCCCCCTCTTGTCCCCTCCTTTTTATTGTGGCCTTATCTCATCTTTCCCCTCTTATAGTGGTTCCTCACATCCCTGCACATCTTGTGGGCCTCCCTATCTTGTGGACTCATCTCATCTCCCTCCTCATTTGTGTCCCCTCTCATTGTGGCCCCCTCTCCTCTTTGCAGTGTAATAAAAAATATGTTGTAGAGCTGACAGCTCTTTGCAATTTCAATTATATAAACTTTATCTATGTCCAGAAGAAGCCGCTCGAGATGGATGGAGTCGGCTTGGGGTGGAGTCAGCAGCAATGTGTGCAGAGGCAGTGGAAAAAGGGCAGAGTCAGCAGGTCTTGGGGTATACTGGTGCATTCAACCATGAAGTGTCATTACCCACCGTTTTAAAGACTAGGCGTCAGGTAGTTGCCAGTCTCATCTCTGAATATATTGCCACTCCATTGAGTCATTATTCTTGGACCGAAAAGGGCACATTTCATCTGTGATGTCACACCAATGAAGTGCTCACATGCACTGTTATAGCTCTATACTGATAACATTTAATATTATGTACCATATAAAACATTGCTATGCTGATAAAGATGCTTCTGAATTATATATACACATAGACATATATGTGAAACAATTATGCAAAATAAACCCACTAGAGCCGATGTTGGTGCCAGGAAATATAAGCTACTTTTTCTCTTTAAAGACAGACCAGGGGAGTGTAAGCCAGAGAATGTTTCTGTTTCGTTATGTGTACAGTTTCATCAGTAGGATATATGAATAGACTCCCTGTGGATACAAGCATATGCCACATTCATATTTCAAAGCAATTTCCCCATGGGGATCAATATAGAAGATTTGACTATAGCTTCATAGTCCACCATTCGTGCTCAGCAAATGTAAACTTTCCATGGAAGAAAGGGCACTTTCCGCTGCAGGCTTCTTTTAAAATCTGGGATTAATACAGTAAAATGACAAACCCAATCTTCAAAGATCTGCCGCATCTGATGATTTTATAGTCATTTGCTTGTAATGACAGTGGTTAATACATTTACTTACACATCCTGACAAAGTACAAGTCATACAATCCATATTCCAGGAGCCCTGAGCAGTTATCTCATCTTGCCTATGGAATGTCTTTGTATGGTTTGACTGCATTAGTTTATTTACAGATAAAATACTAAATTATACAGGGTAAAATGTGAAAGGATTGGAGAGGTGTTGTCATTTGTGGAGGTGCCAGAGAAAGTCCAGTAAATGTTATCATGCAGGAATTTGAGGTAAAAATTTGGAGCATAGTACAGTTCTTTGTTGAATTCTGGATTGGGCCAGTTTCACAGCTCAGAGTAGCGCTGGTCTGTGGTGTAAAGACTCTAGTGGGCCTGAAAAATGCATTGTTTGTGTGTGATCCTCTCCTTGGTATGGTATTACAGCCACTGGTTTACAGCTTTGTGTTGTACACTCTCAGTTTACTTACTTTTGGGCATTGTCCCATCTTACTGTGCACTCATTATTCTTATATAGTGTGTTATAATTTGTACTGGCTAGTTACTACCGTTATGTGGTATACACACAATTTTATATCATTTGTGTCCGTTCATGTATGCTGTATTATGTTTGGTTTTTAACATCTATTTTGATTGAAATAAAGTATATTTATGGTTATTATTTGTTTCTGTGTTCTTTTGAACTTTTTTTTTGGTAATATCCTATTTTACCCTAAGGTATTTTGTTTATATGCCCATACCTAATGGGTTTTCTATTTTTTGGTGTATTCTGGTTCCTAGTACATGTATAGTTCATAGTACATTTATGGTGGAGGCTTTAGAAGGCTGCCCTAGTGAAATGTTGTGTAGTGTAGTTTTCACTGTAACCGGAGCTGCGTAGTATAAAAAAATAGATGTTAACCACTTTGTTATATTCTTATGATTTTATGTTGTTGGGTTAAGGTTGAATGATGGCAGCTCACGGGCTGAGCCCTCTCCATATACAGTTCAGTATTTCACAGCAGAGTGAAAACCTGAACGATTCAGAGCTGCACATGATGTGACATCACCAAGGGGGAACTGATTAGTTTATGTGACAGCCAGGAGCCTCTCCGAAACTTCCATGTCTTTCATTCAGCATTTCCTAATACTGAAGAGCAGTATATTCACAATGTATTACAATACAGCTGTATTTTGCATGAGGGTTCATAACTTTTAGAGCTAAAATACTTTTTATTTATATAGCGCACACAGATTACGCAGTGCTGCACAGAGCTTGTCAAATCACTCCCTGTCCCCAATGGGACTCACAATCTAATCAGCCTACCAGTGTGTTTTTGGAGTGTGTGAGGAAACCGGAGGACCCGGAGGAAACCCTCGCAAACAAATAGAAAACATACAAACTCTTTGCAGATGTTGACCTGGGTGTGACTTCAACCCAGGACTCCAGCGCTGCAAGGCAGAAGTGCTACCCACTCAGCCACCATTCTGCCCACTTAGCCAAATAAAAAAAAAATTGTAAAATTTTAATGACCCCTCATTCCCTAGAACACATATAAAAAATAAACAGATAAAATCTCGGTATTAAGTATCCACAGATCTTAAAATGCCCAATATAAAAATAGTTATCCCTTAGGGGGAGCACTGGAAAATAATGTCCAAATTTCCAGTTTTACACTTCACCAATTTGCCACCAATTAACATTTGAATGGATGATGATCAAAAGGTTGCATAGTTAAATAGTCAAATAGGATCAATGAAAATATCAGCTTTTCCCCACTAAAAATGATACCTTGACCACCTCTGCCTGCATATATAACCATTTTTCTGAGGTCATGAAAGTATAAAAGTTTAGGGGTGAAATAATATGGTGGTGCTTTGCTTGTCAGTTGTTAGCTACATACATTCTTTGTGTCTGATGATACAGGGTCAGGTACAACACCCTAAAGCATGGGAAAAGTTCTACAATATCTTCCCAATATAACAGTGATTAAACATATGGCGGAAACACATAAACAAAACCATGTTTCATCTCCTTACAAATTAATTATCTGTAATAAAGTAGCAAATTTACAAGGAATAAATTAACATATTAAATAAAAAAAAAAAGTCTTGCGCCTTTTTAGTGGCTGTCCAATCTATCCTGCTTAATCTTAACATGTAGAATAGTCTGTTATAGTCATCGACTTGTGTCTAAGAAAAATGTGGTCTTCATTATGTTTATTATGCGGATAGATGATCCATTTCTTGTATGTCCCCTGAAACCAAAAGAATATAGGAAAGCCAAGGGGTGGAGTCACTAGAGTATCCTGTGACTAGCTGTTTTATCTTAACAAAGACCTCTAAACCGGAAGTTAGCTTAAAAACCTTTTAATGTACATTGTGGGAATAGTGGATTATAAAACTATGAAATAACAAAAAACACCTAGAAATACTCACCTCTGCTCCTCTTCATCTTGATCCCGGCGGTGTCCTCCACTAATCTTGACATGGCGGGATCACTTAGAAAAGAAACTTATAATTAGCCATCCGGAATGCGAGGACAACATGTCCGGAACTCTGGTTTGCTAACTATGCACGCCCCCGTACTCCCCTCTCCCATGGGAGGTGACTCTACGCAAGAGGCGTGAATTCATCTCTTATTATTCTGGCATTTGGCAAATATAAATAATTTTGGTAATCCTATATGACATGATATCATGTCACCTTACACATCCCCATTCATTCTCCTCCACCCGCACTTTGTCAGCGTCAGAGGGAAAACAATCACAATTCCTGGTATTGCAATAGGAATTGTGATTACTTTACGGCTTTTATGCCAAAAAACTGTTGTACAAGGGCTGATAAATATCTCCCAATGAGTGTAAAGTCTGTATTTCACTGTAATCAAAGCATTACACCATCTCACTGACATGTTTCAGACTAATTGGTCCTTATTCACAGCTTTTCCATACTGAATACATTGTGATCTTAAATACAAGTATCGAGAACAGTACCACCCATTAACAAGTGCCGGCTAATGAGCTTGTTAGACAATACAAGAGCAAGTCTCTGTTCACATCATGGTCCATTACAGTAAACAAGACAATAACATTGTTTTCACCCTTGCAGGATGTAATGTTGAGATGTAACTACTTCACCACCAATTATTTTTATGTTTGAAAGGCATACCACAATTTACTATGTGTGCCATTAACTCTTTCCTTTATTTGTGATTAGATATATAGGTATAGTAATAACCCTCAATTGTAAAAATTTTTCATGAATTCTTAAAAATCTCTATGGGGCAAGGGTGTCAAAAACAAGAAAACATACATACCTTGCTCCAGTCCTCAATTTCTACATGACTCCAGTTGTTCTGATCTTCAGGGCCTGTTGGAACTTTGGCCTATGAGTTTTCCTCTTTGTAACAGAGGATAACACTTACCCCAGGTCCCTTGACCCTACCTCCCTTACTCAACTGCTGAAGATTTGGACGTCCTAGAGTTTGTAGTCAGAACAGGGTAAGGCGGCACTTACACAAACATAGCCGGGCAGGCATACGTTCAGCGTGCTGGAGAGGAGGCAGGGTGATGCCTACCCTTTCAATTGAGATGCACGGATTACGGCATGTCCTATCTTTTCCCTGTGTATGGAGAAGTACACGTGGCATCGCACTGCTCTGTGCGGCCTTTGCAGTCTATGGGGGAGGGGGGGCAAGCTTGCGGTCGTACATACATCCCCCATACATTGGTGTGAATTCAGCCTAAGTTAGCTTTATTTATTTTTACATCCTTCCTAGAACTCCTGGAATTTTCCAGGATTCTTGGAAAACCCCTGTAAATATGCAGAAGTTACCATATTTTCTCTTCTATATAAAAAGCTACACAATCTGCATTTGAGTGAGATGTTAAGACTCCCATACACATAAGAATAAAATTGGTCATGCTGCCTCCTGTCTATCCCTCAATTCTCTTTTGATGGCAGATATCAGGATAATAAGGACTAGGCTGAGTATTTTGTTCTAAGGAGACAATAACTGCCAGAGCACCTTTCCAATGTGTATGGGGTTCTTTAAGCTACAAAATCAGATCGGCTATTGTTTATTAAATATTAAACACATTTTCCATCAGGAGATAACTAAACCTGATAACAATCACTGTAAGATGATACAGTTTCCCTGTTGAGTCTAAATACAAAGGGCTGGAGAAATATATTCACTTAGCTATACTAATTCTAATACTGGCAGCAATCCAATAGCCCAGAGGGGAATCATCTTCTTATTAAATTGATTGTACCAAGTATTGTTTTTATCCCATAGGATAGGGATAACAATATGATAGGTGTTGCGACCCCCAATGATTATAAGAATGGACTCTCACCGATCCTGAGAATGGGGGTCCCATTCGCACTAATTGAATAAAGGGTGAAGGTTGAGTATGTTTCCTGTTACTCCATTCAATCCTATGGGAGCATCAAAAGCTATGCCCCATTCCATACTCTCCAATAGAATTGAATGCACTGGCAGGACATATGCTCGACCTGTCTCTTTACTCAATAAGTGACTACAGGAGCTGTGGTACAGAATGAAGAAATAATTCCAATTAAACAGTTTGTAACATGTGTACGGGCTCAGTTACAAAGTCCCATGAAATGTGTGAAGTAAAAAGAGCAAATCTCAAGATTAAAACTGAATGATGTTACAACCACAATATTGGGACTTGTGGGAATCAGGATTTTATCTGACGTTGTTTAATGCTTCAGTATCATCTTATTGATTAGGACAGTCAGAAAATGGATTTTCATGTCCTATATGTCACCTTGAAATGGAATTGGATCTCCTAGTAAGTCTCAATATCTGATATAACTGTCTAACATTTTTTTAAAGGGAAATGGTCAGCTGTAATTAACCCAATAAATCGCTGCCAGTTTCCTATCAAGCAAATTAAAGGAAAACTACCTGTTACGTTACAAAAAAAAACAAAAAAAAACCAGCCACCCCTCCACTCTTCTTCATTCTGATCCCAGTGGTTAATTCTTAAAGCTTGACATGCCGGGATTGCCTACAAAAAGAATTATAATTAGTAGACCAAAGCTCTGGGACAGGATGTCAGGCATAGAGAGAGGGAGGTGGCAAAGTGGCGTATAATTAGCAACCCGGAGCGCCAGCAATGGCCCTGTTTTGACATTAGATATGGCCACCGCCGCTGGTCAGTAGTGGTGGCTGCAAAGGCACATAGAAGGGGGCTTCCCGGCCTCCAAACCCACTAGGAAAATGTGAGCGCACATAACTAGCGCATGCACAGTTCACGTATCCCAGCCACATTGCTTGCTAGAACAGGATGGCTGCCGGGCATGCGCAGTAGCTTCACTGCTGCTTATATATGAAGAGGACTTGGTTGTACCAGCTTGCTACTGCAAATGCCCGGCAGAAGTCCTGTTCTAGCCAGAGAGCTATGTTTTTTGTGAATGGTCGCTATGTGCATTCACATATTCCAAGTGTATCCGGAGACCGGGAAGTCCCTTTCCATGTGCTTGCGCGGCCACCACTCGTCATCAGCAAAGTCAAGAAGCAAAGTTTAAAAAATCACCTGCCCAACATACAGTGCTACATATAAGGCACTCCCTGAATTCTTCCAACATAGTAACATATAAATGTCACCCTCCTGTCTCTCCAGCTTTCTAATTGCAGTGCCATGAGGACATGTGACAAGCTCAGAGAGTAGCCATCTTTCATCCTGTACTTGATACACTGGGAAATTAATTAATAAATGTAACATATACAATGAGCTAGAGATACTGGAGCATACCCCTCCTTACCCTTTCCCTGTTCTCTTACTTAAAGTAGTACTCTAGAAAGAGAAAGCTTACAGGGAGGAAAAGGAAAGTCCTACCAATTAAGCCTGTAATCAAAACAAAGTAAACTTATCTTTGCTGAAAAAAATCTAATTTATCATAAAACCTCCACATTACGGCAGGTAAGTACATATCTATAAGTATAATGGTTTGGAAGTGATGACTGGTTACTAGAGAGCTGTCTATCTTGAGATCCCCCCTTTTTCCAATATAAATATTCACTCGTGTCAGAAATGCTTATGTCGTGAAAGCGTTCTAGTAGAATAAATCAAGTGCAGCAAAGAGTACAAGGAATCATAACATAAAATATTTCAAGCTAGGGATATGGTTAGAATAAAAGATATGCTTAGAATAAAAGATTCTCAAACCTATCATCAGCTCCATTTCAATCATCCAGCTGAACGGCCTTTTACCACCTGGTGCTCCAGCCATGTCTATATGGAAATGCGCACTGTGGTGATCCAATTCTAAGAATTAGACACCATATAAGAAGCAACATATGATAGATTAACATTCTGCATGTATCCCTATTCTTCATTACACATATAGCGAATTTACCATCAAATGTAATTCAAATTTTTCCATTTGTACTGAAAAGATTTCTTTTTATTCTTCCTAACATACACTGTATAGGTTTGGAAATTTCGGTTCTCTACAGTAGTTAGCATTATCAAGCATGTGAAGATCCTTAGATAGTGGCTACGCAAGTAGACTTTTCCAACTGCCATCCACGTGCTGCAAAATAAAGTATTTACGCTGCAGATTTAGAATCTGCTACTGTAATTAGTGTTAAGCGGACCTGAAACGCAAAGTTTGGGTTCGTATCTAACTTTTTGGGGTCTGGGCCTTAGACTTCATTATTGAACTTCTCCTCCTACGATTAATGCCTGCCAGCTGTCAGGCACCAGGGGTAGTGGACCCACCAGACCACCGCGGACGATGACGCAAGCCGACACCTGGGAGTGGAGTCTAAGTGGTACACGGTTTTCACCAGAGCCTGCCGCAAAGTGGGTTGGACTTGCTGCTGTGTGGTTGCACCAGGTCGCTCCACAAGCATGACTTTGTCTGTGGTGGCAGGCAAAGCATAGTACAAAATAGTCAGGCAAAACTGTGGTCAGGGACAGGCAGATGGTCGATACAGACAGCACAGGATAAGAGTGGTAGGTCAGGGCAGGCAGGATTGAAGGCAGGATCAAAGTCAATAACCGAACCTGGGTCACAAAAGGAAATCACAGAATAGGCACAAGGCATAGATAGCAACCTCATTCTCATTTGGCACAGAGATCCGGCGGGGTGTGCAGGGAGAGGCTGGCTTATCAGGGATTCTAAGAATGGCCAGTACCAATCAATGGTGCGCGGGCCCTTTAAATCTTCAGGAGCCAGAGGGCGCACCCTAGGAGGCAGGAATGCATGTGCCAGACCGCCGGAGCCAGAACAGGAATGAGGACAAGACATGGGTTGTGGGAATGAGCACAAGACATGGGTCATGGGAGCACCTGACAGCAGTGGTATTAAATTGTGTTTGATGATGTTGTCGGTGTAACGGTCACACAGACAACAGATCTAAAAGTCTCTATGGGAAGAGACCGATGGGAGGAGTCTGTGGACCCTCTGGACCACCGCGGGAGATGGTATGAGGCCCACGGTGGCAGCCAAGGTACAGGATATGCAGGAAACAGCCTGAGCCTGGGATGACAGCAGCAACATGGAAGAACACTGGTAACGCTGGCATGGACTGCAGACACCGCTGGACTGGAACCCTGGAAGGCACAGCAGGAAGCTCGGAGGCAGACTGAAGACTTGACACAGCATGGCAGGAGCACACGGAGGTACACTGGTAACACTGGAGGCAGACACGGAGGTGTCTGGGAATGCTGCAGACACACAGGAACACGGAGGCATCTGGGAACGCTGGAGACACACAGGAACACGGGACACCGTCTGGGAACACTAATGGGCTTTCTCTTCCACAGGAACAGTTTAGGGAAGCCTGGTATGGAAACCATAGAAGATCCTAAGAGAATAGAAGAGGTGCCGGATTATAAGGGCGAGGCCGGATTAGCAAACTCCAATCAGGAGGATGCTGGCCCTTTGAGTACTGCGGCCTGGAAGGCAGGAGTCGTGCTGCCTACACGCTGGTACCCGAAGCACAGCCAGGAGCCAGGAGAGGTAAGTCCGGGCCGGAAGATGGGAACAGGCACGCAGTGGAGCACGGGTGTACACGCAATCCGAGACATGGATTGGGGGAGCACCCGTGACAGTTGGGAGCAACAACCCGCCCCAAAATGTCAGTGCACAGCACTAATAGCATGCGAGTACTTTAAATGCTGCTGGCGACTTTGCCAGCAACACACTTGACACCAATGATCAGACCCCGGACCTGATCAAGATTGAAAACTGGTCTGCTCATAATTAGTTGTAATTGATCTACTGCAAACTCTTACCCTACAGTATACAGTATTTTTTTTTTACATTGCAGGTCTTTTTGTCACTTGGATGGGATTTTCTGCTGGGGCAATGTGTTCCCCTGGCGATATAGAAGATAAATTCTTTTTCCTGCATCAGGCAAATAATTGCTGATTCTGCTGCTAATATCTGCAGTGTCCCTTTTAGTTTCCTGAAAATGCTTTGCTCTTAGCACTTTGCCTTCACAATGCATCACAATTCCCTTTGTTTTGCTCTGAGTAAAAGCTGAAGCAGGCTTCTTTATGAATACCACAGCAGTAACTCAGAGCAGATAGTAGAGACTGTGAAGCCGTGTAATGAAGAGATCGAAGTGAACAGCAGTGAGGGGACATTTTGCTTTTCTGAATCAAACTACAATCTTGGAATGTAAATTCAGCAGCCTTGCTGCTACTCAGGGGCCACTGGTACAGTTAAAGAAACCCTTAGTGCTACTCACGGGGCACTGGTACTGTTTGACTCCCTTAAGGATAAAGAATTGACCCAATGTTATTTTATGCAGATTAAAACCTACCAGTGTGGGCTAGTGTGGGGGTATCCAGAAAATCATCTTTGAAGTGAGATGTTAATTGTTTGGAGAGTTTAGCACTGAAATAAAGCTCTCCCACTCTCTGAATGCTCCCTCCTTTGTGATTAACATAATTAATCAGACAAGGAGAAAGGCAGATACTTGTATCCCTGTGTGAGAGATATAATCCTCTACAGGTGCCATTTTGGAGATCAAGCGGACATTTTAGTTTCAGCCGGGGGCCAGGCTGAGCACTGTCCAGCCAATGTCATAATCAAACTTCTTTTTTGTATAACCTGTTTGCTTGTTTGCCAGTTTTTCCTTGACATTTGTTAGAGATAGTTGTACTTCAGCCTGTTTTCTTCCTATTCCCGTTTTGGTTAGCAAGAAGCTTTAGGAGCCATTCTTGGTACATTTTGTAGCTGGGATAATATAAACATATCTGAAAACAAGGCCTTGCAGAAAACAGTTATTAACCTTTTGGTAGAATGTCTTAGAGAATGTTCTGATATATTCATTATGGCCAATAGAATAGCAGTATTCTATCACCTTACCACGCCCCCTATGCTGATGATGTGATGTTTTATATATGCTGCTGCACAGTAATAAATGGGAGAGTTTCTGCATTTTCTAAGAGACTGGTGTGTCTTAGTTTGTGCTCTCATCTCGGTACCGGGGAACCATGAAAGGGTGAATATGAAAGTCACCTTGCAAATGATAAGCACTGTTTTAAAAATCTCTTACACTTGGATGCAGGGCTGTCAGTAACATTGGATATTCTTAGGTTAGAAGAATTTGACTCTCCGCCTCCTTGACTTTACGTTTTACATCTTACTTCAAAGTTGATTTTCTGGATGATGCCACCACACTAGTCTTTAAAGAAACATGGAATTTGGAAGGGTTAACCCATTTAACACCACACTGTATTTGTTTTTAAAGTGATTTCTACTGACTGTTTCCGCTTTAAACCCATTCTGACAAGGATTTCATGAATGGGCATTTTAAGCCAATTTTCATACTTAGTGGTTTAAGGGCCACAACTTTTTTGTGCAATATCTTAAACATTTTTGCTGAATTTTTTTCATGCCCCTCTTAATAATAGTTAAAAATAATAACATTTTAAATAACTTGTTTGCATGTTTTGGGGGAGGGGATTAAAGTTACAAAAAAAAGAGAAAAAATGTATAGTAAATATTATTTTTCAGTTTTCAAATTAACTCAAAGTGACCATTATAAAATTATTCCCTAGTGTGTGTATAGTGTCTGGCAAACGGGTATATTAAATATTTGTTCATATTTTGTATGTGTGTGTTTTTCTTTACATTATACATTATTACATTTTATGAAATCATAAAAGACCCCTGGCAGACATTTCCACCATGTTAGTTATGAAGTTACTTGGATGCTATGACTATCTGCCTGAAAAGCAAAAAAAAGTTAAATTTGACAAGGAATAATGTTTAGAAATTTTAGCCAAATTTCAGTTTTTTCATAACTAAACACAAAAGATATGAAAAGGTTTCTATTACTTTGAAGTACAATGTGTGACAAGAAAATAATCTCAAAATCCCCTGGATATGTTAAAGCGTTAGAGATGTATAACCTCCTATAATGACACAGGGCAATTTAAAAAAAAATCAGACTTGGTCCTAAAACCCTAAAATGGCTTAGGGCTATTTGAGTCACAATAATAATAATAATAATAATAATAATAATAATAATACTGTATATACTTGAGCATAAGCCAACCCAAGTATAAGCCAAGACCCCTAATTTTACCACCAAAAACTGGGAAAACCTATTGATTTGCGTATAAGCTGAAGGTGGGAAAATGCATTGGTCACAGCCACCCAATATATAACCAGCCAGTGCCCTGTGGTATATAGCCAGCCCCTTGTGGTATTTAGCCAGCCACCCCCCTGTGGTATATAGCCAGACAGCCCCCAGTTTGCCCAGCACATAAAAAAAATAAACTGACATACTCACCTTCCGGCAGATCCCGATGCTTGGCGCAGCTCCCCGATGCTCCCTTCCCCGCTGCTCCAATTCTTTCTCCGCTATGCTATAACAGCCAGCAGAGGCATGGCCATGCGCTCTGACGGCTGTCGCCTCTGCCGGTTGTTACAGCAGAGAGAGGAGAGAAGAGGAGCCGCGGGGAGCCACACAGAACATCAGGGAGCCGCGCCGAACCTATGGGGGCGCCAGTAGGTGAGTAGTCAGTTTATTTTTTTATAGACTCCTTTATAAGCCGAGGTGAGGTTTTTAAGCAGTTTTTTTTGTGCTGAAAAACATGGCTTATACACAAGTATATACGGTAATAGTGCTATACAGATCATGAGGTACATATACAAACTAAATAAGCCATCACAGAGTTAGTCAAGATGAAACAATACGAATTAGGTTGCCCCTAGCAAGAGCTTAAAATCATATTATCATTTATCATATTACTAATAAAGAGTAACAATAATTTCACAGATGCAAAGCTATAGGATATCAGAGAAGAAAATTAATAAAACAATAATCTCAATAAAAAAGAATGTCTAAGGACAATGATGTTTCAGATTTATAATAAGGGCACAAGTGTAATAAAATATAATATACATGGTCGGATCCCCGGTGATCAAACATTTATCCTCTATCCTGTGGGTAAGAAATGAATGTTTTTAATGACTTCTCTGCTTCTTGAGCTTCATTGCATTTTAGTGATGGATGAAAATGATGACAAAAGTTCTACTGGTATAAGCAGTGTTACAATGTAAGGACCCTATATCTGTTGGAATGTGTTTCCCCTCCTACTGTGTGAGATTACGACTGGTGGGGAGTGTAACAGCCTGTCTCCAAAAGCCCTTCTGACTTATTATCATAATTTTAAAAATTGATTTTATAACGGGACAGGCCATGGATAACAAATATAATAAGATTTCCACAGTCACGGTGCCTGAATCTCTTAGTAAGTGTCCCTGCTTTATAATGGTGGATTTTGATGTCATATTTCCTTATATACAATACCTTTATCTCTGCCTATATGGAAGAGGATAGCAACAACTGAGAGTAACCCTACATTTTCAGGTCACTAGAACAATGAGTGTGACAAATATAAAATAATGAAAGACATCTGGAATTGGGCGAATACTTTTAACATGATGTACAAAATTGAGGAACGTTACATTTTGTAAGAGTACATTCCAGAAGTAATATTTTATGTCTTGTTGTCTCCAGTTAATGTGTTCGCAGTGATTCCATACATCCCAGACACCCTGACAAATTACTTATAACACACAGTTCCGGTTCAACTCTCTTGTTGGATTAACGTTACGTTTCGGAGCCATTTGAAGTTCATCTGCTTTGGATTTTCAAACATGATTTTGATCCTAACCACAAAAGATTATCTGTGTCTCTATGTCTATTTCAATGTCTTCCTCTGTATCCTGAAACACAAAGATCTTCTTTTTTCCTGTGTAACTTTCCAAGTCTCCACAAGCCTCTTTGCGTCTGTCTTCCCTTTATGTCGGTTTCCAATATTCTTCTGCATAAATTGGATGCGAGGCAAAGTGCTTTTAAATATTATTTTTCAGTCTTCACTCAAATCTGACATTGCCATCTGATACATTGCTTTTAATGTTCTACACCCCACCTGTGATATGCTTCTTACATCTGTTATCGCTATGTTATTGGCTGCAATAGGCAAGTGTTATCTGCACATTGCCATAATGTTCTGTCCTGCAAATACGCTGAACCTTCCAGTATACGATTCCTCACAGAATCCATTTAAGTTTCACTTCTTTTGACTTCAGTATGCAGAGCCTGGAGCTTGCTCTTTATCTTTGATATCCTACCAGGAAAATGGCACACTGCTGTCATGCAAGTAAATATATATCTATAGTTTCCAACATGTGAACACAATTTCTTCTGACACTGTGCAGCTGGTGTGATGCATAATCTCCATTATATACAGAAAATGCTAACTGGACGCTGTGGACATCACCAGAATAATGATCATTGAGATCTATAGAAAGAAAGACAATATTTTGTTATGTTACAAGTTAAATTCTATATATTGTATCTATCACATAGAGAAGCCTCTTGACATTCATTCCAATAAAAATGCTGTAAATTAAGACCTTTGTGTTGTAATGGGCCGGTAGTAGTCCGATTGATAAAATGTTTTGATTTCGTACTGTTCATATGAAATTATTTGAAGCTCAAAATGAACCTGTCACCATGAAAGAGCAGGGAATTTTACATGTAGCAAGTTACTGAGCAGGGGATGCTGAGCAGATTGTACTTAGTGGGAGAGATTTATTCATAATTTTGGAGCACAACGTGGGACATAGAAGCTATCACGCGGACACTGTACTGTGAGTGACTGAGCTATTTTTAGGGGCATAGTGTGGAGATGTGCTGAAAGGAGTTGAAGGTATAGTTTGCATCAATAAGTCACAGCTGAGAAGTCCTCTTTAACTTTTGGACCCAAACAAGTGAAATTGTCACCTGCGAGTTGTTAGTTGTTATATATGCTTGTGTCTCTAAATTGCGACATAATTTCCAACACCTTTGTGTTGTGATGGCCATCCATAGAGTAGTCCAATACTATACTAATAATTTGGTACAGCTTGAAAATATGTTTAGTTGATACAGGAAAATTTGCAGGTAGCAAGTTACAGAGCAAGAGGAGCTGAGAAGATTGTATGCAATGGGACAGATTGATTCATAATTTTGGAGCACAACGTGTGATGTAGCTGTTGTCACAATCCAATTCAATACGAAATTCTAATCCGTTCTTCTCTAGGTGCATGGTCTTGAGGAACGCCTTCCACTCCCCTAGGTATAGAAACTTTTAAACAATGTAGGCCGTCTCTCGTATAAAAGTGAAAATCTTCTTTATTGGTCCTGGATAAACGGATTATGTGTATACAGACATTAAACAGAGTGATGCCATCTGACGCGTTTCAGATCTTCATCGGTCTTTATTCATAGAATGAGAGTGAGGGGGGGGGGGTCCACAGTTACTGAAATTTTTATAACTAGGATGTTAGGGCTTATATTTTTCTTAGATTTGCTTCATAAATTAAGTAGACATGATAGATGGTAACATAAAAATGACTTAATTATGGAAAACCAATGGACCCATTATAGTCTAGATGGTTTCTTTTTTGGCTAATCAAGTTTATAGTTATGTACAATATATGGAATAGTAAACTATAATCTGTGTGGGACACACTTTGGATGGATGGGCCCCACACTTACTGACCCCCTTTGCTAAGCATTGCTAAGTCAAAATATTAATGTTTTTTTAGGTTTCCATCATATCTCAGTCAGAAATGAAGGCCACCATAATTATAATATAACAATATCTCTTAATGAGAACTTGCATTATTATTTTATTTTACAGACATGTGAGTGGATAATTATGCGGCTGCTTTTGCTCTGCTTATTCCCTCTTCTTACAATGAAGAGGGAAAATTATTTTTATGTCATGTCAGGTATAGATGTCATTTGGTTCCCCTTAGGTGTATTTTTCTGTGCTGTCCCTTTATTTAAAAACAGTAAGTGTACTACACAATCCATCACATGTTAAATAAATCCCCCCATAATACAAATGACAGATTTTAAGACAGAAAATAATTTATAGACTCCTGTGAATCTGACTTTAAGAAGTGTTTTAAAGGGTCAGTGCTCCTCTTATCAATGCTTTTAGTATTTGAAGTACATATTAATAATATATATCATATATATATTTTTTAATGATACTATAGATATTCATTATTTATCATAATTGAATATACAGGTGCACCTGACTTACAGACGACTCCTAGTTACAAACGGACCAATGGATTTTTAGAGTTTACTTTACTTTAACCCTAGGCTACAATAAACAGCTATAACAGTTATCAAAGGTGTTTGTAATTAAGCTTTATTGTTAAGCCTGGTTCTTAGGACAACCCAACAATTTTTAAATCCAATTGAGACCAAACAAATTTTGTCTGTAGCTAAAATTATAAATATACAATTCTGACTTACAAATTCAACTAAAGAACAAACCTACAACAAAACTATGTAACCTGGGCACTGCCTGTATACATATACCGTATATACTCGAGTATAAGCCGACCCAAGTATAACGCCGAGGCCCCTAATTTTACCACAAAAACCTGTAAAAGCTATATTTTTTTTTAATCGAGTGTAAGCCGCGCTTTGGGTTTTTCAGCACATTTTTGTGCTGAAAAACTAGGCTTATACTCGAGTATATATGGTAAGTTTTAATGAATGGAAAAAGGGAAAAAGGGAAAAAATACCTCCAGAGCTACCCTCAAACCAGTAAGCCTCTTCTAGAACAAACAGATACTTAATTATAGACAGTGAGAGTTTGCTTCTTCAAAGTGGAGCATTGATAGATAAGGAGTTGCCTTCTTTTGAAAATCTGCAGACAAAGTGTAATGGCTACAGAATTTACCCCAGTGGTTGGCTGGTTTCTGATGTGTTTTATGACACAATGTTGCCGTAGCAGTTTGGGGAGCTGAACCTTGGCTTTGCAAAGATTTATTTCCACTCCATAATCCACAACAATTAGACTACACTGCTACAGTATCATTCTGCTGATTTATTGCCTGGAAGTACCATGTGGCAAATCCACAGGTAATACACTTTGCTTTGGTACCCTTAAAGCGCACCTTTGTATCGCAGGCAGATGACATTGGCGGCTACAGAAAGCGATGTTCTTCAGGACTTCTTTAATTATAACCCCCCCTCTCTTTCTGTACAGTCCATAGAGCAGGTGACGGTTGTGACTGAGCGGGACTGATAGCGCAAAAGTGGGGGTGAATAAATTAAAATACGAGGCGCTCTGAGGCACTCTGGTGGTATAGCTGGAGTGCCCCAGGCTAATTAGAATAATTTTATAACTCTATATTGTCCTTTAATGTCCTTTAAGACTCCAGACACCTTTTAGACTCACTTCCTGTATGTTGCTCTATTTTGGCTAGAGAAAGAGGTATTTTCAGGTTCTATTTTTACCCATTTCAAAATCTGTGAAAAAAAAACTGAAGGAAAAAGAACCCAGTCTCCCTGTGTATTACATGTATCTTCCAGCATTTATTATATATATGTAAAAAGCAGGCAGCACTCCTTGGTTCAAATTTCAAAATAAGAGGTGAACTTTATTGAAAAAGTGGCGATGCTTCTGTGTATAACACCTTTATCAAGCAACTAACAAATGACCCTCACTGAGTATATATAGCAAAACATAGTAGGTGATTAGCATAATGAGGCATGTCTTAAAGTGCCAGTGCAATATTGTGTAATTCATCATTGTACAAACACATAAAAAATACATCCAAAAGTAAAGTACATCGATTTCAAATACAAGTATATAAGAACGTCATTATTTGATGTCTGTTTATACAGTACAAAGTGGAGATGGAGCATATATCACGCTCACATTCTCCAACGTGGGCATCCAAAGCCACTGCAATTGGCAACCTACTTTGTCCCACATATATGTGGGTATTTAGTGGCACAATTTAGCCACAACCATGGATATATTATATGGATATATGTTAAAGTAATCAACCAGCTGGCACAGGGCACAAGATGTAAAAAAGAAAAGACAAAGCAAAAATCATAATGGTTCATATGAAAAAATTGAGGTATCATCCACCAAGCGAGATGTCATCTATGCGATATATATGTATTCTGATCTTTCTGATACCGCTCCCTATAAGCATCAAAGCCAACCTTGTCAAAGACTGTGATGGTACAACAACATCGTGAATGAAATAAATTCTTAGCATGCTTCTAGGGGTTCTTAGAAATTCCAAGGAGCATGAGAATCACTTGGGAAACATCATGTTTGGGTCCTTGAAAGCAGTGCTAGCAGCACCTGTTCTCAAGCAACCTCTTGTTTACTATTGGCAGTTTCAAGAATTGGATATTTACTAGTATCTTTTCAATGAATGTAGACTTACGGTATATATGCACTTTTTATATATTCCGTTACACAGTTCTTGTGTATATAACATTAAATGAAAGAACCAGACATTGTTCTCTTAAAGGGGGTTTAAACTACCTTTTACTTTTTTTTACATTTTTTTACTAACATGACCAATCCATAGGAGGCTCATTTGTGGTTGATATATAAGGGGTGTGACAACCTGCAACCCAACCAATCAGTATAAAACAGTGGGGCCAGCCAAATATCCTCAGAATATATAATCTGTGTCATATCAATAAAAGGGAAAAGAGCTGGAAACAGAAGCTTCCATTTCCATAGGTATAGGCGCTATGCTGTGAGTAACGACTTGTGCTTCTAACTCTGCCCATGTATAACTTCAAGCACCAGAGACTGCCTTGAACAGGTGTTAGCTGTGGGGTCCACATTGATCTGATGCTAATGACCTACAATGAAAATAGGGCATTAGTATAAAAAATGACCCCTAGTCCAGACACCATCTCTAAAGATTCTATAATCACTAATTCTATATATTTGATTATATATTGGCAAATTTTCTTTCCATCAGTGCCTAATACTGTCTTTTTTGTTTTGTTCTTACCCATCCCGGATATTTTTTGTGATAGGTAAATATAGGTAAACAATACTAATCCTCTATTGGATATTATATTGTGCTGAACACATTTCCAGCTTATGGAGCCACTAAATGTTATACTTTCATATAGATTAATTGGGAAGGTACAGCATGTAAAGTTTGGAGGGTCTTTCCTGGGTCACAATATTGATCTCCTATCCTATGGATAACTCATCAATATTCAATCAATATAGATTGTGAGCACCCACAGGCAGGGTCCTCCTTCCACCAGTACAAGATCTCACTAGTCTTTGTGCTTGCCTTTCTTCTCATCTTAATGTAATATACGTGAACACCTTATTGAATGCCCTGCACCACAGGATTAATGGTAGAAATAAATAATAATCAATTGGATTCTGAGTAGAGATGAGAAATACATCCAAGATTTGATTTACAGAAGCATTGTCCAATCTTTGAAAATATTCAGATCGGGTCCAAATCTCTTCAGTCTGTAGCAATGTTGTTCCAATTATCATGGAAATGGGTATATAAAAAGCTCCTATTTTGGAATTATTTTAATTTCCATCTTCTCTTCTCAAGATCTGAGATGAATGATAGCTCTAGCCAGCCTCCATTTTAAAAGATTCTGTAATGGAAGGGATGGAGACAAGGACAGAGAGCCCTGATACTGAACCTAAATGGTGGCCAGTTCATGGGCGTCAGGCCCACCCTATGCCAAATTGCAAATATGTAACATGACAAAGAGAGAAGAATAGTCAACAAAGTATCAAATCACAAAAGCAGAAGAGCAGCCTGAACACGAGCCAAGATAGCAACACCAGAAATACAGCAAACAGAATGTCTCTGGAGCGGGTCAAGATAACCTATAACCACCAGTGAACTTAATGTGAGCAGAAAATTATTGGGAAACCAGACCCCCCGCTCCAAACTGATTGGTGCAGAGCCCTGCTCGTTACAACAGTTGCATGGACCAGGAAAGGTATGGTGAAATCCACTCCTAAACAGCCAGCAAGCGAAGTCAATGTTCACACAAACAAATAGAATAAAATGCAAAGACAAAATCAGTGTCTCTTCAGTCACACATCACAGATTGAGGATCACTCTGACACAGATGTTACAGATTTGTTTGAAGTGAATCATAGAAAAGATTTGGATTCAATATTGGTGCCTTAAAATGCCAGACTTGTACTAAATTTACAAATCAACAAATATATTCACTGATCTCTATTTCTGACACTGTGCACCCCTGTGATCAGCTGACTTCAACAGCCTCTAGCGCTCTGCTCTTATTTAACTTTTCAGTTCCTATTTAAGTGAATGGGAGCATGGCTGCCAAACCCTGTCAAAAGAGATGATGTACAGTCTATCTCTATTAAAGGACATTTCTAAATTTGTGATTTTAATTTGCCACAACTCCACATTAAATATATACGTTTAACTAAGTTGTATCATTAACATCATGTTATACCACCCAGTGTTTAGGCTTCTCTGTTACGTGCCATGGTATTAACAGATACTTTTTTTCTTCTCTTTAATCTCCTTTTCTTTCTTTTAACAAGATGGCACCTTGCCGAGTACTTCGGTGTGAGCTATAATTATATCTGATGTGTTTGTAGATTTGTTCATTTCCTGTCTAGCGCTGCCTGTAAAAGACCACATCAAGATATAAAAGCTGTATATGATACATGGGTTGTTGATGGATAGGCCAAACAATGTCATTTTACTTAGTTAAGGGATTTGGTATTGACTGCATTCTGCAAAAACCCTCAAATGTACAATTGTGTTATTTAACCCTCATTCAAATAAAAGTCTCATTTTCATGGTCCGGTATGGCAGCAAGATCAAAATATCTAAACTCATCTTGGATCACTTTTTTGTGAATTATTCAATCACTGTTACCCATTAACAGAAGCTAACATCATAGTATCATAGTATATAAGGCTGGAAGGAGACGCAAGTCCATCAAGTCCAACCTTCAAGAATTAAATAAATGTTTTATCCCCATAACCCGTGATATTTTTTCTCTCCAGAAAGGCATCCAGGCCTCTCTTGAACATGTACATAGAGTCGGCCATAACAACCTCCTGCGGCAGAGAGTTCCATAGTCTCACATATTATGGAAGAATATACTATAGAAGAAGCAGGGGCATAACTAGGAGAGGCAGGACCCCATAGCAGACTTCTAAATGGGGCCCCCTTCCCGCTTCTAAATATACATATTGCACTCATATATACACTCACATTTATATACCAATATCCATGAACACACAGTTATTCACTCATACACACACACATTTAAACACTCTTACACATACACACACCCATATAGAGCATATACACACACATACAGTGCCAAATACAGACCTGCAGTATATATACAGACATATTGTATATACACACCATTACAAGATTTTTCCAACGCAATTCGATTCAGTGTCTGAAAAACCTCAACTACCTACTGAATCTGCAAACACACAAATAGAATCACTAATCTTTAGTTTAGTCTATATATTTCATCCATTTTTATGTAGCATTTTATTCACCATCTTATACTAGTGGTCCAGGCTTCTAATATAGAAGAAATCACAACAACTAGACCAATAAGCTGGGGATTGACGGTGTTAGCTTGTCTCATGGCTCATCCTTATTATGTAATCAGAAATGACCGGATAAAGATAAAAATGTATTCTGAAATCATACATGTGTTATATTTAGATAACCATTATGGGAGGAATAGACGCTATGTGGGAGCAACATTGAGCAGATGGGACTTAACAAAACATGCTTGGACTAAATACAGCTCTGTTCTGAGAATAAACCATTAATGAAGGAAATGGGCAGATTGCGTTGGTCATTTATTTTTCGCCCAAAGGTCCTTATTTAGAGTAAATGTATTTAGTGGTCAGTGAACACAGCGGAGATGTAAATAGGGTCATTTAAAATAACTGGAAAATTGTGTGAGATGGCACATGCTCTGACTGCTGAATAAATCATTATATCCAGCCGAGTCTTCACAAAGACTAAAGTGGATTTTCTGAAAGCCTGCAGGTCGGAGAAAGGTGAACTCTAAAAACTTTGTGCTGCGTTCTTTCTATGAATAACACATTTTCTCTGTTTTTCTGATAGTTGCTACTAACAGTTTACTGCAGAATATATAACATATAGCCTATAGGATTCAACACTACTTCACCTCTGTTATTTACCAATGGGTTTTTATAAGATACAATGTGCTGACCAAAGATTTTTGAGCAAAATTAAAAGAAAAAAAAAAAAAAAAAAAAGATCCCTTTAAATTGTTGTGTTAAATTATTAAAAATAACATGTCGATTTGTCTCTATTCCTTTCTTCTGTATCTCTACAAATTGTCAATTGCAATGCCTATGATACATCTCCTGAGCTGGCCATTGGCAACATGGATTTCACTTAAGAAGCAACAAGGTATGGTTTGGAAAGTGACGACCAAAGGGATAAGGCACTGGCACACTCTGGAGGCTCAAGTCTTTTCTCAGGGTAGATCAGACTTAACAAAAAATGTATTGCATTCACACTAAAAATAATACAAATATGGTCAACTCACCTTATGATGCACTGAAAAGCTGCTATGAAGTCCTTCAAACTGGTGCACGGAGGAAAGGACAGGGAGGGAGGAAACCGCATCAGCCAATGGTGTGAATATGATCCAAGGGAAGAAATTTGCTCCTCCAGCACACAAAATAATATGGTACAAAAATCTTGGTTCCTTTATTTAATCCATACTGAAGTTTAGACTCTGCATTTTCAAGGAATAATTCCTAGTTAGAGCAGGTAGAAGGAAAAACCCACATATTACACTGGTACAAAGGTAAAAATCCAATAATGGCATAAAAAGAAGGCAAACCTACACGTTTCAGACCTTTACATGTGGCCCTTACTCATGGGCCATGAGTATATTTATGTTCTGTAAAAGATATAGTGGCGAAAGACCGTTGTATTGGTTGGGGTCATTGTGGTTGGACTCCATTAGTCTGAGAATATACTCTACTTTTTAGGAAAGGAAACCTTTGTATTTTGGATAAGTGCTGTAGCCTCATCACATCTTTCCGACATACATTTTACAGTGACTTTTCTTGGTATTACACATCAGCCCCAATCACTTGAATAGGACTGGGTTGAATAGCCTCGAGCATGGTCCACCCCACAGTGAAGCAGCAAACAAAAGAAGTTCCAGGTCCAGCTCATGGGATGTGGCATCCCTGGCCTGTAAAGTAGAAGTGACACTAACAAGATTATTATTTGACCCAGGTGCTGGGCTTTGAACCCAAATCTGAAATAGTGACTTACCCTAAGAATAGGTTATCTAGAGTAACCCTTTAAGTAATACAAGACAACGAAAAACTATGAACTGACAAAGTTACATTTTACTGGATAGTTTGAGAACTCATAGCAGATGCTGGTATTGTTTACTGCAGTATAACAATATGAGGATGACACTCCTGTAGAATGCGAATCATTCCAAAATCAATATCATAAACCTATATTTAGAATTGTAAGCTGCCAATATTTTATATTTATCTGTAGTCATTACTACCTCTAGTGCCTACAAATGGCTTAGTCCGACCATTCAACTGCTGTTTTTGACATTATGTTAGAAGACCGCAGGAATTAACATTTATTTTATCTTTTTTTATTTTACATCCCACATGTTACCATGGAAACTAAAAGATGCAATTGTAATGTGTAATATTAATGGAGCACCTTGAAGAAAGGGAATTGGGTCTCTCTAATTGAATTTATTCCAAACGGAAGCTCATTGTCCAGATGTGACTCTTCAAGGCTTTGTTGTAACTTTTGCAGATTTCTTTTTCATTGCACTTATTAAACAGTTTGAGTTCAGGTTTTTTATCCCTCATTTTTAATTTAATCATGAAAATAGACTTTATGGATCATGACTTGCACTAATAAAGGACAGACCAATATTCTGTATTGCAGAACATTATATATTGGTGCTTTGGGTAGCCAGGAGGTCCAAAAAGCTCTCATTAAACATATAGAGGGTTATTTATCAGGGCTTGTACACCAGCTTTCAGACTGGGCTGGTGTGGGGCATAGAATAAATGCATACATCAGGAGGCCAAAGTCTCCTGATACATCTGGCTCCAAAGATTATATCATACACTGCACATTTAGCACCGTCATATGATAAATAAACCCCATAGTTTTCCTTATTAATACGTGTGGCATTTGAGGAGTTAAGGTCTTTATTGAATTTGTGACTTTTTTAACTAAAGTCACAAAAAACTTTGAAGGGAGAATGTCTTAGGTTGCAAAAATACCGTATATACTCGAGTATAAGCCGACCTGAGTACAAGCCGAGACCCCTAATTTTACCACCAAAAACTGGAAAAACCTATTGACTCGAATATAAGCCGAGGGTGTAGTATACAGCCAGCCCCCTGTAGTATACAGCCAGCCAGCCCCCTGTAGTATACAGCCAGCCTGCCTCCTGTAGTATACAGCCAGCCTGCCCCCTGTAGTATACAGCCAGTATCTACCTCTTTTGTGTTTTCTCTTCGTTAGTATAACAGCCAGTGCCCTCTGTTTATACAGCCAGCCTCGCCCCTGTAGTTCGCCTTCCATTAGTCACGCTGCTCATAGTAGCCAGCTGACCCCAAGTAGTTATACAGCTGGCCCCAAGTAGTATACAGCCTGCCCCAAGTAGTATACAGCCTGCCCCATGTAGTATACGCCTGCCCATGAGTATACAGCCTGCCCCAGTAGTATACAGGCCCCACACCCCCCAGTATGCCAAGCGAATAAAAAAAACAAACTTAATACTCACCCCCAACGATACTTCACTTTGATGTCAGCATGGCTCGGGTCTCGGCGGTGGCTCCCGGCTGGCAGCGGCTTCCGAAACCTCGGCGGCACGCTCTCCATTCTTTCTTCACTGGGGCTCCCGGTCTTTGCTACTTCGCAGCTGGCAGTCGCGTCCATGCGATTATTTGCTGGCGGGCGTCACCACTATGTGTGCGGCAGGTCGTCGCGATGACATCATCAGCGGCGACGCGCCGCATCCTATGTGCGCCTGTTGGCTCGATTCATGGACGCCGACTGGCTGGCTAGCGAAATAAGCAAGAGACGGGAGCCGGGACAGTGAAGAATGGAAGGAGCGGAGTGCGCACCACGGTCCGTGATTCGTGGAGCAGCCGCCGAGTATCCGTGACCCCTGCGAGGGTGAGTATTATTATTATTTTTTTTTAGTTGACTCGTGTATAAGCCGAGGTGAGGTTTATCAGCTCATTTTTTGTGCTGAAAATCTCGGCTTATACACGAGTATATACAGTAGTTTCAAATAAATAAGAAAAATCCAAGCCAAAAATTACATATATGAGCCCCATTGTTGGAAATGCGCATTACCCGTCAGAGGGAGAAGTGGAAGGCAGCTGGCACTTTTGATAAAACCGCCTTGTGGTTTTACCAAAAGCGCCGGTTGCCTTCTACTTCTCCCTCTGACGGGTATTGTGCATCTTCACCACGTCTTTTCTGGAATCCTGGTCTGGCTTAAAGCATGGATCTACACTGGCCTAGCTGCTACACTTACATAAGGCGATCTAACATCTTCTCCAAGGTGAGAGTCCCATCTTCTCTCGCTATCGTTACCAGTTGTTATAACGTTATGTAATTTCTGTTTCATAGCATTTGGAATTTTTTTTACAGCCTCCCGGTATATTGAGTTGGATACTAAATACTGACACTAGGAAGGACAATTTTCCCCATACAGCTATATAAGAACATATATAAAACTAATATAACTAATTTATCTAATATAAATTCTTCTTGCCCTTCACCCCAATGGTAGATATACCTTGTGATGACCCTGAGACTGCTTGTTTCTAGAGAAAGAGTACAAGCCGGTAACCCATGTATTTCTATTTGTTGCTGGAACTGGAAGAGGGGCTCAGAATGGCAAAAATAACAGCAGTTTTTGCACATGCCCAAAGGTATTTGTGAATTAGCCTAATCTTATGTTGATAACAAAAGAAAACTTTGTGTACATGCAGTAATTTTCATGATGCCACACAAGTACCCCAGCTACTGCATTGTATAAATTGGCCCAGAACAACTACCACCAATTTTCATTCATCATCTCTAAACATTTACTGCTAAATTATATGTGTTAGGGCAGCATTAGAAATAAAACAAATTGTAATTTCAATATTACCATAGTCTATCACAAGATACAAAGAATTTAAGTTGCCGTATCAGTGTTCACAGGTAAAACAGAAGCATAAAATGTTTAATGCATTCATGCAAAACTTCTATGTGTAGAGACAGAATATATTTATTGTATTCTCATCTGAACGTCCCTGAAACATATTGTTATTGTGCGCTGTGAACTTCTACATTCAGAACAATTTTTATGGTTTGGATTTTACAATAGCATTTTGTTTTTCAGGACTCACATTAGGTCTCTGCACACAATCGTTCAGTTACATACTTAATGCTAATGGCATGCTTTCTGTATTTGCTTCATGTCAGACAAAAGTAATTTTTTATGTTAACTTTTTTATAATAAATGTACAATATCAAAGTTATACTTTGATACTTAATTTTTTTTTTTAAAATTTAATGATTTCAAGGTGTTGTCTGGGTACTAGAAATTGATTGTTGTCCCTTCTGATCATCTGCCAGAATTCTTCTTCTGAGCACCGCTGTACCTTCGTAGGCCTCTGAGGTCAGCTTCATTCATCACCTTTATTTTATAACTAAAACCAGATAGTAAAACAAATTTTTTGTAATGTGTTTCTCTCTTATGACTCACAGGCAATCATGTAAGTAAAGGAAAAGGTTTTGGGATATTCTAGAAACATAATCCAGGTCTAGATTGATACAGTAGGATAAAATGGTGACCTTCCAAAATGGTGAAACCTACCCCGATAACATATAGCTCATTAAAAACTAATTTTACTCCACCATCCAATCTGGACTACTTTGTCCCGATGTAACAGGTTAGAGAATACCCCCAGCCCAGACTATACCACAGTGTATAAAGTGGCCTAGACCGTATTATACCCCAGATATACTTTGGTCTAGTCCAGACTATACATCAGGGTATAAAGTGGCTTAGCCCAGAATTTACCCCAGATATACTTTGGTCTATTCCAGACTATACACTGGGGTATAAAGTGGTCTAGCAGAGATTATACCCCAAAAATACTTTGTGTCAGGACCGGGAGTCTGTGGACCCTCTGGACCACCGCGGGAGGTGGTACTAGCTGACCTGGGACCAGAGTCTAAGTGGAAACCCGGTGTTCACCAGAGCCCGCCGCAAAGAGAGATGGACTTGCTGCGGCGGGAACCACCAGGTCGTTCCATGGGTGCGACTAGCCCGCGGTGGCTGCCAAGGTAGCAATACAGGAGACAACACTCACGTCAGGAATCGCAGGAGCTGGCACACAGGAACGCAGGACCACAAAGACAGACTGGCACACAGGAACTGACTGGCACACAGGAACGCAGGACCACAGGAACAGACTGGCACACAGGAACACAGGACCACAGGAACGGACTGGCACACAAGAACGCAGGACCACAGGAACGCAGGAATCACAGGGGAGCTTTCTCTTCATGGGGAAGACTTGAAGATCCAGCAAGGGTCACAGGAAGAGGCAGAACTTCTAACAGGCCAGCGCCAATTACCAGCGTGCTGGCCCTTTAAATCTGAGCGAGCTGGCGCGCACGCGCCCTAGGAGACGGGGAAGCGCGCGCCGAGCCGCGGGAGCAGGAGAGGACATCGCTGGAGCCGGGGAAGGTATGCAGAGTGGAGCTCCGGAGGAACGCCGAGGGGCACGGGTGCGCCCGCGATCGGAGACAGAGATCGCGGGAGCACCCGTGACACTTTGGTCTAGTCCACACTACAATAATTACTGATAAAATAAGTTCACAGTGAACCACAATAGTATGCACATCAACCATCTAGTCAGCAAAAAAGGGAAAGGGACAGTACTGGGACCGCCCTTGTCAGGGCGGGAGCAATATTGCGGGGTCAGGATACAAAGCGATCGTAGGGCTTAATAGGTCCTGTACCTCCACACCAGTACCACTCGACCAGGAGACGGAGCATCGAAGACTGGTTAGATCCACCCTATTATTCCTTACTGTCCGGATTAATGTTGGTCCGTGGTTTTGAGATGATGCACCGTGTCATATGCTATACAGGAATGCACTAAGGCATGGTGAGGTATTACTGGGGACCGTGTCAGACGAGACATATTGGAGGTCTGAACGAGCTCCCTTTCTGATGTGTTTTTGCTGACTAGATGGTTGATGTGCATACTATTGTGGTTCACTGTGAACTTATTTTATCAGTAATTATTAAAAGTTACATTTTACTTATGGTACTGGTACATTCTGCTGGATTTCTTATCGATTTATGGATGTATTTTTCTTGACTTGAAAAGTGAGTTAGCCAACTAGGCAACCTTTTTCTGTCTTGTTCGGATTTAGTCCAGACTATACATCAGGGTATAAAGTGGCCTAGCCCAGATTAAACCCCAAATATACTTTGGCCTAGTCCTAGTCCAGACTATACACTGGGGTATAAAGTGGCCTAGGCCAGAGAATTCCCCCCAGGCCAGACTATACCCCCATCAGTAGCATTGTGATATACACAAGTATTACTTATTTTTTCTATTTTATTGGGGATTCAGCTCTGGTAAGTTAAGTGAGAAACCTAAGTGTTTCCAAACACATAACATCACTGTGAGGCTTTATTCCCACATTGAGGTTTTCTGATGTAGTTTTGTAGCAGGTGCAGATCCTACTGTGTGAGATCATATAATGGAGATGCTGCTCCTCCTATTATGTTTTCTCCATTTCAGGTTTCGACATCCAAAGCTCCTTTACTGCTGTGCTGTTAGGAGGGAAAGAAGGGCCCAGGAGAATGTCACTAATAAATTTTAGTTCCGCCATCCATCTCAGGCCCCTGTGTAGCACGGGCCCCAAAGCAGCCACTACGACTGTTGTTACGCCACTGCTCTGGCGGCCGTAAACCTGGTTAGCGCAGAGACAGGAGTAACACCAAAAGATGTTGCTTCAGAATCCGTACCAGCTGATGCCTAAATTCAGTGGGCAGTCTGAGAAGAGTTAACTGCAGTCACACGGACCACAGACATAGTCTGGAGATGTTCATTGAAATATACCGGACCTGTGCTGAGGTCATTGTGCAGGGAGGGGGAATACATAAGCTGTGGTTATCACCTATAATGAACTGTAAATCCTATAATAGAAGTAACTGTATTGTAATCCAGCCATTGAGGATAATGAGTTAACTGCTGAAAGGCGATGAGAATAATGTACAAAATTTAGGCTTAGTGATCACTGTGTAGTGAACAATGAGGCCCAGAGGTGCTACCACTTAATTTCACCTCTACAAAGCTCCACCGCTGTTTTGTAGAAGTGAACATCCACATTGTAGCCATAACTTTTTATTAGTGATTAGCAGAGGCCTTTGTTTTCACATGTAATTTTATCTTGATGTAAATGAGGCAGAGATGCTTTGGGGGGCACAACCAAAGCCCTTCTAGGCTCTTCATTCCCCATGCAGCACTTAGACCATGCCTTCTGCTTCGCTGGACCTTCCTTTAGTAGATGACAACACCCAGCTCTCGAGACTTTTTGCCCGAAAGCACCAGAGAATGCAGAAGGCATGTACCTCAGAGCACTTCTGCCTCATTTACATGAGGATTACATTAAGATTCAAAGTAAAGGGGCCTGCTGATGTAAAGGTTTGGATGCAATGTTCCCTTGTACTAGGCAGTGGTGGAGCTTTGTAAAGATAAAATTATGTTTTAGATTTATCTTCATTTATTAATAGGTATACGCCTTAGGCTCCATTCACATGGCCATATGGTGGTTGCTGATATGGTTGCACAATTTGTGGCCATATCATGGCCCCCATAGAGTACTGTAGCACCTGGTAATGGAGTGATGAGTGATGTCCTATAACATGCCAATTTTTGTGCAGCCCCTTATGTCCTTCAAAAGTTAACTTTTAAAGTTGTGTACTGAGCCAGAAGGGCTCTAGGTGGTGTTACCAGAGGCCCTCCATTCTGCAGATTTATAGACTGTTACATTCTCCATTAACTGTTGCTGTTTGTATCAGTTCTATGTTCATCTACAACTATGGTATAGGTTCCAAAAACATTGGCCCACATTTACACTACGTGCACTTTGCTTCGCTAATGTGCAGTGGACGACGCCGACATAAATGTGGCGGCCGGAGCAAGTACGCACCGGAATGCCCAATTCTGTGCTCGGGATTGTGTTGCGGAGTGCATAGCGCAGCCGCGATACAATACTAGCGTAAACACTTCATAAATACATGTGCAACTAGTTTATGTGCAGTCTGCATAGAAAATGTGCCCCATTGTATTTCATGTCAGCTCATATGAAATAATTCGGTGCTAAATGTTGTTATAAATTAAAGCAAATGATGGAACTTTTAGATGTTTATTAAATGAATTCATCATCCGAATTGTAAGTTATATTCTTAAGTTCATGTCACTAAACTAATAGAACCAGAAAAACATATTTGTAATGCAATTTGCTTAGTGATAATAGCAAAGACCTTTCCCTAGCTCTGTCTTTCAGCTACAGTCTGTGTAACAATGACAGATTCCAGCATGTCTTGCATCGTGACAAACAAGCCATTCTCTCTGAGTTTTCAAGGTTCTGCAGAATCGGTAACATTGTTCCCAAGCTCATTCATGTAAACTTCTTCCGGAATAAATGTTTTTCAGCAAATTTATAACAATCTCTCAGTTTGTAAAGATGGCTATCCAATGCTTTTTTTATATTTCTACAGAAAATATGACTTTTATGCCATATTGTTTGTGGGTCTACATTATGACAGTTTGTTCAACTGGTATTCTTGGCAGGATAGACTGATGCCCCCATGGCATCTGTTGCCGAGATATTTTATTTTCCTGGAAGCATTTGTACCCACAGATTTCAACATTTTGCTGTAGGAATAAACTATTCTGTATGTGATTTTTAAATGAGAAAAAAACTGCAAAACAATTAAAAGGTTGACAAACTTCATCAAAGTTGTTTTACATACGTAGTTTCTAAAATTGGGCAATTTATGATGTTTTACCATAATTTATACCTTTCAAAGTGACCTGAAATCTGAGCAGGTCCCTCAAATGTATGATTTTGCGTTTTTATGAAAAATCGCACCTAAAGTTCTAAGCCTCTTAACATCCTAAAACATATGATAGGATGCATAAAAAAAATGTGTCAACATAAAGCAATAAAGCAGACATTTAGTAAATGTTAGTTATCAAGTAATTGTGCTATTATGACTATATGTTGAAAAAGTACAAAATTGTAAATTATGAAAATTGAGAATTTTTCTAAATTTTCACCAAACATTGTTTTATTTTATAAATTAATGCCAAAAATATCACCAACATTTTTCAACTAACATGAAGTATAATGTGTCACGAGAAAACAGATTATGGATTATGGAGGCCAATGTGCTCTTAGGAACCTTGAGTGCTGAAGAAATTCTTTTGTAACCTTGGGCAGATCTGTGCCTTGCCAAAACTCTGAATCTGAGCTCCTTGGGCAGTTCCTTAGTGCTCTTTTTCTTGTTAAATAAATTAGCAAAAATATCTACGTTTCTGTTTATTTCTGTCACAATGTGGTGCAGAGTGCACTTTAATGAGAAAAAAATAAGACTTATCAATTGGCTGCAATGAAACAAACATCACTGAAATCAATATATGCACAGTGGATATTTTTTCAGCCCCCTCTAGATTTTGTTTTCTTTTAATACCAGCCCCATGATCCCTTTCCTAGAGCTTGCAGAACAGTGAAGTTACGACTAAACTTGATTCTGCCAATGGTTCTGCACCTATATTTATATAATGAGCTTATTTCTGGGGATGTATTTATAAAGTGACCTTGGCAGTGTCATTTTTAGATATTTTTGCTATTGTTATGCAAAAAAGGTCTGTGCCCATGTTGCGTCAAAAGTGCTCCAAAATTGGGAGATGCAAAGTTAGACATTCTCATATTTATTATCCAGCACCAGACACAGTGATAAATCTGGTGCAGTATATGGCTGACTGTCTTACTCAGATATAAGACGCATTTTTGATAAATTTATGGGGCTTATTTAGGGTCTGCGGATCACTTTTATGACGGACTGTTCATGGTTTTCGGGGATTGCACTGCTGTGACAGGGATTTAGCAGGGGATTGTGTCGCATACGATTGGATTTTGGCACAACAGCACCGGCTTTCCCGCAACAGAAATGGGGGTGGGACCGTCCGACGATCCGGTTGATTCGGACTAAGCATGGGATTTAAGATTAAAATTGTGTCGCAAGCAATGCACTTACATACACTGGGAAGAAAATGGTGAACTCCGGTGGACCTGAGCGGGGAAGCGACACATGTAGGATATTGGCCGCACATTGTGTCAGTACCTATCCAGCAACCGCGCAACCACAACCAGGCTTGGCGCTAGCTGTCAGACTAGGTAGGTGGTGGCGAACTCACCCTGCGACGTCCCTGCGGGCTAAGTCCCTGCCTAAAGCAGATAAACCGCCCTGGTAAGGGCGAACCCACTATCAGGAACCTAACTGACGGTCCCTGAGTGACTCTACAAAGTGACAGGAAAACCTACTTTGTCTGGAAGCTGCTGGATGGTGGAGCGGACAGGTAACCGGGATACAGATATAGGTCAGTGTTCACACTGGTAACAGAAACTGACACAAGACAGACAGGAAGGTGGAGTCACACTAGGAGATAAACGGTACTGAGGGACAAACAACAGATACGGACAGACAAGCGGAGTCAAACAAACCCGGTCAAAACCAAGATGGCGGCAAAGGTACAGATTCGTAAAGCAAATAGAATGGTCAGTAGGCAAAGCAGAAGTCAATACACAGAATAGCAAGAAACGCAAGAGCACTAGATACACAGATAGACTGCAATAACAAGCACCAAATGAAGGGGCTGAGCAGAATATAAGGCAGTAATGGACACTACCTCCAGCACTGACTGGCCCAGCTGTCCATCACTCAAACCGAAGCTGCAGGCAAAACGAGTTCAGACACACCCAGCTTTCCCAGGATCAGAAATGGAGCTGTCAATCACAGGCAGCTCTGGGTGTGGTTTTCCAGCAAGAAGCCTGAAACCTGATCCATTCAGTACAATTTGCGAGTCCTGAAACAATGTTTGTGAATCGCGGCTCAGTGCATTGCCGTCGGACAATGTACTCTCGGGAACTCTGAGGGACTGGGTAAGTAAATGTGCCCCAATGTGTTTAATAATGTAATAATTTAGTAATGTCTCTTGTGTGTTTCACACTTCAATAAGGAGCAGTCTAGTATTCTTCTTAGTTACATGAAGGGTGGACCCAAAAAGGTCAGTAGGCTATACTAGTATTCTGCCCAGTATAACAAAGTTCCAGTGTGACGGGTGGTATCATGAATGTCACATGATGCTCCCAGTCAAGATAAATCACGCCCCATAGGGCTTTAAAACTAGATAAAAGCGAGATGTACTCTGTCTCCGATGCAATTGTGCAAGTGAGCTCTCATTGGGAGTTCTATGTTTAGCCTGTGTAGTCAGTAAGAGCGAATTATTCGAGTTCTTATTAATTCTGCTGTAAATGGTCTATTAGAGTGGGAACTCAATATTGGTAATAGCAGTGAGAAGATGTAAGACCTGCCACTATTCCCCAGACATTAAATAATCTTCTTGTAGTACAAGTCCAGCAAATGGCATCATTAAAGGAAACCTCTAAGACATACATATCAGTGTGGTTTAACAACCAGAACCCCCACATATCAACTGTTTGAAGGGATGCCATGCTTGGACAAGCACCGTGTCCTTACTATCTCGGCACTGCCCCATTCATTTAATCAGTGAAGGCTATGGGCGTCAGACACCTGCTGATCTGATATTGGTGACCTAATATTTTAGTGTCAGGGATGCTTTTAATGTCATTGTAAAAAAGAGTTTAAAGCCCCAGCGTCAATGTGTTCATAGAGGTCTGACTGACATTAGAACACCGCATGAACCATGTATAGTTTCCGCAGGTTGAGTCTATAAATACACTTCAATGAGCGAGGTCATGACTCATGAGCTGTTATTCCCCGTGTCGCTTTAATAAATGCCCTCTTCAGGTTACATATGATGAATACATCATCTAGTACAGGAAAATGAAAGCATTTAATAGTTATGATTGCGGCTGTTATCTGCACATTACGTACATTAATCTGACTGCCACTTTACATGGTATCTGTGACAGTGTTGAAAATATCGGCTATTAAACCTAGGGACATCTGTCCCCATTCCTGAAGTTTCATCTCGTTACGATAATATCTCATCTAATTATGATATAACGGTGGAGATTGCTTTTGCTATTCTGCAGTTATAAACACTGGTCTTCAATTGAACCGCTGACTGTAGGGAAACCTAATACACAGTCACATCTGATAATATGTTTTGTGACTTGAGTAGGTGTAAAGATATTTATGTACAGAGACTAATGAGAAGAGATTTGTAGATGTCAATTTGTTTGCGTGTTTTTCAGCATTTAAACTGGAAGAAAAATTCAAAAATGTTATAGGTAATTTACCAAGTTCCCATTATAAATCAGTGTCTTATCACCAAAGGACTTTATAGGTCATGTTACAGTTAAAGGGGTTGGACACTTTACCTCATGTTTTTTGTAATGTGTGTGTAAGTGTGGGGGAGAAGGATATTAGGCCTTTTACCAATATTCATCTAGTACACGTTCTCCTCCACTTTATTGATATGTAAAGTGAAGCCTCCTGCCTTTTACCTTATCAGCCAATCATTCCTGTCCATAAAATGGTCGCAGATGGAGGGTCATGTGATTTCTAACTGTCCTGGACCTTATGGTAGAATTCATGAATATAAGATCATGGTCCTGGCAGGGTAATTATTCAAGAACAGATAAGAGATCACATGACCCTCCATCTGCGGCCATTTTATGGACAGGAATCTCTAGCTGATGAGGTAAAAGACAGGAGGCTTCACTTTACATATTAAGAAAGCGGAGCAGAAATACTAATAGATGTATATTGGTAAATTACCTAATATCCTGTCCCCCTAACTTACACACATTACAGAAAATATGAGGTAAAGTGGCCAACCCTTCTAAGGATGTGGGGAGAGAACACATGGGCTCACCCACAGAGGGCGCCTGCTGATAACAAGTTTACTTTTTAAGTTGGGTGAAACCTTACAATGACACCTAAACAGCAGGGATGAATAGGAGGCCCATGTTGGGGGACACTATTCAGTTGTCATGACAGCTGAGACTTTCTCAGACTGTCTTTCAGCATTTCCTAATACAGTAACATTAATCAAAGTATTAAATAGGTTTAGGTGTGAGAATATGTTGAGGCAGAGATCATTTTTTTCCAAAGTTTTTAAATGAATTAAGATGTAACAAAACATTTAAAGCACAGCTAACATCGGGGTGAAAGACTGTATCCAGGCTCCATTAACACCCATGGGGCCTGGAGCCCCGCAGGCTCATTTGCATACAGTCCTTCATCCTGGTGATAGATGCTGTTTAAATAATTAGTTTCTCCTTGATTGTACTGGCATAAAGAATAAAGGAGATCTGATATTAGGAACACACAGTGAAAACTGCTAAAACAAAGACTTTCTTTGTCACATTTCAATGTGTAATCAGTAGATTGCAGAGAATCACGGATGCAACGCATAGCAACAGATATGTTTTACTGATGTAGGCCGCACTCAAAACCCCAGGTAGAGTGACCTGCCACACAACACTTCCTAGTTTTTTGTCAAAATAGTCAAAAGGTGGTTGGATTACTAATAAATAGTGCTAAGCGAATCCATTTAGATTCGGGTTTGTCAAGTTCAGTCGAACCTCGAGCTCCCTACTGTAAACACCTGCAGTCGGTGCTCATTCCTACTGATAAGGTCTGTAGTAAAGTCTTCATTTGCTTAGACCACAGACCTGATAAGGACGTTAGCTGCTTCTTCTCATATTATAATATCTTGCTTGCTATTGTGGTACGTCACCCTCTCTATCCTTTATTTACAGTATATACATGTACATATATACATCTTGTGCATATTAATAGGCATACTATCTTCAAACATTTTAATGAGGGCTTGAAAGATTTCCCTCTGTGAAGTCAAACTGAAAATTTAAAGATTCCCCAAGCACCAGGAGAGGTCATGTTCATTTACTAATTGAGACAAAACTGAATTTTCAATGGCTGTCAGCGTTTACCGGAACAATTCTTAGTGTTAAACCATGTGGATCATTTCAGAACATCAGGAGCCACTGTGCAGGCATCAAGATGAATGACAACAGAACAGAGGCTCACCGGAGTTTGCCTTCTAAGGAATTTAACCCATTTCGATTCAGATGGCTTGGTACAACTTCACCAAAATGACAAAATGGCAATGAATGTTAACGTGGAAAAGTAATGATTTGTGCTTCCTCCTGGGAGCAAGTTACGGATTAGACATCTTCATCAGTTGCTTACGTCTTCACAAAGGGAGGGGAGCTGCGATCTTTTTTCAGCACCATATGTCGAAGGATTAGCATATCTCACAACTGTCCTTCTTTTGTTCCTCTTTTCTTTAAATAGTGACGTTTTTATGTCTAACTTATTGATGTGTCTTCGTAAACGTCTTCATTTTCGCACAAATTTGCTGCAATAGTGAACTATTTCATGAGGTTTAGGGCTTTGTAGTGGGTGTTGTTATGTTGTCTATTATGGTAATTTGTATCTAAAGTTTGCAAAGGTATGCATGATTCCTTGTGAAGATAAGCACAGACACATCTGTTAGTTTAGTATAGAGAAATTATAAGAAAAAAATAAGAGGACAGTTTACTAGTTGGACATTAGAAGTTGCCCAATTCATGTGAACTTTTCCTTTAAATTTTTTGTGCAGGTGGAATATAACACTAATACTCCTCAACACGCGACCACTTACATTATACTCATTAGACTTATCTCAGAATAATGACAGATCGTATTATGGTAGAACATTCAAGATGCTTTTTAGGGGCTTCTGTTCGGAGAACACCATTTATTTGCTCGTCTTCCATGTGCATTTTATCTCCAGATGCCTTCAACTAAAGTTTATTGTTGATTTAAAAAAAAAAAGGAGTTGTGCGGAGGTTGAAAAACATGGCTACTTTCCTCAGCAGCTCCTCACCTGACCATGGGTGGTGTATGATAGTGCAACTAAGTTCCATTCATTTCTATTTGGCTGAGCTTTTTAGCGGAGCAATACAGGCACAAATCATGGTCAGGCGTGGTGCTGTTTTTGGAAAAAAGCAGCCATGTAGCTCTACCGCCAGGCAACCCCTTTAACACTATGGTTTTTCTATAGGTCTCTACTCATGAATGTCTCGCAGTATACTGATATTAACAACCTATCCATTAGTGTCCGATGCTCAAGTCTCATCCAAACTCTGACAGCCTCTCAGTGCTGTACTAATAAGACATAATAAAGCCTGAAGTCCAGCTACATTTTCTGTATAGTGACTCGGGTTGTGAACTGCAGCCATGGTCCTGTTCACTTGAATCGGAGCTCTACCGCAATGCCTGGCCACTATACAGGGAACAGAGTTCTGGCTCTGTTCCGCTTTATTATTCTAATGCCTGAAGACTTCTGTACAAAGCCGGTGTCCCAAATATCATTATACTAGAAAACCCCATATTTATTTGTAATTAATAATAATTCGTTTCTGAAAAAGGCTTACGTACCTCACGCATGGCTCCCGCTTAGTTCCTTCCAGTGTGGACCAGATGTGATGAATTTACATGTGGACAGATGGTGAGTGGTGAGGCACTGTGCTGAGTCTGCTATACAGTGATTGGTCCAAATGGGACCACATAGGAGCAGAGCACCAGGGGGGTAGGTGAGCATGCCTTCCATTTTGTTTTACAACTACCCCAGTAACTAGTGGGTTTGTGGTTGTTATGAATATATCATTCATTGAAGGGAAAAAGTCTTATACCACTGGAAAGTTTCAGGTTAATAGTCTACATTGTGTTCCCCAACCACCGGTCCATGGCCCAAGACCGGGCCATGGAACACCTGGTTCCAGACCGCGCTGGACCTCTGTAAAAACAAACAAAAGAAAATATACTCACCTTCCCCGTTCCCCTGCAGCAGTCTTCTCTCCCATTACTTAATTTCCATGTAAATGCACTGTTCTATTGACGGTGAGCGAAGAGAAGACTGCTGCAGGGGAACAAGGAAGGTGAGTATTTTTTTTGTTTTTAGTTCAGCTGGAAAAGTAGAGAGTGGGGGGGCTTCTTCAGGAAATTGGACAATATAAGCTAGGCACACAGGGAGTTATGTGGGGCATGCAAACTTACATTTTTGGCTATGAAACAGAAACCAAACTGTATGCCCCCCACCTACTGGTCCCTGGAGAAAATATATGTTTACAGCCGGTCCCTGGGCAAAAAAAGGTTGGGGACCACTGGTCTACAGTATATGACCATACACTGTAATCCTAGAGATAGATTTTAGGATGACCTCAAGTTTGTGTCATAATGTCCTCAGTACTGACAAGTTTGTAAATATCACACGGGTCAGTGGTTTTATTAGTATAGATCTAGTGATGAATAAGAAATGAACATTTTCTTTACCTGAATTTACCTTCTCAAGTTGTGTCTGACATTTCAATGACTCATTCATGAATCAGAAGTTGCTTACATGCGTTTGGCTTCCTGTTCCTTTTTTGCACAAATGTCAGGTTACCCATTTAATGGTTTACATACTGAGAGGATAATGGACAAAATTGAAATTTTCAATGGAACCAGAATAACACATTTATGGCTATTTTACAATGAT
Source organism: Engystomops pustulosus (assembly GCA_019512145.1). Classification (NCBI taxonomy): domain Eukaryota; kingdom Metazoa; phylum Chordata; class Amphibia; order Anura; family Leptodactylidae; genus Engystomops; species Engystomops pustulosus. Next base: position 43,708,936 of record CM033644.1, on the reverse strand, counting down.
TTCAATGCTTTTACCATTTTTTCTCTCCTGCTTTCATTTTTAAGCCATAGTCAGATGAGGAATTAGTTTTATTTTTGGAAAATACTTTAAACATATTTGTTCCCTAAATCATTTCTCAAACCTATAAAGAGTCAGTTTAGTATGAGGAAAAGATATTAAGCAGAGCCACTGGAGAAATAATTTTTTGTAAACATTGTACCTAGAAATATTTAAGGAATCAATTAATTTAGTGCTAATTCATCAATATATTCATGTAGGGCCAGCATGGTGGCTGAGTTAGCCTTGCAGCGCTGGAGACCTGGGTTCAAGTCCCAGGTTCAAAGAGTCTGCATGTTCTCTCTATGTTTGCGTGGGTTTCCTCCGGGTCCTCCAATTTCCTCCCACTCTCCAAAACATACTGTTAGGTTTTTTAGATTGTGAGCCCCATTGAGGACAGGGACTGATTTGGCAAGCTCTGTGCAGCGCTGCGTAATCTGTGTGAACTATATAAATAAAGCAATTATTATTATTATTTATTATGTTGACGCTCTTTATATTGGTACTCTGACTCTGGTCAGGAGATGTTTGCTATTTTGTTTAAAGAACCCAGCCCAAAATCTACAGAAGACTGCTGTGAAAGGGAGGAGAAGGCAACAGTTTTTAGAGTGTAACAAATAATGGAAATACACAAAATAATGTATACAAGTTATATTATACATAACATTTTAGGGTGTACTACCTTATTATCTATAGCTGCTTGAAGGGGTATTCTCATCTTCTCATTCACATTTAATTTTATTTATTTGCCATACACATACATTTCTTCATATGGATGTTATAAATAAAGCTTGCCTGTGTAAAGATAATTTCCCATACATGTATTCACAAAGTCCCATAAAAATGTAAGACAGCTGTCCTTGGATACGACCACCGCTGCTGGAAAGATTACACAAAGAAACAAATAATTATTGCATATGAAATTGCCAGTAGTTATTGCGTGTCCCACAGCTGTCCTGTGGTAATGAAAGTTGAATCCAGGCAATCGGGCGCCTCAATAGTGCATGTTCTCCCACTGCTGTTAGAGTTCAGTGTTGGTATCCAAGGGCCACTATCTCAACATGCTAGATTTATAGGAAATTATATTCACACAGGTACATAATTTTTAATAACATGCAATTGAAGAAAGTAATAATAAATACCATCACTATGAAGTACAATTTGTATGGCAGAAAACAAGCAGTCACTGAGCTCTTTGCGTGTAATAAAAAAAGTTAGAGATTGATTGTTGGGAGTGAAAAATGGAAATAAAAAAGCAAAAAAGGGCGAGGTCTTTAAAGGGTTGAAATGCAATGTGAACACATTGGGGCACATTTACTAAGGGTCAGAACGCCGCATTTTTGTCAGATTTTGAATTTTTTACCGTTTTGCCCTGAATTGCCACAGGTTTTTGGCGCACACAATCGGATTGTGTTGCATTGGCGACGGCTTGCATGGGACAAAAATTGGGAGGCATGGCCGTTGTACACCCCAACTGATTCGGACAAACCACAGAGTTTAAAAATTGTGCCGCAAGATCAGCACTCACATGCACCAAGAAGAAGAAGGTGAACTCCGGCGGACCTCAGCGGGGGCAGCGACACATGCAGGAAATTGGACTCACGATCTTAGTGAATCGGACATTCTGGAACGGAGGCGTCAACGGAACTGGTAAGTAAATATGCCCCATTATGTCAATGAAGCCTGAAGCTGGGGGTTATGGGTAGAGGTCTTAGCATGACAGCACCAATAGGGGGCATCAGCACTTTGACTGACAGTGTATCACCACTAAATACGTCCCTGCCATATCAAGCGATGAAGGGGGACTTACGGTACCATACATACAACCTGTGCCCAGGTGGCAAGGGAGCTACTTCTCACCAAAAGCAGCCTGCCATTGTCCATAGAAATTTGGGTGTCAGTATATGGTACAAACATAATAAAGTCATAATGTGGCTCTGATTCAGTCACGGTGCGGCTAGAAAAAAATAAATTACTACGCTATTCCCTTAATCTATTAGAAACTGAGTGTTTGCAAGTAACGGTTGTTTTATATCCTAAAAAACGAAGTTATGAAACACTCAGAAAGCAATCAGTTTGTAATGAATTCATGGAATTCTGTGGTCATTTCAATTTCCATCTGTGCCGTGACCACTTCACTGCCACATCTCTCCTGTATCATGACAGCACCAGGTTATGCCACTATTACTGATGGATTCTTAGAAAAACATAAGGATGGCTGCTTTTACTAAGAAATGGGGGAGCAACGTGCCCATTCATATGATTGCACCTCCACAAGGGTCCTCCACTGCATGTGTTTGCTATGCTTGTCCGATTTAAATGTGTTACATTGATTTATTTGGGCCAAATACAAATGGCGTCAATACAAACAATGTTCTTTAAAACTAGTTGAACCCATGGACCCCCCTATATTCTCCCAGCAGTTCAGCACCGGGGGTGGGGGGGCAGTAGTGAAATCTGCGATCACATAGGAATCAGGTTTCCTCACTGACACAATTGTGTTGGTTTTTTTTCTCAAAGGAATTGAACATCCACTTTCCATGAACAACATCTCTATAGCAACATAGCAGCAAATGTTAATATCTCAATAATCCCGGATGTAATGTTACAATATTGAAGATGAATGTACAATGTGGGCATCTGCTCTTTCCTGATTGATGTCCAGACTATCTTACCTTTCATTTCTCCTTATATTTGGCCTCATTGGAAAAAGGAGGAATCCAGGGGGAGCTGTTCACAAACAGATGAGCGTGCTTCCAAAAATGCTTCATGTGTTGGAAGGGCGGATTAACTCTTCCATCCCTGGAAACAACACAGAAAGAAAGATACATTTGTTTTTATAGGTATTATAACAATATTGGAGATTCAGATCAGGAGATTTCTAATAATGACGATGATGTATATCCGTGAGCAAGCCAAAAACAGCAGATCCCAATACCTTGTAAAATATAAGCTCACTGCCTACTTAATACATATGATTGGAAGAGGGGAGGGGGAAGGCTGACACAGGCTGCGCCCCATCCCAGGACTCGGCTTTAGCCAGGCAAAATTAATCTTAAAGAAAATCTACCATCAAAATTAAGTATGATAGATCCAGGCAGTGTAACTGTGGTGATCTTCTTATATTTGTTATCCATGGTTTCAGTGAAAAAATTATGTTAACGAAGCTTAGAGGCTCTGGTGGGTGTTTCTAGAGCCCCTCAGTGATGTCTTTTCACAAGCTGTTACAATGAGCAAAGCAGGTCTCCCCCCCCCCACATTTCCTGCTGCAGAGGAGAAGTTAGGGAAGGGGGAGACATGTTCTGCTCATTGTAACAGCCTGCGATGCTGCAGCACTGAGTGGCTCTGGAAACACCCACCAGAATTCCAGAGGCTCTTTAGCATAATTTTCAAAATGTATTTAAAAAGTAAGGAGGCCATGGATAACAAATATAAGAAGATACCACAGTCACAGCGCCTGGATTTATGAGTAAATGTCCCATGCTGGATTTTAAAGGTAGGTTTCCTTTACATAAAGTACTCAAATGATTCAGAAAGGCATATTAAAAATCAACATAGCATATGCTAATGGAACCCGTCGCCAGCTAAAAATGAAATTCCTGCTGACAGGTTCACTTTAACAATCAATTAATTTTTTACCTGCAGTGACCTGGTGTATTTTTGATTAAAATGATTCACCAATGTAATGACCTCTACTCTCATGAACGTGTAAAGAAAGTTTTGACTTTTATAGTCAGCATGTGTTTATATATCTTTACCCATCAAGGGCAATATGTATAATAAGTGGGTTGTTAAATAATCTAACAGTGCATGGACCCCCCTTTCCCTATTTCTTCCGGGTGGATTATAATTGACTTCTCCTAATATATACACCTCATATCTTAGGCCATTGTGCCTTTATATGTGGCTTTATATGAACAACCTATACAGAATGTCTCTTATCTGTCAGTGGTGCTTGTATAATTTTTCACATTTTATCTGTGATATTTGCCTGTATTGAGGTTTAAAAGTTGTATAATTTGTGGGGCCGTTATTTACTATATTTATTAACACATTTATATTGGGGGTCCGATTCTCTGTATGTCCCTATCTTAGTGCGTTTCCCTGTTAAATGACAACATTTAGCTTGTATTTCAATAACATTTACATTTTCAACTTGATAACATGTAACATACTTTTATTATAATGGTCTAGCAGTGGTTCTCAACCTTTCTAATGCTGTGACCCCGCAATACAGTTCCTCATGTTGCGGTGACCCCAAACCATGTACAAAAATATTGTATTTGTGCCAAAAAATGCTATAAAATCGTGGCTCCGATGGCTTTAGGCGACCCCTGTGTTTTGGTTGTTCAACCCCCGCCGGGGTCGCGACCCACAGGTTGAGAACCACTGGTCTATAGCCTTTGTCACTTTTTTGGTTTAGTGTTTTATTATATTGAAGAGCTGCCTTAGAGCCGCCTGAGGCACTAGGTCAGTGATGGTGAACCTTTTAATGGCCAAGTGCCCAAACTATAGCTAAAACCTATTTATTTACCACAAAGTTCAGCAATTTGATCAGCAACTTATTGCTCCCTGCTCTGCCACAGCTTTCAGTCATATTGGCGTCTTAAAGACAACAATTCCATTGAAAGAATGAGAGAAGATTCGGATAATCATTGTAGCTATACTTCCGGAAACCTCTTGAACAGGTAGAATAACAGGGCAGAAGCTTTAATGATAATCTAACCCTGTTCATCCCCCCTTGCTCCTCCAGCAGTCCCAGGAAACCCAGGAAGTGGCGCTTTAACTCCTTGGACATTCCTGAACGGGCTGAGCCCTCTTCACACTCACCGGGTGTTTGCTTCACAATGTAGCAAACACCCATTGCTAACATCCGCTATCAGTGCTAGCACCGATTGCAGGTGTTGACCGCTGGCAAAGCTGCTGGAGGCATTAAAGAGACGGCGGCATCTTGGTTCTTAATGGATTTACAACTTTTACAATCACCTTACATAACTGGTAAATTGGAGCGGAGCTTAATTTTACGCAAAGCATAAAAATTTAGATGTAAATGGCTGAACTTCTGGTAAGGATAAAGTTGTTTAGCAGAGAGCAATCCCTTAAAAGTAATGTTTCTGCAATGTGTTAAAAAAAAGTCAGAAAAAGATTACACATGAGCTAAAATACATTAGAAGTGAAAAGGTTTCCGTTCTTTAATATACTGACTGCTATAGAAAACTGACATTAGGACAAATGGTTTATAATAAAAGCTACTTTTTCCAGAAAGCATTACTGACCATGGACAGCAGATGGCACCATATGAACATTGCGGTCCTATGTGACAGTACAAGGATGGCACAGTGTCATGAAACGTTCAGATGTCACTTGCTATATCTATACCGCCCTCTTTACTTTGGAGGGAAACACATTTTCAGCCAATGAATCTAAAAATGAGAGGTAAAACTGAAGTCCTGCATGTATCATGTCCAGTTCTGATGTGCATTTATATAAGGAGCATTGCTGGGGTCTTAAAAGGACAATATACCAGGGGATACGTTTTGTCCCAGTGAATTGTTATTACATGCACCTCAGTTCTATCTATGGTAGTCAGGCTGTGATGTGAGCGCAGTTACATCCATTGTGACATATTCTATGTCTGTCATTTGGGTAATTTATGAAGAGCATGACTGGGAGGTAGTAAACACTATCCATTTGACTACACATTTAGTTAAGATACATAATCCTACCCGTAACATTAACCCCTTCAAACATTAATAACTAAACATAACTAAGAAATTATGACACGAGGCTTCCTGTTGGGCAGAAAAGGTCACAGCTATTTATTGCTGATAAACTCAATTATTATTATTTTAATATTCTCAAAAATAAACCGCAATCTCTGTTCGTTTCTTTGGAAACCATAGCTGCCGAAGCGTTTTGCTCATCTGGACTCCCGAACCACCACTTCGGGGAAAAATCCACATCAATTCTCTTTTCCGCCAGGTGTGACTTGAGATGATCACCGAAAAACAATTATTACTTAATACTGTCAAAAATTAACCACAATCTCCGTCCGTCTCTTTGTAAACCATAGCTGCCCTAAGCAGTTTGCTCGAATCAGCACTTCGACTTCCGGGCAAAATCCACATTAATTCTCATTTTCCATCAGCTGTGACTTGAGTTGATCACTGAAAACCGAAAACATTAAAACACAAAAACCAAGTAACAGTAGGGAGGGAGGGAGGGACAGCTTAAAGATGGCGCAGGCAAGAGGAAGTGCAGGCCCAGTGCCTGGCCTATAAAGGCTCAGCTATGGGAGGGATTGAGCAGCAGCAGGGAGGAGAAAGGAAGCAAATACCACCCCTATTTAAAGTGCAAACGTTCCATGTAATAAATTGCAACACCCGTGAAGACCCTCCTCATACAGTCGGGGGCACCCTTCAGGCTTGCGCCAGTCTTGATCCCTCCCCCCACCCGCACATGTCGCATCTTGTATATTAAAAAGGCTCAGGTCTGTTTATCTGATGTATAGTTGTGCACTTGGATCAATTCCCTGCCAGACAGGAGCCTATTACAGGGTATAGTAAATGCCCCACTCTGCACCCTGCCCCACCCAGCCCACTTGCTCAGAAGTTTATAATTGGTAAAGATATTTACTCATGTTTGGTAAGGAGTAAAGTTAAAAAATAACAAACCTACATTATATACAAATAATAATTTCATGCAGCTATTTGCTAGAGATGTCACCCCATGGCCAATCACATTCATGGCTCACAATATCACTGGGTCAAGCGGAATGTACCCAAAACCCCATACCTGAACTTAAAGTTTGGGTCCACTCATCTCTTCTCCCTAGTATTGTTTCATTGCCCAATGATGATTTCCAGCCAAGCAGGAGTAGTTGTTGTAGACCTTACTTCAAAGTACGAGGGTTGAGGGTCTTTAAATGATGGAGGGAGATCGGTGAAGTTATGAAAATTATGGCTGAGCAATATATTACACAGTAATACAAATTCTGTAAAATTAAAATTCTTTAATTCTAATATTAAATTAAATTATATTTATCAAAACTGAATCAACAAATGCACCCACTTATGCCCTGCCATTCTGTCGGCTAGTAAAACCTTTGATTCCGTTAAATTGAGGTATTTATGCTAAATACTTAGAAGTTTTGTTTTTAGATTTATTTTTGGGATAAAATTATTTTATCACCTTCCAAGAACTGAGATTGGTTATAGTTAAAGGGGTATTCCAGTAATAAGCATAATTCATATTCAAAAGGGTCAATGAAGGGAACCTGTCACCAGGAGACCCATTTTTAGGAGACCACCCCCACGTCTCCGTAGAGCATACACTGCCAGACAGTTTTTGTATGAAAAATCTGTTTTACAGAAAAAAAAGATAAGTTACCATACATACTGTATATACCGAGCATAAGCCAACCCGAGTATAAGCTGAGACACCTAATTTTACCACCAAAAACTGGGAAAAACCTATTGACTCAAGTGGGAGCCAAGGGTGGGAAATGAATTGGTCACAACCTCCCAGTATATAGCCAGCCAGCCCCCAGTAGTATATAGCCAGCCAGCTTCCAGTAGTATATAGCCAGCCTGCCTCCTGTAGTATACAGCTAGCCTCCCCCCTGTAGTATACAGCCAGCCCCATGTAGTATACAGCCAGCCTGCCCCCTGTAGTATACAACCAACCTGCCCCCTGTGGTATAAAGCCAGTCCCATTTAGAATACAACTAGCCTGCCTCCTGTGGTATAAAGCCAGCCGGCCCCATGTAGTATACAGTCAGCCTGCCCCCTGTAGTATACAACCACCGTGCCCCCTGTAGTATACAGCCAGCCCCATGTAGTATACAGCCAGCCTGCCCCCTGTAGTATACAACCACCCTGCCTCCTGTAGTATATAGCCAGCCCAGGCAGCCCTATGTGGTATACAGCCAACCAACCAACCAGCTCAACCTCTGGCAGCCCCGATCCTCAGCGCAGCTCCCCGATGTCAGCGCAGCTCCTCTTCTGCCTTCCCCACAGCTCCTCTTCTGTTTTCGGTCTTCTGTAAAAGCCTGCAGGGCGCGGCCATGTTATTTGCCGGCAGGCGCATACTATGACGTGGTCGCTGCTGACATCCTGCCAGCCGGGACATAATGTGGCCGCGCCCTGCAGGATTTTACAGAAGGGAGAAGGGCCTCTCACCTGTGCCCAGACACAGGTGAATGTGGAGACCTAGCGGCCTGCTCCACTTCGCATGTTTTGTACATGGTTGTGCACATGAGGCCTATCGCTACAGAATTACAGGATAGAAATTGTGTGTGACAAATCTGCCCTTAAATTGCTGTTTACATGGGAACTGTCCTGTCCTACTAGTCACCTTTACTTGTCATTTGGGATCAGTCCTGTTCAGCTATTATGAATATTATTGAATACTATCAGCTAATAAAAACTATATTTATTATATTTGATTTTCATGATCTGCACCTTCCATTGATTCACTTCAACACAGGAATAACACAGCATTAACAATGTCAAGAAATTGGTTTATTCTCTGTTTTCCCATCCATCCAAGATGAACCAAAATTGCTTCTGAAAAAAAATTGTGGCTACTGAACCTGGCAAAGCCTGTGTGATACCAACATCAAATATTATCATAAAGTCTATTTGAATAGCTTGGATTACACTATCGTCATTTATTTTACAAAGACGAGCGCTCTTTCATCAGTGTCCAGAAAGTTAGGAATTTGGAGATTGCTGCCCCACAGTGCACACAGCCTTTACAATAATCAAGTGTAATGTATGGGAATTATTCACTAACAGTTTTGAGGATTAATTCTCAAAAGAATTAGAATAATTGTTTAACAAGGAACCTGCTGCTGGGAACAAGTCGTCTCAGAAATTAATGACACATACTTTTAATGCAGCTAAGCAAACAATTGCCCGGCTGACTCCTGCTCTGAGTTTTAACAAAGTTAAGACACATTTAGATTAGATTGTATTGATTAAAACTCATGATTTTTTTCCTTGTGCGAGACACATTTCTAAACTTAGTCTATGGAACGGGAGCAAGGCTTAAGGGGAAAAACTTTCCTAATTTACAAGATACATTTATTTTGTACTAGGCTCTGCATGTTATTTTTACTAAGCATATGCCTACACAGTAGAAAGGAAATGGTAAGGTGAAGTTTATAAATATTTATTATATTTCCTATTTAGTGCCAACATTTTATGCAGAATTTAAGAGGTGTTGCCATCAGTTACTGCCCCTAGTAGAGGTCATAAATAGTGATAAGCAGACCCTTTAATATCTCAAAGCAAAGAAATGGACAGCACTACTGCAGTGCTCCGTGGCCAGCCAACGCCGAATCAATCAGAAGAAATAAAGGTCCTGGCACTTGCAAGTTGCTCTCAGCTTGTCTTTATTTTAGCAAGCAATACAGTAGGGTGTATTTCGTCCCATGCAAAAGCCTTCAACTACTAAAAAATGATAAGGGAAACAAATAATATTTGTATATATCTTGTAATATATATCTTAAAGGGGTATTCCAGGAATCAGCATAATTCATATACAAATGGGCACTCAAAATATAAGCTAATGTGTAATTAGTTGTTATTTAAAATTTTGCTCCCCTTAGCAGAAAATGCTGATGACATAGACTGTAATGAAGAATTAAAATGCTACTGGCCATTTAATCAGTCCGTTAATTTCCTCCGCGCGGTCCGTTGCAGGACAGAAGATGGCCGCTGGTCACATGTCCACATCACATGTCCTGTACCTGCCTGGGCAGGGTCATGTGATCACCACTATGTTTGGCTGTTGTTGGTTGGTTGCAGTGCATCCAGTATGACCAGTGTTGTGGTGATGGCAGTTACACATCATTACTATGGTAACAGAGCAAGAAAACCTGTTACATCATCGCTGGGAGAAGAGCATAAGAGGGAGGAGGAGTTACTGAGAACTAAAGGATCATGGAACTTGTAGTTTCCAGTGGCGGCCATCTTAGTGATAACTCCACCTACTTTAGAGAGGCCATAAACTTTGTAAATCATAAAATCAAATTATTTAAGCTCCGTTTTGTGACTAATGACATTGAGTATTGTTGTATTCATTTAGTTATATCATCATGGGTTTTTGTGTCAGACGTTCATATTCCCGGAATACCCCTTTAAGTTTAATTTGTATGTAAGTTGGAACTAGTATATTTTATAACTGTAGCACTATAGAGAAAATGTTTTTGTCCCAGTGACAATTGGATTTTCAAAATTTTTTGCTGTCATGGGAACATGGATTATGAATAAAACTTCATTACAGACACCTTACAGATGATCATCGCAGCCTGGGACTAAAGCAAACCATCCAGAGAGCTTTACCAGAAGAAGAGAGGTCAGTCTGTGACTAGGGGTCATCTGTAAGTAGGGCACTGTCTGCAACGTATCAGAAGCGACCCTTCCCACTGACATCACACACTACCACTACTCTTGTGGTGCCATGTAGTGATAGTGAGGTATTCTTACATTTTGATTTAGTTTCCAAAAGGAAGAACAAAATAGTTTCTTTAATGTGTATACATATTTTGCAACATACAATATAATAACATGGAAATCTTTGTAAGATAATAGTCTTGATCTAATCCTTTAAGTCACAAGATACATAATGTGTATACCTCATGACAACGGAGGAGAGTTTAAACGTTACCTCCTATTCTTAGTACCTCTATCATGACACCTGTCATCAAGTCTCTGCAGCTAATACTGTCACTACTACCTGTTGGAGCAGCTTACAAGGATCCATCATAGCCTTTATCTTGTCAATTCATACATTAATCATTGCAAAATCATATTTTCTTTATTATGTAAACATGGTCAGAGGCAGTGATGTCACCCCTGTTACCCCTCCTCTCTCCTCCCCCTGCTCATGTCTGTGTGTAATGTATAGTAAAGCAGTGCTAGCGTCTGTGCTGTGTCTGCTGACATGCTCTCTCCTAATACACATGTGAGAGACACAGATATCAGCTACACATGTACCTGACATGTTCTGCTGTAACATGGCTGCCTGGAGCTGTTGTATCTCTCCTATACACACGCAGGCTGCAGGGAGCACCAGCACCAAGAAGCACATGGAGGAGCCATTACACCATTTTACATCACACCATTATACAGGCTGTCAGTCATGTGTATAGGAGGATCTCATACACACAGGCTGCAGGGGGCGCCAGCACCAGGAAGCACATGGAGGAGCCATTACACCATTATACCTCACATCATTATACAGGCTGTCAGTCATGTGTATAGGAGGATCTCATACACACAGGCTGCAGGAGCCAGCACCAGGAAGCACATGGAGGAGCCATTACACCATTATATCTCACATCATTATACAGGCTGTCAGTCATGTTTATAGGAGTATCTCATACACACAGGCTGCAGGGGGCGCCAGCACCAGGAAGCACATGGAGGAGCCATTACACCATTATACCTCACGCCATTATACAGGCTGTCAGTCATGTGTACAGGAGTATCTCATACACACAGGCTGCAGGAGCAAGCACCAGGCAGCACATGGAGGAGATATTACACCATTATACCTCACACCATTATACAGGCTGTCAGTCATGCACTGGGGGTGTTCCTCCCACTCATGAATAAGCTGAACAGCTTGAATATGATAATGACTCATTGGACATCTCACAGGTTATTTGCATACAGCTTTAGGACCTCGTTGCTTAAGTTTACAGTCATGTAGAGTGACAATAGAAGGGATAGAGGCAACGCTTTCTGATGGCAGTTTATGAAAATCTATTTAGGTTAGGGTGTTAATTTGCCTGACGGGTTCTCTTTAAGTTGAGCAATGGTGTGGCACCTTGAATGAAAAGTAAAAGTAAAATGGGTTATTACATCTGGTTGTGGAATTATTTGTATTAATCCGTGACTTAATGGGTCACACCGTTTTCCCAATTTATAACTACCCACATGGACATTTGATTAAACATATTATTATATTTATTATGGAGGATTCCTTCAAAATTTTAAAACCCGGGTCCAGGTTGGGATATGAAAGCTCAGGTTCCCCACCATCAAGACAAACAACGTAGCCATGGCCATCTCCCAGATACCCTGACCTCTCTACTTTTTTTAGAGTTTTCAAGACTTTCAAGAAATTTTGCTGCATCCAGGTTGAAGCACCAGGCCATGCTGAATTGCGCTCCAGAACGTCAGTCATGGCCTCTCATTTAAGAACTTAATCTTATATTTTCAAAAATCTGTTGAATCAGAAAAATTTGTTGAATTTTTTATTTATTTGCTAATCTCTAATTACAACAGTCAAACAGTTTCTGTAATTAACAGTTCTAGCTGAATAAGAGAATAAGACTTGACAGAACCTTTTTAGACTTTAGACTTTACTTTTTACATCAAAACACTTTTCCTGTTCAGCTCTTTATATTCAATACCCCATTATTTAGTACTACTTATTATTTTGTCATCCTTGAATTGATAAATTGTTCCTGCATTGCTAACACCTTCAACTTGTATATCCATCACACATCATTCTGCCCTTGTTGTTAATGATATTTAATCATCACAATGTGGGGTTCCCCTGACCTTATGAGGGATTGGCGACATGCTACAGTATCACACTTTCTTCTGTTTTAAATTTTGTCTTTGAACCTGGGATATGTGTATACATTTTATGACAAAGCTACAATTTGTGAAATATAATGCATAAAGCAAGGTGTGTATATATGTGTGCAAAGTACAGTAAGGCAGGAAAACAAAGAGTCAGAAGAAAGACAATGGGGCTAAGTTGAAAAAACAGGGTAGAAAAACAAAGATGTCGGCGAGGTACAAAATCACAAGGCAGAAGAAAAGTCTAGTTTCATGCAAAGGGTCAGAATCACATCAAAACACTGTAAAGCATAACAGAGCATTACAAAGACCCAAAAATGGTAATTCAATAGCAGCAATAATAAACTGAGCAACCATGACCATCCTATTAGCTGATTAGATCAGCACTCCCATCTGATTGGGGGCACACACAATACTGGCTGAGATAGGCTTCTGAGATGCCAATCAAAACAACCTTCTGTAAAACATACACCTTGGTGTGGTCCTCAGTCAGTAAAACTCAACTGCATAGCTAGCACTTGCAGAAGTTCTGATAGAGGTTCAAAAATGCAGAAGTTCTGTGTGTCGCTGAAGAGAAATCAGCTTCCTCATTTACCTCTCCCTCAGGAATTCTCTTGAGCGAGTCACACAATGAGTATCTCTCTCAGTGTTAGCAGTGTCAGTTGCAGTTAGGAGGGGAACATGGATGTTTTGTAACATAAAAAAAATCTTATTTAGAAGGATGGTGACTCTATTACCATGTATAGAGCCATCAGTGAAACATGTATACAGACATCTAAAGGTTTTTATTTGCTTATAGAATTCGAAATCATACAGTTACCATTCAGCTGTGTGTAATGCCTATATTGCCTAACAGAATAAATATGGTGTCTGTTTTGTGACATATGAAGTGAGCAGCAACTGTTAAAATTCTGGGGCACATTTACTTAGAAAGTTGGAAACTTCACTAAAAGTGTTTTTTCCATGTATAATGCTTGGGGCGACCGTTTCATTAAGAAGGTGCACCAGAAATCATGAATCTGTTGCTTCCCTGCCCAACAGAGTGCACCAACTTTTTTGTGGTGCAGCTTTAACATAGGGCGCGCAAAACAATTTGTAAGTTAAATACAGTGTTTAGTCAGAATCAGTTGGACCGTCTGATGGCTCACCAAAAGCTGCTCTGAATAGTCTCAGGGTTGCAGTTTTAAAATGTGATTTTTGGGGTGTTTCTTATTAATTGAACTTTGAAAACCCTTAAAGATGAATAAAATAATTGAATCTAAAATTTACTCAAAGGAAATCAACCACTAAAAAAAACAAAAAAAGGCTAGAAATACACACCTCTGCTCCTCTTCATCTTGATCCCGGTGCGGTTTGTCGCTAGTCTTGACACGCCGAGATCACCTAGAAAAAAACATAATAATGAATTATTTTCTAGGTTATAACTGTGTGTCAACACTAGCGACGGACAGAACGGGGATCAAGTGGATGATTTCCTTAAAAATTTGGAAATTTGCTCTTCGAACTATAAGCCCCCTAATTTCCTAATAAAATTAAATAATATCTAAAAATTGATGTCAACATAAATCAGACATATGTTTAAGGTCAGTTAACAAACAATTTGGGTGATTAGACTGTATGATTAGCAGAACATTTAGAAATCAGAAAATCACACATTTTTAAACTTTTCACCAAATTTACATATTTTTAAATAAATAAGTGCAGAAATATAACATTAATGTACAACATGCCCCTCATATAGGAGTAATGTTTATTTTTTTTAAAAGCCCGCCCCAGCCTGGCCCCAATTTCTTGATACTCTCGGACATCCCCTTTAAAGGCAGACTGGTTTAATAAAGATGTGTGTGCAACATTTTTTTTATAAACATGCAGGCATATTTTGCACTTGCACTTTCAATCGGGCTAGATGGCAATATAGTCTATTTTGGAGTACCATCACTGATGTTTTTTAATATGTGTGTCATTCATATCTAATTTTATGTCTTTTTTCTTAATAAAGTATTGATTTAATTGGACCTCTCCTTATTAACTTATCTTTCTCATTACATGTGACATGTAATAATAATATAATAATATGGAAAGGAAATATATAACTTTATATAAATATTCCTGCAATGTTTTGACCAGTGCCAGTGTCAAAGAAGGCTTGGCGGTAGCTTTAATAGTTATGCAAAGTCTCCTTGGCTGCTGATTTAGTCATTAAATATTGAGCAGCCTATGAATTTGGTCTTGGCGCCTACAGAATTGACAGGTAAGTAGCACTTGCTCATAAAACATTTATTTGTCAAGAAAAAAAAAGAAGCAAATAAATTTTTGTCATGATTCTGGAAGAATCGACAATCGTGCTGTTAGTTACGAACTGGGAAATCATTTATCTGTCAAGAAATATAGAGAAGCCAATACATTTTGTCATAATTCTCCGTGAATCGACACGCAGGCTCTTAGCTAGTATATCACAGCTCATGCAGCTCACAGCCCGGGTTGTTGTGCGCTTAATTAAATGCTAGTTGTGTGTGATCATATTTAGATTTTGTCATCCAGTTTGAGTCACTTTTTAGATGAGAAACAAATTGGATTTTATGCTTCCAGAATGGTTCTTGGAAGGCTGTAAAATACACATTTGTTGGCTTTGGTTATTGATGTAGACATCATGGATTGTGCTGATTACCTTTTCTTAACTCAGTTGGGTGGGCTTGGATTCTGACTTGGATTGTCTTCTTGTCCCAGGCCACAAAACAGATGTCACAGCAGAAGGGTCATAGAACATTCATTTTTATCTCATAAAATCGACTTGCTACCACATTTAAATTGTGTTTAGATATACATTGTTTTCACCTTATCTGAAAAGGCGTTTTTTAACAGGAAAGGGGTGTGGCTTGCAGGAAAGGCAAATAGCTTGAGATGGGACCAGGTGGGGCAAAATATTTAGCAATTAAAGACACTTAATTGGTGGTATAAAAATATACTAGACAGTCTAAATATATCACAGATTTATTAGCCAGCACCAGCCACTATGATAAATCCGGCACATTTTCTTTAGACTTTCTAGTCTCTGTTTAGTTTAAACAGGAATAGTCAATGTATTCACACTGCAAATGCTCTCCTGGACTGTATAACTCGGGCGAACACACGGACAGCAAGAGAAGGGAGGGGAATCAGCGCTCCTCACTTCTCCATAGAAAGATGAGCGGCAATCTTCCGGGGTGAGCGGGTCACATAGACCTTAAGAAGGTCATGATCTGGTCAAGGTCATAATGATGTAACCACATTCTTTTTGTGTGAATGTGGCCTTACACCAATATCTAATGCTAAAGGTCTGAGGAAGAACATAAAGCTACATGAAATCAATAATACTTTATCCAGTTTTTTATACAGAAAACATTGGGGCTTATTTACTAAGGGTAATATTCAGACGGTTTACACTTTGCACCACATTTAACATGAGTTTTGGCGCACGCGATCGGATTTTGGCGTATCAGCGCCGGCTTTCATGCGACACAAATTGGGGGGACAGGCCGTCGGACTATTCGACTGATTCAGGCTAAGTGTGGGATTTAACATTTAAATTGTGCTCTTACATACACCGGGAAGAAGATGGTGAACTCCGGCGGACCTGAGCGGGGAGCGACACATGCAGGATATCCTGAAGACAAATGAGAAAAGAGCAAGTGTGTATAGGCAACAAAATCAAGAAACCATTTCTTTCTCATCATTTGGTTCCCAATGTTTGCAACCATTGCTATTATACACTTAACCCCTATACTGTGATTTGGAGATGCAAGTCTTTGTGATGACCTTAATTGAAAAAGGATCCACAATAGATCTTAAACGAGAACTGCAATTTATTTAACGTCCTTGCTTAAAAATGGTTTAAAAAAGACAATCTGCTCAATATCAAGGAGATGAAGTGTCAGCACATAGTGGAAAGCGAAGGACTCCTTGTACACGTAGCCCTTCCGACTAATAACATATTTTTAAAAGGTAATTTTAGAAGGAGACCATGATAACAAATATACGAAGATTGACCACAGTCACAGACTTGTTCTATCAGTGTCCCTGGTTTATCTTGATGGATTTGTGATACAATGGCATATCTGAATGGGCGGTGCCCACAAGCCCCCCTATGCCCACTAACCATTGAGCTGCTAGTCATGGACCACCTAGTGCTTGCAAGGAATCTCTTGCGCAGAAGTTGGTGGAGTTGGCTTCCTCAGATTAGAACCTTCACTGTACATCACTTAAGATCTCTGTACAGTGCTCTAATGTGGGCGATGTATAACCATAGGTTGATGATGGAGAAACTAAATGTTCAGGTTAGTGTAGCAGGAGCTCCTCTCCACAGGGCAGGGTACAGTTTTTTTGGATGGACAGATCTACACTTGGTACAACCTATATTAGCTGTTCAGTGGGTGCTGACTGAGAGTATAGCCGACTAGTGAGTCTGGGTACTGTGTACTCTACACTGGTAAGAAATCAGGTCACTATAATAGATAACCAGACAAGCTTTAATAATTGATGTCTGAAGTAGAACATGGTTTTAAATAGAAGTGGAATAAGTGATGGATCTCTGTTTTGTATAGTATCCAATTGGCCATATTTACTTACCTGTTTACGTCACGATCCCCGATCCGGAATGTCCGACAATCATGGATTGTGCCGTGATTCACTACGAGCGTGCGCCGGATATCCTGCATGTAACACTACCCAACAATGTGGGTGTGTACAAACCACAAAAGGTTGTCCACCAGAGGCCACACACTCAATATTGAGCTGAAGACAAATGAGAAAAGAGCAAGTGTGTATAGGGCAACAAATCAAAAACTTTATTACAATCTGCAAATACAAAAAGTCCCACATAGATGCTTTAAAACCACTTAAAAGTGTACAAGTACACATATTTACAAAAAACAGAGCGGGTCCGAGCCAATAACAAGGACCCCTCACAGCCACAGTGCGTGCACAGCACAGCAGTATAGACAATAACTCACACAAGATTGCACAGCATTCAGATGTAGTGTGCCTAAATGGAGTCCATGGAGTGTGTTACTGCAAAGCCTCCAAATGAACAACAACATATGACATGAGAATACCAAGGTAAATATAAATAGAACTAGGTCACATGGATGCAAGGAATAGAAGTACACAAGTCTGACATAGGACGAAACCAAAGGCACATGAATATACATTCAAACTAAGTAAATGGAGGAAATGCTAAGTAATGAACCTGTGGCTGAAGGCACCCCACGCGTTACGTCGCCTCTTGCGACTGAGGAAGTCGCAAGAGGCGACGTAACGCGTGGGGTGCCTTCAGCCACAGGTTCATTACTATCATTTCCTCCTTTACTTTAGTTTGAATTGTATATTCAATGTGCCTTTGGTTTCGTCCTATGTCAGACTTTTGGACTTCTTATTCCTTGCATCCATGTGACCTAGTTCTATTTATATTACCTTGGTATTCTCATGTCATTATGTTGTTGTTCACTTTGGGGCTTTGCAGTAACACACTCCATAGAACTCCATTTAGGCACATCCATCTGAACTGCTGTGCACATCTTGTGTGAGGTTATTGTCTATACTGCTGTCTGTCACGCACCTGTGGCTGTGAGGGTCCTTGTTATTGGCTCGGACCCGCTCTGTTTTTTGTAAATATTGTACTTGTACACCTTTTAAGTGGTTTTAAAGCATCTATGTGGGACTTTTTTGTATTTTGCAGATTGTAATAAAGTTTTTTGATTTTGTACATCTTATGTTCCTTTCCTTTTTGGGCGCACGCGCAGGCGCATAATACGTTGCCCTTCATGCTAATCACTATCAACTCCATTTAGGCGCGCATGCGCATAATAGATCTTCTCACTTTACTATAAGTATCTATGTGTGATTCATGCGCATGCGCGTACTGGGCTCCTAATCTCGCGATAGTTCCACCGGCATTTACCGATTAGTTGTTTCTACTCAACACAGGTGTCAGTATTGCACAGACATTTGTGATTGGTGTAGAGGTGCATCTCTGGGACTCTTAAGGTAGGCTCCACGGGTCTGTAGGCACTTACCCCTGAGGAAGTCGCAAGAGGCGACGTAACGCGTGGGGTGCCTTCAGCCACAGGTTCATTACTTAGCATTTCCTCCATTTACTTTAGTTTGAATTGTATATTCAATGTGCCTTTGGTTTCGTCCTATGTCAGACTTTTTGGACTTCTTATTCCTTGCATCCATGTGACCTAGTTCTATTTATATTTACCTTGGTATTCTCATGTCATTATGTTGTTGTTCACTTTGGAGGCTTTGCAGTAACACACTCCATAGGACTCCATTTAGGCACATACATCTGAACTGCTGTGCACATCTTGTGTGAGGTTATTGTCTATACTGCTGTGCTGTGCACGCACCTGTGGCTGTGAGTGGGTCCTTGTTATTGGCTCGGACCCGCTCTGTTTTTTGTAAATATGTGTACTTGTACACCTTTTAAGTGGTTTTAAAGCATCTATGTGGGACTTTTTTGTATTTTGCAGATTGTAATAAAGTTTTTGATTTTGTTGCCTATACACACTTGCTCTTTTCTCATTTGTCTTCAGCTCAATATTTGAGTGTGTTGGCCTCTGTGGACAACCTTTTGTGTCTTTGTACACACCCACATTGTTAGGTTTATGTTTACATGCAGGATATCCGGCGCACGCTCGTAGTGAATCACGGCACAATCCATGATTGTCGGACATTCCGGATCGGGGATCGTGACGTAAACAGGTAAGTAAATATGCCCAATTGGATACTATAACAAAACAGAGATCCATCACTTATTCCACTTCTATTTAAAACCATGTTTCTACTTCAGACATCAATTTATTAAAGCTTGTCTGGTTATCTATTATAGTGACCTGATTTCTTACAGTGTAGAGTACACAGTAGTCCAGACTCACTAGTCGGCTATACTCTCAGTCAGCACCCACTGAACAGCGTAATATAGGTTGTACCAAGTGTAATCTGTCCTATCCAAAAAAACTGTACCCTGCCCTGTGGAGAGGAGCTCCTGCTACACTAACCTGAACATTTAGTTTCTCCATCATCAACCTATGGTTATACATCGCCCACATTAGAGCACTGTACAGAGATCTTAAGTGATGTACAGTGAAGGTTTCTAATCTGAGGAAGCCAACTCCACCAACTTCTGCGCAACGAGATTCCTTGCAAGCACTAGGTGGTCCATGACTAGCAGCTCAATGGGTTAGTGGGCATAGGGGGGCTTGTTGGGCACCTGCCCATTCAGATATGCCATTGTATCATCAAAATCCATCAAGATAAACCAGGGACACTGATAGATCAAGGCTCTGTGACTGTGGTAATCTTCGTATATTTGTTATCCATGGCTTCCTTTCTAAAATTACCTTTTAAAAATATGTTAATTAGTCGGAAGGGCTACGTGTACAAGGAGTCCTTCCTCGCTTCCACTATGTGCTGAAACTTCATCTCCTTGATATTGATGCTAGATTGTCTTTAAACCATTTTTAAGCAAGGACGTTTAAATAAATTGCAGTTCTCGTTTCAGATCTTATGTGGATCCTTTTTCAATTAAGGTCATCATCCAAAGACTTGCATCTCCAAATCACAGTATAGGGGTTAAGTGTATAATAGCAATGGTTGCAAACATTGGGAAACCAAATGATGAGAAGAAATGGGGGAGTCAGAAAGTCCTCCGAACTACTACACTTGGAAAGGAGGATGCAAGTGAATAGAGTGCAGGTTGGGCATGTTCACCTGCACTCAGTGGCATAACTTGAAGTTGATGGGCCAGAGTGCAAAGTTTGTGCCAGGGCCCTGACTATAATGTATCGTTTATAGTACTAATCTTTTCATATGGGAAAGTGACACCTTATGGGGCCCCAAAGCCTCTTGAGCCCGGTTGCGACTCCCTGCAACCACTCAAGTTACGCCCCGGCCAGCACTTCATTTTGTATGGGGCAGTGCAGGGGACTTTCATTTGCCTGTTTTTCTGATTATTGGGGGTCTGTGCGATCAGTCCCTCAGTGATCGGACACTTATCCATTTTCCTGTATAGAATATTTCATTTCATTTGTGTTTCTTTAAACCAATTGCTTTATTGTCTGGTAAAACACTGGCCTCTTACCTTCTCGACATTTGTGTCATAGTCAGGAGACACTGAGCCCATACCACATTATGTCACTGATACATTTACTTCAGTTGCCACATGGATATGACCTCTGAATCTAAACTCACAAAGAGCAATTGTTTATACCCAGCCTTATCCTTTACATAGGTCAAAAGAGATGCTGCTCCTAACTGGAGGGAATCTGGATCACTTACATCTTGACAAGCCCCGGGAATAATTCAGTTGTGTTGCTCTATATGACATAATGTACACAAAGTCGCTCTGATAACGCCAATTATAAGTGAATCTCTGACTTAAGCCATTATTCAGCCAATTTCTAGAGAAGGTCACTTGTTTCAAGCCTTGGAATTTTTGACAGCTCCCAAGATGCAGCGCTTGGCTGAATTTTGTTAATATTTAGTGTTCATTTAGAAAATGTTTCTTCCATATGTAACTATAGCCAGATGCCCATTGGCGAATGAATATTTGTGCTTGTTATGGGCAACCTGAATGTGACCCATTCTTATGAGCAATAGATACATCATTATTGAATAAATTGAACAAACTAATAGCTAACATTTGTGCTAGAATGTGAAGTTGTTTTTCTGTTTCTGGCTTTGAGATGCTGTTTACTGCTTGAGCTTATGTATAATTTAGAACAGCTTTCATTAACTATAATGATATATATATATATATATATATATATATATATATATATATATATATACATCATCACACCAGCAGGGGGCAGTGTATCCTCCTATCACTACTAGGGGTGACTGTCCTATGCCATGGCCCCCACATCATCACACCAGCAGGGGGCAGTGTGTCCTTCTATCACTACTAGGGGTTACTGTTCTATGCCATTGCTCCCACATCATCACACCAGCAGGGGGCAGTGTGTCCTCCTATCACTTCTAGGGGTGACAGTCCTATATCATGGCCCCCACATCATCACACCAGCAGAGGGCAGTGTCCTCCTATCACTTCTAGGGGTGACTGTCCTATATCATGGCCCCCACATCATCACACCAGCAGAGGGCAGTGTCCTCCTATCACTTCTAGGGGTGACTGTCCTATACCATGGCTCCCCACATCATCACACCAGCAGGGGGCAGTGTCCTCCTATCACTACAAGGGGTGACTGACTGTCCTATACTATGGCCCCCACATCATCACACCAGCAGGGGGCAGTGTCCTCCTATCACTACAAGGGGTGACTGACTGTCCTATCTGTAGTATGATGTATGATTACTCGCATTTATGTCAAATTAGCAGGTGAAAGACTTTATCCCTTAAATAAACTGAATCTGCCTTGTCATAGGACGCACAGGAAGGGGTCGGGGGGTAAATGTCAGACATGTGATGGAAAGATAGCGCAGATTCCTGCGGGTGCCGGCATCGCCTGGAATAGTCCCGTCTAATTGCTCGGCTCTTGCATCAGATACTACTCACTATTATAGTAGATATCCCGGCTGTGCCTTGTGACTAATAACCGGGGAGGGGGGGGCATTCCTTGGGATCACCGGCTATTTGGGGATGGTTGAAGACATCTGTCCTTATAGATATTTCCGCCTCCTCGCTACGTGTGTCTCCCCGGACCTGGAATGAAAGCCGCGAGGTGCTCCGGCATGTTGCGAGTTACGCAGGATCCTATTATTACTCGCTGTTTGTAAACACAGAGACCTGACGATATAATTACTTCAAGGACAACTCTCTCCTCTATCCTTAATCATTCCGAGGGGGTCGTATCCAATGTCACATCTCCTGAGGATCGGGAGAAATGTATCCGACAGCCAAGATCTCCAGAATTCTCAGATTCATTCCTCGATACTTCCAGATTCCAGCCAATTCCCATAGAAGTTATGGAAGCGCAGGACTTCCCGGTTTCTGCTGGTACAAAGCAGGTCAGGGAGGGGGGGGGGGGGTTGCGCCCCCTACCATTCTTTGGATGCAAAGGGGTCTCGGCTGTTGGATGGACTGCTATCATACATTAATCCACTACACTGTTAATAGGAGATAACAGAAAATCTGACCTATAGCCTATTCTTTAAATATGAAATCTGACTTCCTCAACCTTGGCTTGTTCCTGACTAGTCCCTGCCTGAACCCCTTACTGCTTGGATCTACATCTATTCGCCAGTAAGGGTTACCTGGCACCAAGAGAGATCCATGATGATACACATTGATTTTGACACCACACCCTTATAGAAAACCTGACCTATAGCCTATTTTTGACTATGAAATCTGACTTCCCTAACCTTGGCTTGTTCCTGACTATTCCCTGCCTAAACCCCCTTCTGCTTGGCACCGTATCTGTTCACCAGTAAGGGTTAGCTCCCGCCAAAAGAGATACATGATCATACACATTGATTTTGACACCACCCCTTTATAGAAAACTTGACCTATAGTCTGTTTTTTGACAGTAAACTTTGCCTGCTCCAACACTGGCTTGCACCTGACCACACCCTGCCTTTATCCCTTGTTGCTTCCACCACATCCGTTCACCTGTGGGGATTAGCTGCCACTGAGAGAGATACATGATGACACATGTTCATTTTGACACGACCCCTTTATAGAAAACCTGACCTTTAGTCTGTTCTTTGACTATAAACTCTGACTTCCCCAACCTTGGCTTGTTCCTGACCACTCCCTGCCTGAACCCCTTACTGCTTGGATCTACATCTATTTACCAGTAAGGGTTACCTGCCACCAAGAGAGATTCGCAATTATACACAGGGGCGTAACTATAGGGGGTGCAGAGGTTGCGGTCGCACCTGGGCCCAAGAGATTTAGGGGGCCCTTATGGTGTCACTTTCCCATATGAGAAGACTATTACTATAAGCCATACATTATAGTCAGGGGCCTGGCACAGACTTTGCACTGGGGCCCATCAGCTTCTAGTTATGCCACTGATTATACAAGTTGATTTTTTACTTCGCCCCTATATAGAAAACCTGACCTATAGTCTGTTCTTTGACTGTAAACTCTGATATCCCCAACCTTGGCTTGTTGCTGACCACTCCCTGAACCCCTTACTGCTTGGATCTACATCTATTCACCAGTACAGGTCACCTGCCACCAAAAAAGATATACAATGATACAAGTTGATTTTGACACCACACCCTTATAGAAAACCTGACCTTTAGTATGTTTTTTGACAGTAAACTCTGCCTGCTCCAACACTGGCTTGTCCCTGACCATTCCCTGCTTTTATCCCTAGTTGCTTCCACCACATCTGTTCACCTGTGGGGATTAGCTGCCACTGAGAGAGATACATGATGATACACGTTGATTTTGACACGACCCCTTTATAGAAAACCTGACCTTTAGTCTGTTCTTTGACTATAAACTCTGACTTCCCCAACCTTGGCTTGTTCCTGGCCACTCCCTGCCTGAACCCCTTACTGCTTGGATCTACAACTATTTACCAGTAAGAGTTACCTGCCACCAAGAGAGATTCGCAATTATACACAGGGGCGTAACTATAGGGGGTGCAGAGGTCGCACCTGGGCCCAAGAGATTTAGGGGGCCCTTATGGTGTCACTTTCCCATATGAGAAGACTATTACTATAAGCCATACATTATAGTCAGGGGCCTGGCACAGACTTTGCACTGGGGCCCATCAGCTTCTAGTTATGCCACTGATTATACAAGTTGATTTTTTACTTCGCCCCTATATAGAAAACCTGACCTATAGTCTGTTCTTTGACTGTAAACTCTGATATCCCCAACCTTGGCTTGTTGCTGACCACTCCCTGAACCCCTTACTGCTTGGATCTACATCTATTCACCAGTACAGGTCACCTGCCACCAAAAAAGATATACAATGATACAAGTTGATTTTGACACCACACCCTTATAGAAAACCTGACCTTTAGTATGTTTTTTGACAGTAAACTCTGCCTGCTCCAACACTGGCTTGTCCCTGACCATTCCCTGCTTTTATCCCTAGTTGCTTCCACCACATCTGTTCACCTGTGGGGATTAGCTGCCACTGAGAGAGATACATGATGATACACGTTGATTTTGACACGACCCCTTTATAGAAAACCTGACCTTTAGTCTGTTCTTTGACTATAAACTCTGACTTCCCCAACCTTGGCTTGTTCCTGGCCACTCCCTGCCTGAACCCCTTACTGCTTGGATCTACAACTATTTACCAGTAAGAGTTACCTGCCACCAAGAGAGATTCGCAATTATACACAGGGGCGTAACTATAGGGGGTGCAGAGGTCGCACCTGGGCCCAAGAGATTTAGGGGGCCCTTATGGTGTCACTTTCCCATATGAGAAGACTATTACTATAAACCATACATTATAGTCAGGGGCCTGGCACAGACTTTGCACTGGGGCCCATCAGCTTCTAGTTATGCAACTGATTATACAAGTTGATTTTTGACTCCGCCCCTTTGTAGAAAACCTGACCTATAGTCTGTTCTTTGACTGTAAACTCTGCCTGCTCCAACACTGGCTTGTCCCTGACCATTCCCTGCCTTTATCCCTTGT
Organism: Engystomops pustulosus; assembly: GCA_019512145.1. Taxonomy (NCBI): domain Eukaryota; kingdom Metazoa; phylum Chordata; class Amphibia; order Anura; family Leptodactylidae; genus Engystomops; species Engystomops pustulosus. The sequence continues at coordinate 43,683,690 of CM033644.1, read as the reverse complement.
TGCTTCCACCACATCTGTTCACCAGTAGGGATTAGGTGCCACTGAGAGAGACCCCTGGTGATACAAAGTTGATTTGCAACCACCCCTTTATAGAAATCCTGACCTTCAGCCTGTTCTGTTCTGTGACTCTGACTTTGACTTCTGCCCTGACCTTGGATTGTTCCTGACCGTTCTCTGCCAGAACCCTGGTAGTGACCTGCTGATCCAGATTCTTGTTTTGGGGTTAAAAAGTGGGATTGCCCTTGGG